>SJYT01034497.1:29350-56007 GCA_006410635.1 Cephalophus harveyi
GACCGAGACGCCCGGCCCGTGCGCGCGACTGGGGAGGGAGGAGGGGACTGTCACGTGGGACCCGGCGTCCCTAGGTGCCGGCTCGGGGAGGGGAGCCGGGCGGGGTTGGGGGGGCTCGGCTCCGCGCGGCCTCGCTGCCCCGTCTCCTCCGCCGCCCCACCGTCTCGGGCAGAGAAAGTGGCCGCCCTGCCCCCAAGCGCGTGCAACCGGGGCCCTTGCACACCCGGCTCGCCGGTGTGCGCGCCGCTGAAGGCCTGGAGATGGGAGTGTTAAGCCGGAGAACAGAAAGGGCGATGGGTGGGTGGGTGGATGGACGGATGGAGGCATGCAGGAATGGAGGTAGCCCCTTGCGGCGGGCCCGTTTGGTCACGTGCCCGGTGACTACAATGACCGTGCGAGGGTAGCAGATGACTGATGATCGTTATGCTTTAAAAACGGGAGGAGAGGGATATTGAGACATCCTAGGAGTGAAGGAAATGTCCAGGATCAAATGAGTCATTCAGCTCGTTTGCCTGCAAATTTCACAGCTTCCCCCTAAGTTAGAGAAATGGGAAACGGTTTGGAGACTGCCAACTCGAAGTGCACATCTTGCCACCTGTTACAGTGAAGGTATAGTCGCACTATCCGGTTTCTCTTTTAGGCAGGAGATGCTCAGAGGACCTGTCACCCACATAACTCTCACCCTCCAGCAGCTTTCAAAGAATGAGGGCGGAGTGATGATTCCCCCATAATTATTCTTCAGGTTGCTGTCACTAGTTCTTCTGTAAGGATTAGAGTGACATTAAGAAGAAAAATCACTTTTGTCCCAATTATAGTAAAGAACGTTGTGTGTCTGGCTTTCAGGGGCAGGGTCGTGAAGTTAAAAATATCTGAGGTTTTCCTTCCACAGCTGTGCCAGGTGTGGGGGAGAAACAGAAAATAATCAAGCTAGCTTCTTCCTAATGTCCTAGATAAGAATGGAACTTACAGCTGGTCAGGAGAGCCCAAGTAAACCCAGGGCGGTGTCCTCAAGTGCATTTCCTCAGTCCTACCTCGCTCCTGTCAGGTTTTAACCAGGGAACATGTATTTTTTCAACCTACCCTCTATTCTGAATAATACAGGGCAGAGATTCCTAGTCCAAACTATGTTACACACACCATAGTCTGACCATCTCCCTCTCTTCCCCAGTTCCCAAAATCTTTCCACGGTGTGCTCTGGAAATTGTGATCTTTTTCAGGAAAATTACCACTTTTTCAACTTCTTTGCTAAATATGTCCTTAACTTTCTTACTGTAGCCAAAACCTGCCTCTTCCCCTTCAACCCCTCTCTCTTGCCATTCATTCAGTCAATTCTGGGAAGTTGTCATGAATTGGATTAATAAATTTGGAAAGAATAATTGGGCATATTCACTTCATGGCAAATAGATGGGGAAACAGTGGACACAGTGGCTGACTTTATTTTTCTGGGCTCCAAAATCACTGCAGATGGTGACTGCAGCCATGAAATTAAAAGATGCTTGCTCCTTGGAAGGAAAGTTATGACCAACCTAGACAACATATTAAAAAGGAAAGACATTACTTTGCCAACCAAGGTCCGTCTAGTCAAGGCTATGGTTTTTCCAGTGATCATGTATGGAGGTGAGAGTTGGACTACAAAGAAGGCTGAGCGCCAAGGTGGGTGGATGGACGGATGGAGGCATGCAGGAATGGAGGTAGCCCCTTGCGGCGGGCCCGTTTGGTCACGTGCCCGGTGACTACAATGACCGTGCGAGGGTAGCAGATGACTGATGATCGTTATGCTTTAAAAACGGGAGGAGAGGGATATTGAGACATCCTAGGAGTGAAGGAAATGTCCAGGATCAAATGAGTCATTCAGCTCGTTTGCCTGCAAATTTCACAGCTTCCCCCTAAGTTAGAGAAATGGGAAACGGTTTGGAGACTGCCAACTCGAAGTGCACATCTTGCCACCTGTTACAGTGAAGGTATAGTCGCACTATCCGGTTTCTCTTTTAGGCAGGAGATGCTCAGAGGACCTGTCACCCACATAACTCTCACCCTCCAGCAGCTTTCAAAGAATGAGGGCGGAGTGATGATTCCCCCATAATTATTCTTCAGGTTGCTGTCACTAGTTCTTCTGTAAGGATTAGAGTGACATTAAGAAGAAAAATCACTTTTGTCCCAATTATAGTAAAGAACGTTGTGTGTCTGGCTTTCAGGGGCAGGGTCGTGAAGTTAAAAATATCTGAGGTTTTCCTTCCACAGCTGTGCCAGGTGTGGGGGAGAAACAGAAAATAATCAAGCTAGCTTCTTCCTAATGTCCTAGATAAGAATGGAACTTACAGCTGGTCAGGAGAGCCCAAGTAAACCCAGGGCGGTGTCCTCAAGTGCATTTCCTCAGTCCTACCTCGCTCCTGTCAGGTTTTAACCAGGGAACATGTATTTTTTCAACCTACCCTCTATTCTGAATAATACAGGGCAGAGATTCCTAGTCCAAACTATGTTACACACACCATAGTCTGACCATCTCCCTCTCTTCCCCAGTTCCCAAAATCTTTCCACGGTGTGCTCTGGAAATTGTGATCTTTTTCAGGAAAATTACCACTTTTTCAACTTCTTTGCTAAATATGTCCTTAACTTTCTTACTGTAGCCAAAACCTGCCTCTTCCCCTTCAACCCCTCTCTCTTGCCATTCATTCAGTCAATTCTGGGAAGTTGTCATGAATTGGATTAATAAATTTGGAAAGAATAATTGGGCATATTCACTTCATGGCAAATAGATGGGGAAACAGTGGACACAGTGGCTGACTTTATTTTTCTGGGCTCCAAAATCACTGCAGATGGTGACTGCAGCCATGAAATTAAAAGATGCTTGCTCCTTGGAAGGAAAGTTATGACCAACCTAGACAACATATTAAAAAGGAAAGACATTACTTTGCCAACCAAGGTCCGTCTAGTCAAGGCTATGGTTTTTCCAGTGATCATGTATGGAGGTGAGAGTTGGACTACAAAGAAGGCTGAGCGCCAAAGAATTGATGCTTTGGAACTGTGGTGTTGGAGAAGACTCTTGAGAGTCCCTTGGACTGCAAGGAGATCCAACCAGTCCATCCTTAAGGAGATCAGTCCTGGATGTTCATTGGAAGGACTGATGTTGAAGCTGAAATTCCAACACTTTGGCTACCTGATGCAAAGAGCTGACTCATTTGAAAAGACTCTGATGCTGGGAAAGATTGAGGGCAGGAGAAAAAGGGGACGACAGAAGATGAGATGGCTGGATGGCATCACCGACTCGATGGACATGGGTTTGGGTGGACTCTGGGATTTGGTGATGAACAGGGAGGCCTGGTGTGCTGCGGTTCTTGCGGTCGCAAAGAGTCAGACACAGCTGAGCAACTGAACTGAACTGAACTGTTTGAACATTTTTCTCTTAACTCATTATTGACTGTAGGATATTTGCAGAAACTAACACCTGTGGCTGGCGATTTGTTATGTAAGAGATATTAATACGTCTCTGGTCAATAAATTTCTGGTAACAAAAGATGTATTATTATGTCCTCTGTTAAGGAGGACTGCCTGAAAGAAGCAGTCTTTCTCCCTCACATCTCAAGATAGAGATTTTATCCCAATAGTGGGGTCTCACCCAAGCTCAGAACTGATGGAACATTCCCATCAATCAGCAAACTAACAGAATAAAGCTAACATTTTATATTTTATGAATGGGGTATAAAATATACCTCATCCATCTATCTACCCATTATATGTCAATATCTATATGTAGACTATCACACATAAGATATGTACATAAAACATCTATACATAGATGCAGATATAGGTATGTGTAAACTCTCCCTTGTCACACTTCCCACTTACTCTTGTCCTGTTTTTCTGCTTTTACACCAAAAACTTCCTCTTCCCTCATTCTGCCTTGAACCCATTCTATTCTGACAATAATCTCCTTGTTACTATATCAGTGGTCAGTTCTCAATATGTGAATAGACGTAAGTTGAAGTTTATGTCTCTCACTTTCTCAAAAACTTTCTACATTTGGTTATCAGGGTACCATTGGCTGTTATTTCCTTTTTTTCTAGTTTTATTGAGACATAATTGACATACAGCACTATATAAGCTTAAAGTGTATACCATAATGATTTTATTTCCATATGTTGTAAAATGATTACCACAGTAAACTTAGTGAATGAACATCTGTTATCTCATAGATGCAAAGGGAAAGAAAAAAATTATTTTTGCCTTGTGGTGAAAGCTCTTAGGATTTATCCTCTTAACAACTTTCATATACCATGTACAGTAGTGTTAATTATATTTACCCTGTTGTACATAATCATGATGATGTGATCACTAATCTAGAGCCAGACATCTTGGAATGTGAAGTCAAGTGGGCCTTAGAAAGCATCACTGTGAGCAAAGCTAGTGGAGGTGATGGAATTCCAGTTGAGCTGTTTCAAATCCTGAAAGATGATGCTGTGAAAGTACTGCACTCAATATGCCAGCAAATTTGGAAAACTCAGCAGTGGCCACAGGACTGGAAAAGGTCCGTTTTCATTCCAATCCCAAAGAAAGGCAATGCCAAACAATGCTCCAACTACCGCACAATTGCACTCATCTCACATGCTAGTAAAGTAATGCTCAAAGTTCTCCAAGCCAGGCTTCAGCAATACGTGAACCGTGAACTCCCTGATGTTCAAGCTGGTTTTAGAAAAGGCAGAGGAACCAGAGATCAAGTTGCCAACATCCGCTGGATCATGGAAAAAGTAAGAGAGTTCCAGAAAAACATTTATTTCTGCTTTATTGACTATGCCAAAGCCTTTGACTGTGTGGATCACAATAAACTGTGGAAAATCCTGAAAGAGATGGGAATACCAGACCACCTGACCTGCCTCTTGAGAAATCAGTATGCTGGTCAGGAAGCAACAGTTAGAACTGGACATGGAACAACAGACTGGTTCCAAATAGTAAAAGGAGTATGTCAAGGCTGTATATTGTCACCCTGCTTATTTAACTTATATGCAGAGTACATCATGAGAAATGCTGGGCTAGAAGAAACACAAGCTGGAATCAAGATTGCCAGGAGAAATATCAATAACCTCAGATATGCAGATGACACCACCCTTATGGCAGAAAGTGAAGAGGAGCTAAAAAGCCTCTCGATGAAAGTGAAAGAGGAGAGCAAAAAAGTTGGCTTAAAGCTCAACATTCAGAAAACGAAGATCATGGCATCCGGTCCCATCACTTCATGAGAAATAGATGGGGAAACAGTGGAAACAGTGTCAGCCTTTTTTGGCGGGGTCTCCAAAATCGTTGCAGATGGTAACTGCAGCCATGAAATTAAAAGATGCTTACTCCTTGGAAGGAAAGTTATGACCAACCTAGATAGTATATTCAAAAGCAGAGACATTACTTTGCCAACTAAGGTCCGTCTAGTCAAGGCTATGGTTTTTCCTGTGGTCATGTATGGATGTGAGAGTTGGACTGTGAAGAAGGCTGAGCGCCAAAGAATTGATGCTTTTGAACTGTGGTGTTGGAGAAGACTCTTGAGAGTCCCTTGAACGGCAAGGAGATCCAACCAGTCCATTCTGAAGGAGATCAGCCCTGGGATTTCTTTGGAAGGAATGATGCTAAAGCTGAAACTCGAGTACTTTGGCCACCTCATGAGAAGAGTTGACTCATTGGAAAAGACTCTGATGCTGGGAGGGATTGAGGGCAGGAGGAGAAGGGGACGATCAAGGATGAGATGGCTGGATGGCATCACGGACTTGATGGACGTGAGTCTGAATGAACTCCAGGAGATGGTGATGAACAGGGCGGCCTGGCATGCTGAGATTCATGGGGTCGCAGAGAGTCGGACACGACTGAGCGACTGAGCTGAACTGAACTGATATTACCTTTCTAGTACTTATTTATCTGTGGCTGAAATTTGTACACTTAGGCTACCTTCATCTGATTCCCTTTCCCCACCCCCAACATCTGGTAACCACAAATCTGATCTGTTTTTCTTTGAATGTGTTCATGTGCTTGTTTGTTTCTGAGGCATAATTGACCTACAAGGCTATGCTAGTTCCTGTTGCAACATAGTGATTCAATATTTCTATACATTTCAAAATGATCACCACAGTCAGACTAGTTACTATTTCTCACCCTATAAAGATATTACATAATTATTGACTACATGTCCCACACTGTACATTTTATACCCATGACATCCCCTGGAGAAGGAAATAGTAACCCACTCCAGTGTTCTTGCCTGGAGAATCCCATAGACAGAGGAGCCTGGTGGGCTACAGTCCATGGCATGGCAAGAGTCAGACACAACTAAACCACCATACTACTATAAACGGAAAGTAAGTACCTCTTAATCTCCCTCACCTATTTCTCTGATTTCCCCTACCCCTTTTTATTTCTTTTCTACATTACTGGTTGCTGTTTCTCAGCCTCATTGCTTGTTCCTCTTTATCTTTTTTGCCTCTAAATTTTGGAATGCCTCATATCCCAATCTTTGGGCCTCTACTTCTCTCATTTTATGGTACTCCCTAGGTGAGATAAATCAGACTCAGACCTTTAAATGTTTCCTAAATACTAATAACTCCCAAATGTATTCCTTTCATGTAGACTCATGTTCGGAAATCCAGTCTGTCAACTGCCTCCTTAACATCTCTATTTGAATGTCTAATTGGTGTCTGATCAGCTTCATAATAGGCGGGATACTGTCTGTTTATCTCACTGCTGTGTAACATCCCAGGCATAGTACAGTTTCTGGCACACAGTAGATGCACGTTAACTAAATGAATTGATGCAAATAATAATAATAATATGATAAGTAATTTTTTATATTTAGCAATACATTGTTTAGGTTATCTCATTTAATCCTTAGTAAAACTCTGCATGCGTGCATGCATGTCAAGTCACTTCAGTCATGTCCAACTCTGTGTGACCCTATGGACTGTAGCCCTCCAGGCTCCTCTGTCCATGGGATTCTCCAGGCAAAGAATACTGGAGTGGATTGCCATGCCCTCCTCCAGGGCATCTTCCCAACCCAGGGATGGAACCCATCTCTCTTTACGTTTCCTGCATTGGCAGACAGGTTCTTTACCACTAGCGCCACATGAGAAAGTAGTTATAATTGTCATCTCTTTTCTATTGGATACCAATGGGGAAGGGGAGGATTAGAAAGCTTACATAAACTGCTGGATACAACCTACATAACCAATAAGTGGCTGTGTTGATTTGTACTGTGCCAGCTTGCTGAGCTAAAACTACATTTTTCAGGATTGCCTTCTCTGTATGCATGCGAGTGGAATTTGCCAAAGGAGGAATTTGTGCAAAAGTGGGAAAATAGAGTGAGATAACACTTATTCTTCTCTGAAGGACTTTGTAGCGTGACTACAGTGACACACTCAGAGTCCCAGAATGTTCCAGCATGTCCATGCTCTCGCTTCACATTCAGATATTCCTAATTCCCAACCCTTATGAGCAACAGTCACCCCATGCACATACCAAGAGCCTGAAAGTGGACCTAAAGGAGCAATGGCCATGCAAAGACCACAGCTTTCCACTGACAGCCATGGAGTCGGCCATGGAGCAAGTCTGCCAGCCCAAAAAGATAAAATGCCTCCAAGGTAATATCACCAAGTGGTCTGGGGTATCTGATAAAAATCCCAGGAGTGTAGTGGCTTGGGGATGTGGTTCAGTGGATAGACATGGGTTTGAGTCAAAACTGCTGTGAGTAATTCCCAAGTTCTTTTACCTACTGCTACATCATGAAGGTGACTGAAATCACGTTTATGGGGTCTATTTTCCTCACCTTCAGAGAAAAATGATCAACACCAGCCTTGTATTGTTGTTGTAAGCAATACATGAACATATACATGTGAAGTCTCTGGCACATGAGGGTTAAATTGCCATGAGTCAGGGCAGCTGGAACTTAGTTGATTAAAGAAGCACAGAAAGGGCTGTCAGGGGGATTAGCAGGTGGAGAAGCCTGTGGTGGTACTAACGAGGCCATGCAAGAGGGGCTGAGGAAGGTGAAGGCGATTGGCACCTGCAGGCTTCTATTGAGTGGCGAGGGGCGTCCTAGGGTAGTGAGGCTGAGTTGAACTCATACAGCAAGAGGCAATGTTTGAAGATGGTGCTGGAGATGGCTTGTAGGTACCAGCTCCCTCAGGTACCTTCCAGTACCTGCCTGTCTGGCTTCCCACATATCTCTGGGAAGGGATAAGCTTCAACAAGTAAGCTTCAACTTACCCACTCACAATACGGCTTCAGAGGGTCTGGTAATGACTTTTCTCAGATATTTCAGTTGCTCCTTCTAGAAAGTAACTTCCCCAGCTTCCATCACAGTTGTATAAACTATTATTCCTGTAGTACACCTCTTATTCCATTATGCTGGTTCTATTTCCCTGAGTGGCTTGTTATTGTTGTTCGTTGCTCAGTCACTAAGTCATGCCAACTCTTTGTAACCCCATAGACTGCAGCATGCCAGGCTTCCACGTCCTTCACTATCTCCTGGAGTTTGCTCAAATTCAAACTGAGTGGCTGGCAGAGTTCAAATCCAAGTCTTCCTAGTGCTTTTCACTATTCTACAAGAAATCCAAGTTAGGGAGATAAAACCCTGAAACCAATAACTATGTGAAAATGCAAAACTGGATGATCGAGGGTATGTGAACTGACTGAAGGAAATGGGGTGACATTAACCCTGAACTCTTCAAGGACTGATAGCATATCTCCATGTAGAGATGATGAGAGGGAAAGGGTTTTCAGTAAGACACAAGAAGTTCTGAAACACATTAGGAAAATTACTGTAATAAGACTAAAATTTACTGGATTCCTACCATATCTATATTTATATATAGACATCATTTGTATCTACATTCCTTCTCAACATTTTTTTAAATTTCTGACAAAATTTATCTCACAAGCTATGTAAAGGAATGGGTTCAAGTTACGAAACTGACTGTGGTCATATATCTTCTATTAGAAATTGGATTCAAATATGCCTCTGTGTGTCTCCAAAGTACTATGGAAAATAATGTGCAAAAATGCCTCCAGCAACAGTATGAGTTCAAAAACCTCCAGGGGTTTCCCACCAAGATGCCTTTCATTCTATTTTCTGTCTCATCTCTCATCTCACTGTCATCCCTCCATGTACCTGACTTACACCTCTCTCTGTGCGTTTATGACTCAAGAATGCTTCTGACTACTTACCCTTGCAAGGTAAATATCAAGGAGGAAGATTCAAGGAACAGCACGTTTCACTATTTCTTCTACTGTTATTATTAAGCCTCATTAGGCAATTCATAATTTTTGTTACAGGGTGCTGGAAACAAAATCATGTCCACCATCTCAACATTTCTAGGACTCACATTTTGCATATGTATACTGAGGGAATTAGACTAGATCTATCCCTCAAAGTCCATCTGGATCTTATAACATGAGGCTTTAATATGTTCTTGTTGTATTTTTGGCCCATTTAATGACTTTTTATGTTGCAAGCACCAAAACAACATGGTTACTCTAAGATGTTTTTCTCTATCTTCCAAAACCATGTAAATATGTGATTCTTAGCTATCATCACTCAAAATCATTTATCCTTTTCCTCATGAACCCTATATTTTGAGATATTTTTCTCAAACAAATTGAGTTGTAAGGTGTAGTAATGTATCCATTTGTCCAGCCATAGAGAACATACAGTGCAGTTGACTAGTTTGTTGTCTCTCTCCCTCTGAAAGAATTTAAGTACTGTGAGGTCGGGCATTTTTCCTCTCCTGCTCACTACATCCCCAGGGTCTAGAACAGGATATTGTGTTGTTGTTGTTTAGTTGCTAAGTCTTGTTCGAGTCCTTTGAAACCCCATGGACTATCCATGGGATTTCCCAGGCAAAAATACAGGAGTGGTTTGCCATTTCCTTCTGCAGGGAAACTTCCCAACCCAGGGATCTTGCTTGGCAGGCAGATTCTTTACCAGGGAAGCCCGACATATAGTGCTGCTGCTGCTGCTGCTAAGTCGCTTCAGTCGTATCCGACTCTGTGCAACCCCATAGACAGCAGCCCACCAGGCTCCCCCATCCCTAGGATTCTCCAGGCAAGAACACTGGAGTGGGTTGCCATTTCCTTCTTCAATGCATGAAAGTGAAACGTGAACGTGAAGTCCCGCTCCTCGGTCCATGGAATTTTCAGGCAAGAGTACTGGAGTGGGGTGCCATTGCCTTCTCCGGACATATAGTGAGCCCCCAGTAATTATTTCATGATTTATTGAGTGAATAAATCCATGAATATGATTCTGTTTGAAAGACTAGGTGTGCTAGAAGACCGTGGTCTATGAGCTTGAACAAAACTGAATTAACATCAAGTTTCACAGTATATAGAAATGATTTGCTCTTCAAACCTGTTTCCTGTGTCATAAAAGGAAAGAATAATTCCTTTTCCCACGCCACTGCCACTCCACAGAGAAATGCTTTGAGAATTAATTAAACAGTAACGTGGAGAAAGCATTTGGAATTTCTAGAAGAAAGCACTTTATTAATTTGAGGCTTTTATTGTGTGAACAAACTGTAAGTGACACAGGGGCAAGGATAAAGATGAGGACCTGTTAAATGGATTATAGTGTTCAGAATATTACATTGGCATTTTAAGGGATAATTGATTTGAGATTGATATGGGCAGAGTGAAAAACACAAAGCAGTTGAAATCTTCTCCCAAATAACAGATTTTTAAGAAATACTTTCTCCTTTGTAGTCAACTCTCAATTATTTATGGCACAATACTCTCATTAATGAATTATTCCCCACATTTACGATCCTTTTTTCTATTTTATGGGCATCTCCTTCCTAATTAGAACTCCCATACCAATGTCAGAGGGCTGGCATTAAAAAAAAAAAGTTTAAACTAAAATTTGTCCTTATCAGGAGTACATTCCTGTCCCCTTGTTTATTAGGGTCCAGCCATGAAGCCAGATAAGAGTCACAGAATTAGAGACATATGAATTGTAGCCAATTCAATTCACAAATCACTAGGTATATGGCACAGAATAATTGCACAATGTGAGTTAGTCAACATGGGGAGATGGAAAGGGGTAATGAAATGCCCCAAGGAGAAGCCTGGACAGGAGGAGTCTCAAGTCCAGCAGCAAGTCTCACTGCAAGGGTCAAGTATGAGTGGAAAGTCAACTGAAGCTCTGAGGGAGCCCCCAGCAGTATCCCTGGAACAACTCTCACCAGCTCAGAGTTGGGTCCTCCAGCAAAGAGCCTTACAGTTACTCAGCTCCATGGTCTAATTTTAAGAAGTCTGTCTGTCAGTAGGTGTAACAGTTACATCCCAGGGGATCTTGTCTCTCAGTTGCTCCTTCAGTTCCGGTGACATAGATCCCAATTTGCCTAGTAAATCACTTATCTAAATTAGCACTGTTATTCTATTGCTCAAAGACACTTGCAGTCTTACAGCAGACATGTCAAATCAACTAATATGAAAGCTCATTGGCCACTGTGACTCCATTTTGAACTACTTAGCATGGCTTAACATAGCATAAATCCTATAACTTTCACTCAGGATAAGTAGGAATCATCACACAAAAGAAATCATATCATAACCCTCCTTGTTGTTAAAATGTTTAAATTCTAATATAGATTACTTTCAAAATGACACAATTTTTAAATATTATATACACTTTTAAATTAGTTGAGCACATATTATGAGTGAGATGCTGTATAAAGTTTGGGAAGGAATACAGAAATGTTGCAACTTTGTTCCTGCCCTTTCGGCATGTTGGAACAGGACTAGAGAGGGCATGAGAATGCTTGAGTTTTAACTGACTCCACTGCTTAAAATCTAGGTCATGTGGGTGACTTGACCATTCTAAGCCTCAGTGTCCTTAACAATAAAACAAAACTCATATCATCTGTTTTGTTCTGCTGTGAAAATCTTTTTATTGAAAGGTAAATAAAGTATTTAGAATGACAATCTGATAACAGTCATATTGATCAGATCAGAAACCTAGAAATAGACCCTCATTTCTGTTGGTCAGACACCAGAGGCTACAGTAATTGAAACCGTTCATCCAATAGGCAAGGTAGGATGTCTAGAAAGTATTGAAAACCAGATGACAAGATCAGAATGGTATAATGAGAGATAGAAGGCAGAGCTCCCAAAGGAGGGCTAACCTTGGCAAGAACAGGCCATGTCTGGAGCTTTCAACAGGGCTGGTGTTGGGATGCATGGTCCAGCAGCTGGACAAGGGTAAGTGGGGTCATGGCCTCAAGGTAGGAAAACACAAAGAAACTCACTTCCTAGTTTCCAAATTCTTAGCCAAGAACAGTCTTCAAATTAGAAATGATAGAAGATGTGATTAGAATATTAGAATATTAAAATAAAAAAATGGAAGGGATTGGGGCTTCCCTGGTGACTCAGCGGTGAAGAATCCACCTGCCAATGCAGGAGAAGTGGGTTCAATCTCTAGTCCTGGAAAATCCCACATGCCCCAAAGCAACTAAGCCCTTGCACCACAACTATTGAGCCTGAAGCTGCAACTACTGAACCCACGCGTGGCAACTATTAAAGACTGTGTACCCTAGAGCCCGTGCTCCACAAAAGAGAAGCCACCTCAATGAGAAGTCCATGCTCTACAATGAAGACTAGCCCCCGCTACCACAACTAGAGAAAAGCTGGCAACAAAGACTCAGCACAGCCAAAACTAAAAAATTTAAAAAAAAAATTTTTTTTAATGGAAGGGGTAACCCTCAAAATCCAAATGAAGAAACTGGGCTTCAATTACTTGCACTTACTTTCTCAAGGTCACACAGCTCAGCAGAGTAAGAGTCAGGACTGAAATCTTAAGTTTCCAAATCTAATGATTCTTACATTATGTGATACTGCCTCTAAAAGGCAACTTCCCTTCCCAGGATAAAGGAAGAAAAAAGGGGGCACTCAGTTGTCTTATCTCTAGAGTCAGAGAAGTTCTGGTCACTGGCACTGAGAGATTTGGAAATGAAATCCTCAGGAAGTTACAAAGCATGGTAGAGGAAAGATGATAGCAAAATAGAGCCAGTTTGCCCAAAATAAGGGAAAAAATGCACAAGCTGGTACCTAGAACCTGCCCATAAGAAAGTTCTACAATACAATTCAACACATGTCTATTAAGTCCTTTACAACATACCAGACACTACGCTAGTCCATGATGATGAATTGATCTTTTCCAAAACAAAGTCCAATAGAAGAGAGATGGGCAAATCACTATAATGTGATATATTCAATGCATGTGTCGACAAAGTGGTAAGAAAGCATAGAATTTAAAGTCAAAGACATTTTATCAGTCTCTAAAAGTGATGGAAATTTTCCAGAGGGTCAAAGGAGAGGAATAGCACAGCAGCATTTCAGTTAGCTGGAGTGACATGTGCTGAATCACATAAATAAGAGACAAATGTTTGATGAACAGCAAGAAGCTTGATATGGATGGTTTCAAATAGAAGGAATGACTTTGATGGAGATGAAGATGGTATATAAACTGGGGCCAGATTTCGAAGAACTTACAGCTCACCCTGGAAGTTTGGGATTTAAGCAATCAGAAAGTGGATGGGGTTTGAAAATTTGAAGAGAAGAGCAGGGATGATGAAGAGCCAAATGAGCGTACACCCACCACAACCTCAAGCGGATCAGCGGCAGGTATGCATTTCCTCTGTAGCTACGGTCTCTAGACTGGCAAATGAGGACTACAGGAAGGTAAAATGTACTACTATTCAACAGTTTCTTTTGTGAGAGCTTTGTAAACATGAAGATTATTAAGTAAGGACTTGAAGAACAGTTCATTGGATTCATAATAGACTGAATAAAACCCAAAAAAAGAGCTGATCAACAGATTAGGACACACGAGAAAGGAGGACTTCATGGAGAAGATTCAGAGTTTTGACATTAGAATTTCCCTGTTCTAATTGGGCTTATGCAATGACTCAAAAGTGTAAGTAGCCCACTTAATCAAATTTATAAATGGCACAAAGCTATGAAGAATAGTTAATATGCTGGATAATGGCTGCAAAACCCAGGAAGATCAAGGCAGGCTGGTTGAATCTGCATTGCTATAAACATAGTGACGGAGAAGTATAGATGAAATGAATGGGGTTAGAAACAGGGCCTGCCACAGCACTGCTCTCTATAGACACATATGATTCCACATATCAAAGACATAGAATTCCACACTTCATCATTTGTTAAAACTCTGCCTCCTCCTTTCCTATTTAAAATCCATGAGCACAGAGATTTTGTTCTGTTTTTACTACTTATTGCTCTCTATTGTACACCCTGTGCCTACACCTGTGCCAGGCACATAGCAGGGGACAACATGTTGAAGGAATGATGAAATTAATCTGGAGGCAAGTAATAAGGATGTGAAAGTGCTCAAAGCCACTCTGATGATGAGGAGAAATAGAGATACTTTTTGTCCGAAAAAGAAAAGGCATGAGTGATTTGTGATGACTGTCTTAAAACATTAAAGGACTCTTGTGGAAAAAGAATCAAACACAATCTTTCAAGCCCCAGAGGACAAATTTAAATCTAAAAGGTAGATGTTTCAGGCAGGTGGATTTCAGTTTGATGCAAGGAAGTAATTTCTAACAATTAGGGCTGTTCAAAACGGCCTTACTGCGGAGGTGAGTTGCATGTCCCTGGAGGTGTCTGAGGACCTGATGAATAGTCATTGGGGATTATTGTTCGACTGAGGCTCCTGGGTGACCACAATGGTCACTTCTATTCCATGTTGTCCAACTACAAAATGAGATGGCATACGAGAAAATGATTTGAAACTTAACTCTGAAAACTGAACACCATTTTCCTAGGAAGGCTTAAAATAATTTTCATCTAAACTGAGGGAAGATTGACCTGAAATACTAAAAATGACAGACAAAGAATACTAATAATAAAACATCTCTTTGATTTTATTTGGGGCTTTCTTGGTGTCAGGGAAGACCTTATGCAGGAGAGGGGACTTGTTTAGCTTTAAATATTGGGTACAGAAGAGGTGGGCTGGTTGTTGCTGAAGTGTGACTGAGAGAAGCTGCACACTCAGAAACATGTGTTATGTTTCTGATATCAAGAAGTTGGTCTTCACCACACAGTTGTCTTATATGTATCTTTTCATCAGCCGTTTGTAGTTTCTCAGAAGTTGCTAATTTATCAGGTGCTCAGGACAAAGAGCACCTGTTCACCCCAAGATTCAAAACCTTATTTGTAATTCTCTTATTCTCCTTTTCTTTGATTCTCCATTTTCTCTACTTATAAATATTTCCTAGCTCTTCTAACTAGCCAAGCATTAACACTACTGAATTTCTGCAGACTTAAAGGAGTCTTAAAGTGCTATAGTCCATGAGGTTGTAAAGAGTCAGACACAACTTAGCAAATGAACAACAACAGCAAACTTGTTTTTAAGAAGAAAACAGCAATGGGGGGGGGCGGGGAGAGTAAACTGAAGACTCAAATTACGGAATACACTTTCGTAATTTATAGAAAAGCATTTTTTTATTGATCAGATGACTTTAATATATGTCTTTTATATGAACATGTATACACCCATTGGGCTTCCCAGGTGGCTCAGTGGTAAAGAATCTGCCTGCCAATGAAGTTGACCTTAAATTAGTTAT
Organism: Cephalophus harveyi; assembly: GCA_006410635.1. Classification (NCBI taxonomy): domain Eukaryota; kingdom Metazoa; phylum Chordata; class Mammalia; order Artiodactyla; family Bovidae; genus Cephalophus; species Cephalophus harveyi. Next base: position 44,959 of record SJYT01034497.1, read on the forward strand.
GTTTATCAACTTCAAAAACTATACAAAGAATAATGCTGTAACTGAAAGATGGCCAAGCAGTCTACAGCAAAGAACTTAGCACCAGTATTAAGATTCTCCCTGTGCTGTGTAACTTTTGCTTTTATGGTGCTTTAACTATAAGAGTTCTACCTTCAGTTTTCAATCTACTTGACAATCCTTATGGCATTTTCCAACTCTCCTTAAATATTAGACCCCTAGAAAGAGTTATTTTTCTTTCTTATCATTGGTTACTCCAGTGATAATTTTTCAAGGTGCAAAAGTCAATGTTATTTGTTTTTGACTAATAAAGCCCAAATTTGGAAAACAAGGCTTTTCTGAGTTTCCCAGTATAGTCTGTGGCCACCTGGGAGAGAAACGCCCTAAAGAGCAGAGCAAGGCCCTGGGAGACATCTCTTTTGGTCCTCTGGGGCTGCTAAACATGTTCTTGAGTGTTACAAATACCATAGTTCTTAAATCTAGCATCTGTTTATTCCTTGATCGGCAATGAAGTTTTCGCTTTTATGCTTTGAGCTCTGCTTGATGAGAAAGAGGTGATCGTTTGTGTGATCAGCAGAAAGAATGCTATGACTGATTAACAATCCTGCACTGACCAAGGATGTGGCATTGCAGGCCTCCAGGAATGATCCTGGCTTAAGGGTCTCCCTCTCTTCTGAGATCCATTTGTGAAAAGTCCAGCTGAATTCAACTATCTGGCTGATGCAATTCTATGCTGACTGAAAGCAGATCATTTCTTCTAGATCTTTGAGGGAGGGCCTGAAGTTCTCTATCAAGCCACTGCAGGTGGAGGAAGGCCCAGGAAGTCACTGTAACAACTCCTGTGGATTCCCAAGCATCTCCCCCAGAAATAACTGTGTCTTTTCTGAATCATTAAATCTTTATTCATTAAGCACCTATACTGTGTCTGACAAGTTTCTAAACGAATATTACAGACCAAATAGATGGAGAATCACCCAGACCCAAATTAGGAATACCAGAGAGCTAGTAAAGTATCCTGGAGAATGTCTCTTCCCAGCTCACTTTCTTTGCTGGCCCCCAGTACTCTCTCTGGTGACCTCATCCACCCACTGGCTGCAAATGCCACCATGCTGATGACACTCCAATTTACATCCCAATCCTGATTTCTACCCCATCCGCCAGAACTCCAAACTCACATTTCCAACTGTTTACATCTTCACTGTGACACCATAGCCATTTCTATTTAAAGAGGTCCAAGACAGAAATTCTATTTTCCCAACCTACATCCCAAGTTATTCCGTTTCCAGAATTCCCCATGTGAGTAAGTAGAATACTCTTTTCCCAAGTATACAAACAAAAATATAAGAATCATTCAAGGAAACCATGATCCTTCACCTTTACTCATTCCTTTATACAATACATTAGTAAGTCCTTTCAGTATATATCAAAATAAATATATCAAGATTAATTCTATTCTCCCACCTCCTCTGCCACCTCCTAGACTAAGCCACCATCATTTTCTACACAGACTGCTCAAATAGCCTTCTAACTACTCTTTCTGCTTCCATTCTTAGCTATATTCACACACTCTTCAAATAAAGCCAGAGTGATATATTTAAAATATGTAATAAATCATGATGATATTTGGCAGCTTAAATCTTTCAATAGCTTCCTAATTCCCTTAGAATAAAATTCAAGCTTCTTACTGTGGCCTACAAAATCTTTAATCATTTGGCCCCTCATCACCTCTCCAAGTTCATCTTATGCTATATTTCTCCTTGATCAAAATTCAAGAGATGATCATCTCTATCTTACACAAGCTGTTTCAGGAAATAGAAAAAGAGGAAAAGCCAGCCAGTGTAGTGAAATCTAATGTCAAAACTGGACTAGGACAGGGTAAGAAGAACACATGATAGAATCATCTCACTTGTGATCCTAGAGTCAGGAAATAGATAAAATAATTTTATTAAATGTAGTATATATCAAATAGGCCTTGTCAGTATACTATACCATAATCTTGGAGTTACCTCAAGAATGCAAGGATAAGTCAATATCAAAATCTTTTAACATTACCTTCCAATAAATATATGAAGAGAGAAAACAGTGTAATCAACTCGATAGAGGAATATATTATTCAGGACAGGCAGGCTATACTGTGGTAACAGACAGATAACAAAATCTCTGTAGCTTACAATAAGAGGGGCTTATTGCTTTCCCAAGAAAATTCCATCTTATTAAATTTAGTGTACTGGGTTCAGTCCATGGCTTGGGAAGATCCCCTGGAGGAGGGCATGGCACACCACTCCAGGATTCTCTTGCCTGGAGAATCCTCATGGACAGAAGAGCCTGGTGGGCTACAGTCCATAGGGTCACAAAGAGTCAGACATGACTGAAGTGATTAAGCACATGAACTGTATATAAAATGCATCATATATCAGATTAAATATAGAAAAATTATAAGCCATGTATTATTTCATAGCCTTCAAGTAATTGCAGTGTCATGGGATGGGTATTGGACTTAGTGTTGAGACTCACGTTGCTAACTTTGGGCAGGTCACTTAATTTCCATGTAGCTCAAGTTTTTCATCTGAAAAAATGGGTAGATTAGACTGAATGTTCTGCTTTCTTACAGTTCTGATATCCCTGATAGATCAGCCTTAGCACTGTCAGTGGAGTTGACATGATATGACCATCAATTCCCACACATATTTAGCTTATTTATTTTTTCAGTTTTGGTCTAAGCTACTTCCATATTCCATTTCCTCCCATTTTCTGGACATGCCTACATAGTAACAGAAGCACAACTTCTCCACAAATGAGCCTTTTCTTTAATTGAAGTATAGTTGATTTATAATACTATATTAGTTTCAAATATACAACATAGTGATTCAATATTTTTACAGGTTATACACTATTTGGGGCTTCCCTGGTGGCTCAGAGGTTAAAGCATCTGCCTCTAATGCGGGAGACCCAGGTTCGATCCCTGGGTTGGGAAGATCCCCTGGAGAAGGAAATGGCAATCCACTCCAGTATTCTTGCCTGGAGAATCCCACGGACGGAGAAGCCTAGTAGGTTACAGTCCACGGGGTCGCAAAGAGTCGGACACGACTGAGCGACTGAACTGAACTGAACTGAACTGAATACACTATTTAAAGGATGTGAGAGTTGGTCTATAAAGAAAGCTGAGAGCAGAAGAATTGATGCTTTTGAGCTGTGGTGTTGGAGAAGACTCTTGAGAGTCCCTTGAAGTGCAAGGACATCCAACCAGTTCATCTTAAAGGAAATCAATACTGAATATTCATTGGAAGGACTGTTGCTGAAGGTGAAGCTCCAATACTCTGGCTACCTGGTGCGAAGGACTGACTCATTGGAAAAGACCCTAATGCTGCGAACGATTGAAGGCAGGAGGAGAAGGGGACAACAGAGGATGAGATGGTTGGATGGCATCACCGACTCAAGGGACATGAGTTTGAGTAAACTCCGGAAGTTTCTGATGGACAGGGAGGCCTGGCATGCTGCAGTCCATGGGTTTGCAAAGAGTCAGACATGACTGAGTGACTGAACTGAACTGAAATGAAAGTTATTAAAAAATAATGCTATATTTCTCTGTGTTGTACAATATATCCCTGTTGCTTCCACAAGTGAACATTCTGATTTTGAATTCATTTGCAGAGAGTGAAGTGGCCCCCAGCTGCCATTCATAAACAATCCTTGATAAAGCTAACTTGCAATAGGCTTCTGTCTTGCTTAGCGTCTCCTGAGAAAAGTCCCATTTTTGGTGAACTTGGCTAGGAGTGTGATGTATAGCCCTTATCCTACAGGAATTGAAAACATCTTCTAAAACTTCATAGGAAAAAACACACACTTTGAAATATAATAGAAACATAATTGTATGGAACACGAGGGAGTTAGAGTCTCTTAGGCCAGGGAGACTCTAGACTGCTTCCTTTGTATCCTGAGCACAGGCCCTTCATACACCCGCCTTGGTGGTGGGATAGTGTATATGAAGAGGAAGTTCAGATTGTGGAGTTAAACTAGGATTCAGAGTCCTCTTCTGTAGTGTTAGAACCCTCCGTCTCCTCATCTGAAACAGGCAGATAATAAACACTACCTCAGGCTTCCCTGGTGGTTCAGAGGTTAAAGCGTCTGCCTGCAATGCAGGAGACCTGGGTTCGATCCCTGGGTCGGGAAGATTCCCTGGAGAAGGAAATGGCAAGCCACTCCAGTATTCTTGCCTGGAGAATCCCATGGACAGAGGAGCCTGGTGGGCTACAGTCCACAGAGTTGCAAAGAGTCAGACACGACTGAGTGACTTCACTTTCACTTTCATAAGCCTGTGGTAGGACCAAATGTGGTAGCATCTCTTGGTCATTTAGCATGGTCTCTGGCACATGACCCCTTGTGGTTCAGCTGGTAAAGAATCCACCTGCAATGCAGGAGCCCTGGGTTGGGAAGATCCCCTGGAGAAGGGAAAGGTTACCCACTCCAGTATTGTGGCCTGGAGAATTCCACGGACTACACAGTCCATGGGGTCGCAGAGTCGGGCACAGTGGAGTACTTTCACTTTCATTTTCTGGCACGTGAAGACCTACATAGAGGTTAATTCCTTTCTTTCCTCAATTTCTTGATAAAATAGCTTTAGTTGGACTAGAAAAATCTTGTCCTCTGAAACAACTAAATTGAAAAAAACCTAGAGAACACAGTTAACTGAAAATGGCAAATTATCAGTGTTTTCTGTTAATACTAGTGCCATGAAAATCTGTGAATTTGGTACCACTTGCAAATAATGCAAAGATGATTCACGGTCACATTTATAAAGTGTTTTGACCTCCTTAGGAGAAAGATGTTAAATAGATAGAAGCAAAATTCTGTTCATATCATTCTTCACTGGAAATGCCATGCTTAACCACATTAAAACCCTAACATATTCTTCTTTTTTTTTCTATGCTATGAACTCAGGTCAGTGTTTAGAAAAACTGTATCTGTCACCAAGAAGAATGATAAGATAGCATACAGGACAATTTACAATAAAGAAGTGAGAAAGACTGGACAGATAGAGAACATTAGCTGCTCCCAGAAACAAATTTGAAAAGATACAGAACTGAGCTCTTCGAGAAAACCACCTTAAAACACATGGTCATCTTTGCTCATGATTTAAATTTAGTTATTATAATTTCACTGCTTATTTGTTCCTCTAATGTGCTATCAAGAACAGTCAGAGCCATTTAGGAATTCACAGAGCTGTTTAGTGATCCAGAATTGATTAATGCCCATTGACATTGAGAGTCGGTTTGGAGTAAATGAAAATTCATCATTTCAGCACACTGCTGCTGCTGCTGCTAAGTCTCTTCAGTCATGTCCAACTCTGCGACCCCATAGACGGCAGCCCAGCAGGCTCCCCCATCCCTGGGATTCTCCAGGCAAGAACACTGGAGTGGGTTGCCATTTCCTTCTCCAATGCATGAAAGTGAAAAGTGAAAGTGAAGTTGCTCAGTCGTATCTGACTCTTCGTGGCCCCATGGACTGTAGTCTACCAGGCTCCTCCATCCATGGGATTTACCAAGCAAGAGTACTGGAGTGGGATGCCATTGCCTTCTCCATTTCAGCACTCTAGGGGAATAGAATAAGAGGCCTTCCTATTTGAAACAAAAGCTCTCAAACACCTGTGTTTATAAGCTAATTCCTAGCATAGTGGAGAGAACAGCAAAACCACTGACCACTGACCCCTGGTCACTATGTTGATGTTCCTTATCTCTCCATCACTGGACATAATGTGGTTGACATTGGATATCTGGCCTTGAAACATCTGGGAGCTATTTTTCTCACTAAGACATAGCTATACACCTAAGCCTTTTTCTTTCAAGGATCATGACTTGGCTAAATTTAAGACCTTCAAATTACAGTCAGAAAACTGAAAAATACAAAAGAACCATAAATCATTGCTAGCCCATACCAGGTAAGGGGACGATAAGAGAAAAATAACATACACAGAACTCAGGGGAAATTCCTTCAAACCAGAAAGAGGGCAAGAATTCCACAAATTCTCTCCATGGACAGCAATGAAATAAAACATCTGAAGAATAAGACACTAATTAAAAAACCACTAATAATAAATTGATGTGTCTTGTGAAACAACTTTCTTCAGAGTATGAGTTGTCTAGCCATTTTGATGAAAAGCCATTTTGGAATTTTTAATTCCTGGACATAATAATAAATACACTTGGTCTTCTGAGGAAAGAGAGAAAACAACAGGCTTTCCCTTGATAATTGAAATATGGGCCTGGTTATTTTAATCAGAAATATCCTGGGGCTTCCTCATTGGCTCGGTGGTAAAGAATCCACCTGCCAATGCAGGAGACGCAGGTTCAATCCCTGATCCAGGAAGATCCCACATGCTGCGGAGCAACTAAGCCCATGCACCGCAACTACTGAGCCTGTTCTCTAGAACATGGGAGCTGCAACTACTGAGCCCACGGGTCACAACCACTGAAACCCGCGTGCCCTGGAGCCCATGCTCCACAACAAGGAAAGCCACTGCGATGAGAAGCCTACCTATATGCCAGTATAGCTGTGAAAAATGCCCATCCCTCTAGGCTTGTTCTCAAACATAATTTGAGTGTTATAAGAATAGAACTGGAACTGACACTCAAACAAGAAAAGAGTCAGATACGAGCTCTTATTTCAGAAAAAGAATACAAATGGACTTTAAAATATGAAAAATATGTTCTCCTCATTCATAAGATAAATGTAATTTAAAACTACACTGACAATGCATTCAATGCAAGCCCTATAGAAATGTCTGCCTTTTTCAAGAAATGTATAAGCTGATTCTAAAAATCATATAAAAATTCAAAATATCTATAATATCCAAAACAATCTTGAAAAGGGAGGAAAAAGTTGGAGAATCACACTTCTATACTTCCAAACTTATTACAAAGCTATGGAAATAAAGATAGTCTGGCACTGGCATAAGGATAGACACATAGATCAAAGAAATATAATTGAGCCCAAAATAAAACCCATATATCTATGGCCAGTTGATTTTTGATAAGGATGCCAAGACCATTCAATGGGGAAAGAATAGCTTCCCAATAATGTGCTGGGACAACTAGCACCCACACACAAAAGAAAGAAATTGGATTTCTACTCATACCACTTACAAAAAATAACTCAAAATGGATAATAGACCTAAATGTTAACTCTAAAACTCTAAGAAAAAAATTAGGAATAAATCTTCATGGTCTTGAGTTAGGGGAAAAAATTCAGGTATGACAGCAAAAGCACAAGAACAAAGGAAAAAAGGATATAAATAGAGTTCATTAAAGTTAAAAACATTTGTGTTTCAAAGGGTGCCATCAAAAAACTGAAAAGATAAATCACAGATTGGAAGAAAATATTTTGGTATTATATATCTGATAAGGAGCTTTTGTTTAGAACATATGTACTGTGTGCTAAGCCGCTTCAGTCATGTCCAACTCTGTGCAATCCTGTGGGCTGTGTCCCGCCAGGCTCCTCTGTCCATGGGATTCTCCAGACATGAATACTGGATCAGGTTGTCATTTCCTTCACCAGGGGATCTTTCCAACCCAGGGACTGAACTACATCTCTTATGTCTAGCGACACATCTGCATGTGTATGTGTGTGTACTTAGTTGCTCAGTTGTATCTGACTCTTCTTGATACCACGGACTGCAGCCCATCAGGCTCTTCTGTCCATGAGGATGCTCCAGGCAAGAATACTGGAGTGGGTTGCCATTTCTTCCTCCAGGGGATCTTCCAGACCTAGAGATCAAACCCGTTTCTCCTATATCTCTTGCATTGGCAGGCTTGTTCTTTACCACTAGCACCACCTGGAAAGTCCCCAGAATGTATGAACAACTCTTAAAATCCAACAATAGAAAGATGAAAACCCAGTTTAAAAATGGACAAAAGATTTTTGCCAGGTATATCACAGAGAAGATAGACATATGACCAAAGAACACATGAAAAGATGCTCAACATTGTGAGTCATCAGGGAAATGTAAACTGAATCCACAATGGCAATTATTTTGTTACTGAGGGCAATTATTAATCCCAGTTCCAAACTGAGACTGATAATTTGGGCTTTTCCCAGGCAGGGGACCATAGCTGGAGAACAGAAACCAGAAAACACTGTGTAAATCTCACAAGACTAGGGAGACAGCATTGGAAATAAGGAGGCAACATTTCAGTGAGTAAGGAAGAATGAAAGTGAATCTGGTGGGAACCATTCTGCCCTCTAGGAATTTGCCTATTTCTAAAGCTGAATGTCTTGGGAAGATATAAACCTGAGCAGAAATCTGAAATTCATAGCAGTGGTTTTTGTAGTCTCACTGTAATATTAACATAAACATTAGAGTTCAGGATTTGCTAGGGGGAAGACTCCCAGTGAACATATCAGGCTATTAGAAATGTGAAAAAATAATAAACAGAAACCTCAATTAAATAGAGATCAGAAATCAGAAAGGGAGCTCCCATGCCCTAGGACAAAAGCAGAATCCAACAAGAAAAGGTTTCCTCTTCTTTGCTGGCAAGGACTCAGCCAGTGAAAAGCCATGGACTCTGCTTATTGTAGCCCTCCCAAGTTCTTTTTCCTCTCCGTAAAAGCATCCTCCTTCTCTTGCCATGTGGAGACTTGCCTGTGGCTCACCATCGTACAGTTCTCTGCTCATCCTGAATAAATCCATCTTGGCCGGAGAAATATCTAGCAGTCTGTTTGTTTCAGATCAACATTTTGGTGGCATGTGTGGGGACCACAGACTACCCCCACAGATCAGTGGCTGGTAAGCAAACAGGTGCAGTATCCACAGCTGAGCCCATTGTCACTCACTGCTTTTCTCCCTGACCCTGGCATTTGAAAGCACATCTTTCTCCTGGGTCCAGGCTCACACCTTCTTTGCATTTGAAGCTCTCTAGGTTTTATTTGGGGCTTCCCTGATGGCTTGGCTGGTAAAGAATCCACCTGCCAAGCAGGAGATACAGGTTAAATCCCTGGGTCAGGAAGATCCCCTGGAGGAAGAAATGGCAACCAACTCCAGTATTCTTGCCTGGAGAATCCTCTAGACACAGCCTGGTGGGCTATGGTCCACAGCGTCACCAAGAATGGGACACGACTGAGCAACTGAGCACAGGCTTTACTTGGGATCTATTTAAAGGTTTCATCCTGGTTAGGCCTTGTTCTGTGTGAAGTCTGTGGATACTCAACCAAAGCTAGCTAAGAATACCTTCAGCTCAATTCCATTGGGAAGGGGCTGCTTCAAATGAAACTGTGCTGGTTTTTCAGTTCGCAGTCCGTCCCTTTAAAAGAGCTGCCTTCTGGAGACCTGACTCCTCCCAGAATAAGTTATCTTCTTAGGCTTGCAAGCTGTTTGAATTGAGCCATTTGTGCTGTCAGCTGTTTAAGTTGTTTGAAAATTGTTCTTTAGAGAAAAAAAGACCTCTGGAAAATGGGATCCCAGTTATCTAAGGATTTTGAGGATGCCCCCTCATAGGAACTCCAGTTGATTTTATGTTTAAACATCACAACCTGGGAATTTTTTGGTAGTCCAGTGGTTAAGACGCTGTGCTTTCACTGCTATAACTTGGATTCAATACTGGATCAGGGAACTAAGACCTTGCAAGCCATGCAGCACAACTGAAAAAACAAAAACACAATCTTTCCTCGTATGCATTTCTACTTAAATGGACTGATCTGATCAAAGGCAATTTAGAAGATAAATAGCCTTTATGGGGAACTTTTGGAATCCCCAAACTTTATTCTCTTAAAACAGAATGAGACTACAATGGCTCCAAGTTTTTCAGAGTACTGTGGAATGCTTATTTCAATTAGTATTCTGAAGCTTCCTAATGTCAGGAGTCTGAAATTGCCTCACTAAAGAATAATATTTTGAGATTAACTGAGGCAAACAAATCATCAAAGAGAGAGAAAATGGCCCTGAGTCCAGGGTCTTCTTTTTTGGTTTCTCTGTTTCAGGCTCTGCCTCCAGGACCATCTTGTCTACCTCAACTCCTTGTGGTCAGACTTTGCCTCCTTCCCTTCTATGCCACGTATGCCTCCATCAGTTCAGTTCAGTTCAGTTGCTCAGTCGTGTCCGACTCTTTGCGACCCCATGAATTGCAGCACGCCAGGCCTCCCTGTTCATCACCATCTCTCGGAGTTCACTCAGACTCATATCCATCGAGTCCGTGATGCCATCCAGCCATCTCATCCTTGGTCGTCCCCTTCTCCTCCTGCCCCCAATCCCTCCCAGCATCAGAGTCTTTTCCAGTGAGTCAACTCTTCGCATGAGGTGGCCAGAGTACTGGAGTTTCAGCTTTAGCATCATTCCTTCCAAAGAAATCCCAGGATTGATCTCCTTCAGAATGGACTGGTTGGATCTTCTTGCAGTCCAAGGGACTCTCAAGAGTCTTCTCCAACACTGCAGTTCAAAAGCATCAATTCTTCGGCACTCAGCCTTCTTCACAGTCCAACTCTCACATCCATACATGACCACAGGAAAAACCATAGCCTTGACTAGACGGCAATCTTGATTCCAGCTTGTGTTTCTTCCAGTCCAGCGTTTCTCATGATATACTCTGCATAGAAGTTAAATAAGCATGGTGACAATATACAGCCTTGACGCACTCCTTTTCCTATTTGGAACCAGTCTGTTGTTCCATGTCCAGTCCTAACTGTTGCTTCCTGACCTGCATACAGATTTCTCAAGAGGCAGGTTAGGTGGTCTGGTATTCCCATCTCTTTCAGAATTTTCCACAGTTTATTGTGATCCACACAGTCAAAGGCTTTGGCTAGTCAAGGCTATGGTTTTTCCTGTGGTCATGTATGGATGTGAGAGTTGGACTGTGAAGAAGGCTGATCGCCGAAGAATTGATGCTTTTGAGGTGTGGTGTTGGAGAAGACTCTTGAGAGTCCCTTGGACTGCAAGGAGATCCAACCAGTCCATTCTGAAGGAGATCAACCCTGGGATTTCTTTGGAAGGAATGATGCTAAAGCTGAAACTACAGTACTTTGGCCACCTCATGCGAAGAGTTGACTCATTGGAAAAGACTCTGATGC
>SJYT01034497.1:60965-75588 GCA_006410635.1 Cephalophus harveyi
TCAGAAATATTAAATGAAAAGTCAGACTTTTCAGAAAAAAATTTATATATATAAAACTTGGAAAAGTATTTGACCATCTAAAATAGTTTAAAAATGATATTTCTGTGAGGTGAAGTTTATATCAACTAACTTTATTGTGGTAGTCATTCCACAATATATAAATCTATCAAATCATCTCATTGCACACCTAGACTTACACAATGTTATCTGTCAGTTATATCTCAATAAAGCTGGGGCAATATTTTCTGTATGAGAAAAGATTATTCTTAAATTGCTTTTTTCTACAAGGCATTTCAGGAATAATTTTTAGGTCAAAAGTCTCTGATAGTGTACTAGAAAATTAAATACATAAAGTTTAATTGAAAATGTTCTTTCCCCAAAATTCAACTATTCCCAAAACATTTATTAATATAAATAACCCAGGATTATAAGATTTGATGCAGATTTGAACACTGTGATAATGTAATATTGTTGCAGGGAGGAAGGCAATTCTGACTCCATGTTGGAAACTATTCTTTGACTTGCTTTTATTATTATAATCATACTCAATAGCTTGTCTGGAGGATCCTGCCCCTCTGCTTAACTGTAAACTAAACTGCCTTTGTTCAGCCCCTGGAGAGATTGTTTGTCCCTGTCCACCTGTGAATAGAAGAGACTGGCAACCCTTTCTGAAGGCTGGCCTTTCCCTTGGAGATGTTTTGCAAGACTGAAGACCCTTTCACTTTACTTTCCCACTGCATCTCCCTCTCTGTTCTGCCTTTCGACTTGAGTTCTGCATTGCTTCTTTCTCTCTAATCTGTAAAAGAACCTGGCAACCAGACACCAAGAAGATAGTTATTTTGAGGCGCTAGCCTGCCATCTTCTCAGTCTGCCAGCTCCCTGATTAAAGTCTCTTCCTTGCCTCAACACTTCATCTCTTGGATTCATTGGCTTATTGTGCAGTGAGCAGAGCGAGCTTGGACTCTGTAACAATATGCCCAGTGGGAAGAGAAGAGAGCAAGGGTAAAATATCATTCATTCTTTATATCATCATTTTTACTAAACCCTTCTGAGCAAATGTTGATTGGCAGTGAACTATATAAAAATGTAAAGTGATGTGAAGCATCACATAGTGTTGAGTTTCCAAGGAGCAGCTCTTATGTGTGTTAAAATGAATTATAATCAGTCTGATCAAGCTTATCAAGTACATGAAGAATCTCAGGTGGGAAAATCATCTAATTCAAACTTAAATACTGGAGTTAGATTTTAGGGATAAGAAGCAAAGGATTTATCACACAATGCCAATGCATTGAAAATAATCATTTAATACCTACTCTTGGCCATGCACTAAGCTGGAAGCTAGAGACACAGGAGTGAAGAAGTAAGCTATGAGTATCCGTGCTCTTGTGAAGTTCACAGGCCATTAGGACACATAATTTTTAAAATATGTGATTATGCAAATAATTATTTGCAATTGTGATAAATGCTTTCTAATGCAACATTATGGACAAATGAGACTGAGAGGCTTGCCTTATTCTAGAGATGAAGGGGAAATTAAAACCTGTACTGTTTGAGCTAAGAGAAGGGTGACATAATAGTCATATGAGGTTAAAATAAAAATATTGCTCAGAAATCAGGAGACTCTGCATGTCTGTCCCATGCAAATTCTCTAATGAATTTGGCCAGGGCTTATCTCTTCTACTCTGTGAACTTATGGAATGGAGACTTTGTCCTCAAATCTGATTCACTACAGAATGCACTTAGAAGATACTCTTAGGAAATCTGAAAATGAATGCCTTTTTTGTTTTAATTCTGTTCAGGTTGTTAACCAAAATTTCAGAAATAGAGAACTGATTGGAATTTTTAAAACGTGTTTATCTGGAGCTTGTTAGGACTGCAGCCTGGGAGACACAGATTGAAGATGCACTTGAATTCTGTTCTGCTAGACTATAACATGGGGGAGGCTTATAAAGGCAAAATTCACAAGGTTACAGTTATTTACATAAGTTGCTTATCAAGAATTATAATTAGAGCTGGCAAGAAGTAAGAGTGCTTGTGAAGTAATGGTTGGTTGGGGGTCTGAAATGGTTGCCTAGTTACAAGCAGAGACCTTGAGACCACAAGGCTGCAGCTGCCTGGTGATGTCCTTGGTTCTGGTACAGTTCAAAGAAAATTCAAGTTCTCACTGTGCAGTAACATGTCTGAAACCAGATCCTTAATGGCTATCCAACTCCAGTTTTGAATGCTTTAGCTGTGATTAACTCCATTATAATTTGTCACTAAGTTGATAATTAGGTACAGTTGCCCTTACTGCTTCAGACTCTTCATTAATCACTATTGGTTTTCTTGAAGCTGCTTACCTGAAAACAAATCTAAATAGCACTATCTTAGGCCTCACTTAAGGTGATAAAATGTGTAATTGGGTCGTATGAGGGGGACATGATACTGCTTACTGGAAGACTGCATTTTCTGACCTGAATTCAGATCAGTAATTATTCTTCCCAGCAACTTGGGGTTAAAATGTCACAGTTCACTGTACACTGACAAAGACAGCCTCTTGACTAAATGTAGAACATTTGCTTAAGAAAACTGGCAATTGTAATTTTTTTCTCTGTCTCTTTGAAATGTAAGTGCTCTACAACCTAGGAATGTCTTCTTCAAAGACCTGGGAGCCTTTGAAATGTAATTATCAGAAATGTTTCCCAAATTCTGTGATAGTTGAAGACTAGCTAAAATAAGCACCGGTTAGCAAAGGTGCATGCCTGCTTCATCCAGTCCTGTCTGACTCTGTGCGACCCCGTGGACTGTAGCCCACCAGGCTCCTCTGTCCATGGGGTTTTTCTGGTCAAGAATACTGGAGTGGGTAACCATTTCCTCCTTAAGCGGATCTTCTCAACCCACGGATCGAACCTGAATCTCCTGCGTCTCCTGCACTGGCAGGAGGGTTCTTTACCACTGTGCCACCTGGGAAGCCCCACACAGATATACTAATCACACTGACACACCTCCCTCCTACATCCACCAGTATTTTTCCATTAGCTCACCCCAACCTGTAAAATCTTTCTGCCTTTTTCTTCAGCGAAGCTGATTTACATCTCTCTCTTCTATTGCAATTTGTTGTTGTTCAGGCACTAAGTCGTGTCCGACTCTTTGCGACCCTATTGCGATTGTCTTGGATATATTCTCCTTCAGCTGTTTACTGATCTGGTGCTATTTTCTTTTACAGCATAGAGAAGGCTGTTTCCTTCCAATTTTATGTGGAATAAGATCAGATATTACAGCTATACTAAAGACCACAATCTGGGTTAAAACAAACATATGAGAGGAATGCAGTATTTTATTTTTTTTAGAGAGAGAAATTACATGGACGTTATGATTACAGTCTACTCTTAGTAAACTCAGTTTTTATATACACACACACATATATACATCCCAGTGCAAATAGTATGATGTGGGCCCAAGACAGATTTGACACAGAAGAAAACTATTGCTTAACTATTATCCTAATTCATTGTTTGAGAAAGAAATGGAAATTGATGTTTAAAGTTCATGGTAGATCTTTTATGGGCTGTTGAGCACATATGCACAAGCACGCTGAAGCGTGTCTTGTGCAAAGACGATGTTTAGCAGCATCCCTGGCCTTTATTCCCTAGATGACAGAAGCACCTATACTCTAGTTATGACACCAGAAATGTCTTCAGTCATTGCTAGATGTCCTCTGGGGCTTTAAAGAACATCCACCTAAGCACTACCTTTATTATCCCTTGTAGAACTCTGTCTCCAAGACCACCTGGCGCAATTAAGGAGGCTCACTGACATGTCCCCTGGGCTGGATATCTGAATATTTGTCTGTGAAGTAAGAGGAGAAGAGAAAATAGTACAGGGGGAAAAAAGGGAAAAGGAGAACTAATTCCATTACAGATACAAGAATAGATTAATTTTAAAATTAGATACCTTGAGTTCTTGCACTTTTAACTTTCCAAAATGACCTCGTCTATATTTACTAATGTGTTTGATTATTTAGAATTGCCACCCATTTAAAGAGTTTCTAACTTCATATTATTTTGGCACATTTAAGAAGTATTTAAATAGCATTCTTAAATGTCAACCCTGCAAAACAAGAATAGAAATAAAAATACGCTCTGTCAAGGATCAGAGTCACATTTCCTACCTCAAATGGAAGCAAATTAGCTCAGTACAGGTGATGAAGGCATGCATATGACAGCGGCTAGGGATGGGGAGGAAGCCATCATCTCTGGATACAGATATTCTAGAAGTAGCAGTCATAAAGAAACAATCTTAGAAAGAAATGTCTCTGGACTCAGAAGATATGAATTCTAGTTCCTGATCTGGCATATTCAAACGGTATGACCTTGGGCAATTACACTCCTTCATCCTGAATGTTCTCATTTAATTGTACAAAGACATACCCTGTTCCTAAGTACTTCATCTTTGATTTGGCACTGAGAATGAAATGAAATGCTGTGAATGTTTGGTTTGTAGCAGTTTTGTGAACACAGCTAAATGGGTCTCTCTTTACAAAACTTGCAGATGTAGTCTGGGCTGCAATAACTTATATTCATAATGAAGGCCTACAGCAATATAGTAACTACCTGTACTTTTCCAGAATACATACTACATACTCATTTTCAGTAAACTATTTCTCATTTTTTCAAAAAATTTCTATCCCAGTATACCAAATCAGAAGTGATTGCACAAGCTGCCATTTATCAGTGCACTAGTTTCTTTATTTTTATTTTTTAGCTAAAGTATAAAATATCTCTGGTAGGTTTGTTTGTTTGTTTTGGGCCCTGCTGCAGGCATGTGAGATCTTAGTTCCCTGACCACCCCCCTGCATTGGGAGTGCAGAGTCTTAACCACAGACCACCGGGAAGTCCCTGGTAGTTTTTTTAATAAAACATCTGAAGCCTTTTTGAAAACAAATCAGCATGCGTTTACTAATAACCTGAGCAAACATTTCGTTGTGTTTATTCCTATTGAGTGTACCAAGATGCCTCTATGTTTTATTGATACTCATCTTAGATATAGATCTACATATGATAATGAGAATATAATTCAGTTTAACAATTGCCAAATGCCTCTTATTTGTAAGTGATTATTAATAAAACAATATAAAGCCTGCCAAAATTTTATTTAAAAGATTTTATAATTCTTGATACAGATTTATAAATATGTCTTAGATTTAGAATTAGTCATTCCTCTATTTCCAGAACAAAATATGTGGTAGGAAAATACTCATAACTAAAGCCAAAAGGAGATGTTCACTCTGTGGCAAGTTGAGAAATACCGTTTTGAAAATTGTGATGCTTTTAAATAAAAGCAAGAATATTGAATGTGTTAATTAACTTGACTATAGTAATCATTTCACTATGTACATGTATGTCAAACGTTGTACACCTTAAATATATGAAATTTCTATTAAAAAAAACAAGGATCCTGTTTTTGAAGAGGGAGTAGGGGTTGTAAAAATGTGGTAATTTTAAATAAATTCAAGAACTCAGGTTTTGGAGGAGTAGGCAAGTAGATCAAACTGTTACTCACAATAGTAAAACATGCTATTGAAATAAAATATATGTCTTGAATCTTCAAAATGTAAGTAACTTTTTTAAAAATGTGGAAAAATAAGTTTTTGTAACTTCCATTTCAAAAATCATGCTGTTTTTTCATTGTTAATGTTGACATCATATATAAGGTGATGATCTCCATGAATGATTTTTTGAAAGGAGTGGAGATCGACTAGGCAAAATAGTTGGCCTAATTATTTTCTTCATTTATTTGGATAAAAAAAAGTTTGACTTGATTAAATGTACTACTCTATTGAACACAAACAAACTGAGATTTTTAATAAACTGTGTTAAAAAATGAAAATTTTCCCATAGTGTCAATATTTATTAGTGTTATAAGGATTTAGAAGTCCTAATATATAAATATTTTGATAATTAGATAATTTAAAATTAATAAGCCACATCTATAATGAGATATTTTTTGAAATTGGGGGGATTGACATAATTAAGAATAGTTTTATTTCAATGCTATTGGAAGACAATAAATATTTGTATCAATAAATGTTTATCAGCTTCAGGAAGTTCTTTCATATGTTGTCAGGACAGAAAAGAGCCCTAGAATATGAAGTTACTTGAATTGTGGCAGTTTTACAGAAGAGCTGTTAATAATAATTGTAAGGGGACTTTCTAGAGATGTAGGGGGATCAGTTGGGAGTATGTACTTTGCTGTGAATAGAAGTCCAAAAGAAATCTACAGATTTCAACCAAATGACACAAATTCTATTTCTTCCCCCAGGCATGGGTAAAGGAGGAAATGGTGATGGTGATTTAGTCACCAAGTTATGTCAGACTCTTTTGTGACCCCCTAGAGGGGGTGCCTGCCAGGCTGAGGAACTGTAAGATAAATAACTGAAACTTAACTGAGTAGCAAGAATACTGAAGTGGTTTGCCATTCTCTTCTCCAATGGACCATGTTTTGTCAGAACTCTCCACCATGACACATCCAATAGCACTCACTTCACACTGTAGCAAAGTAATGCTCAAAATTCTCCAAGCTAGGCTTCAACAGTATACGAACTGAGAAATTCCAGATGTTCAAGCCGGATTTAGAAAAGGCAGAAGAACCAGAGATTAAATTGCCAACATCCATTGGATCATAGAAAAAGAAAGAGAATTCCAGAAAAACATCGACTTCTGCTTCATTGAGTATGCTAAAGCCTTGGACTGTGTGGATTACAGCAAACTGTGGAAAATTCTTCAAGAGATGGGAATACCAGACCACCTGATCTGCCTCCTGAGAAACCTGTATGCAAGTCAAGAAACAACAGTGAGAACCAGACATGGAACAACAGACGGGTTCCAAATTTTGAAAGTAGTATGTCAAGGCTGTATATTGTCACCCTGTTTATTTAAGTTATATGCAGAGTACATCATGCAAAATGCTGGGCTGAATGATGCACAAGCTGGAATCAAGATTGCTGGGAGAAATGGAGGAACTAAAGAGCCTCTCGATGAAAGTGAAAGAGGAGAGTGAAAAAGCTGGCTTAAAACTCAACATTCAAAAAATGAAGATCATTGCATCTGGTCAATCTCTTCATGGCAAATAGATGAGGTAACAGTGGAAACAGTGACAGACTTTATTTTCTTGGGCTCCAAAATCACTGCAGATGGTGATTGCAGCCATGAAATTAAGATGCTTGCTCCTTGGAAGGAAAGCTATGACCAACCTAGACAGCATATTAAAAAACAGAGACATTGCTTTGCCGACAAAGGTCCATCTAGTCAAAGCTTTGGTTTTTCCAATAGTCATGTATGGGTGTGAGAGTTGGGCCATAAAGAAACCTGAGCACTGAAGAATTGATGTTTTTGAACTGTGGTGTTGGAGAAGACTCTTGGGTGTCCCTTGGACTGCGAGGAGATCCATTCTATCGATCCTAAAGGAAACCAGTCCTCAATATTCATTGAAAGGACTGATGCTGAAGCTGAAGCACCAATACTTTGGCCATCTGATGTGAAGAACTGACTCACTGGAGAAGACCCTGATGCTGAGAAAGATTGAAGGTAGGAGGAGAAGGGGACGACAGAGGATGGAATGGTCGGATGGCATTACCAACTCGATGGACCTGAATTTGAGCAAGCTCCAAGAATTGGTGTTGGACAGAGAAGCCTGGCATGCTGCAGTCCATGGAGTTGCAAAGAGTCGGACAAGACTGAGCAACTGAACTGATACTGAACTGAATAGCCGCTTTCTGTCAAAGGCTTCAGAGGTAATTTACACACACTGACTTATTTAAAATTTAAGTGTGATTTGCTTTTTGAACTTGTAATCAAATCAAATGTTTGCATTCTCAAATGATTGTATCAGCGGAAACCCAATTTCTGTTTCTTGAGTTGAACAGCCCTTCTCTTAATAAAGAATTTAGATCTTCAACTGCTTTGCTCCCTCTTACACAGCACATATGACCTTGTGCTTGGTGGCCTTTCATGTCGGCAGATTTGTCTAGAATCATCACAAAACATCAGTGAGGTTTTAATAAAGTTTGACCTCCAAAGGGATGTTGCAAGAATTTCAGTCCTTTCCTCCTATGTGACTCATTGGCTCTCAGGCACATTTATCCATCTCCTCTCAGTAAACATGATCTGCAACCAAGAGATATTAAGAGGGGCCTTTGATGCTAGGGTAATTATACTACATCTTCCAAGGCTACAGGTGCCTCCTTTCTTCATATTTGCATAAATAAAATGGGACATGAAGAAAAAAAGGAAGGTAAAGAATGGGACAACAAAGGTCCGTCTAGTCAAGGCTATGGTTTTTCCAGTGGTCAGGTATGGATGTGAGAGTTGGACTGAAGAAAGCTGAGTGCCGAAGAATTGATGCTTTTGAACTGTGGTATTGGAGAAGACTCTTGAGAGTCCCTTGGACTGCAAGGAGATCCAACCAGTCCATTCTAAAGGAGATCAGGGTCCTGGGTGTTCTTTGGAAGGACTGATGCTAAAGCTGAAACTCCAATACTTTGGCCACCTCATGTGAAGATGGCCACCTCATGTGAAGAGCTGACTCATTGGAAAAGACTCTGTTGCTGAGAGGGTTTGGGGACAGGAGGAGAAGGGGATGACAGAGGATAAGATGGCTGGATGGCATCACTGACTTGATGGACATGAGTTTGGGTGAACTCTGGAAGTTGGTGATGGACAGGGAGGCCTGGAGTGCTGCAATTCATGGGACCACAAAGAGTTGGACACAACTGAGAGACTGAACTGAACTGAACTAAAAGAATGGGAAAGTGAAGGAAAGAGATGAAGAAGAAGGAAAAGAAGGACAAAGAACTCAAAGGTGAATTGCTATATAGAAGAATTTTGCAGTCTTTTCTTTAAAAATACTCAGGTACACTATAAATGTAACACAGCCCAGCAAGGTGGATCAAGTTCTGTCAGTTTCCAATATTCTTAAGGCTGCATATAAGGGTATACAGTGAAGAAAAGTGTTATGTTCCCTGACATTAGGCACTATGCACTTTTAGTAACAATAAAAGTGATACTTAGTGAATTCTTCTCAGAATCACTCAGAATCACTATTTTCTCTACCTCTAAAAAATATGCTGTTTTTTGTTTGTATGCTATTGATTTAAAAATAGATGGCATGTGATATACAAGAGAAAGATAAAGGAAATGGAAAATTATTTTTTTCTGTATCAATGGAAATACACGGAACCTATAAACATTTAAAAGGCAAAGATAAATGCTATCAAGGAAACATGTATCAGTAATGATCACAAAACCAAAATACCTTCTATTCAAGTGAAATTGAAAGTTGCTCAGTCGTGTTCGACCCTTTGTGACACCATGGACTATACAGTCAATGGAATTCTCCAGGCCCGAATACTGGAGTAGGTAGCCTTTCCCTTCTCCAGGGGATCTTCCCAACCCAGGGATCAAACCCACATCTCCCACATTGCAGGCAGATTCTTTACCAGCTGAGCCACAAGGGAAGGCCTATTCAAAAGATAGAGGCTAATACAACCAGTTGGAATGACTGATACAGTAAAGATGAGGAACAAAAATTTAGAATTACTACCCCTGGAGTAGAAATTGCAGAGAACACAGTCACTTATGGTGTGCTTAATTGATTGATTTCAAGAGAATAGTCAAATTATTTGGGACTATTTGACATGTCTGAGTGAACTCCGGGAGTTGGTGATGGATAGGGAGGCCTGGCGTGCTGCAATTCATGGGGTCACAAAGAGTCGGACACGACTGAGGGACTGAACTGAACTGACATCTGCAAAATCTCTTCACTCCAACACCTAGATTAGTATTTTATTGAGAAACTTGGAGAAAGTGTGAATATACCAGGGGATGAGAACCATGGAAAGATATCTTAGTATTTTATCACAATGCCTTTAGTCTATAGGTCAATAATTTTTCTCCTGGAGGAACTCTTACAAATATTCCAAAAAACCCATGTAGAAAATGTTCATAAAATGGACAAAATGGAAACAACCTTACTGTATATAATTATTAACAAGGTAATGGGTATATGGAATGTGCTATTTTCATAAAATGTAAAAGGTGGAATTAAGCCAAATACTGAATCTCAGAAATACATTGAAGAAATTTGCTAGTTATAGCAGAATTTATGAAGTAGGATATCATGTACAACAGATACTGCATGCAAAATATATATATATGTTAGGGGTATCAAAGCAAATAACTCTTACAAATAGTTAACAAAAACCTAATACAGATAAGACACAGGCAGGAATTTCACAGAATAGGAAACTTGAATTTAATATAAAAATATATTCTTACTAGAAATTTGGAAAACACAAATTGATGTAATTAGATACCATTTCACTCCCCTCTGAAGGCCCAAGACTATAAAGTGTGGAAGGCCTAGTATTGGTTGAGAACATTAATGGACATGCATATTGATGCAACTACTTTGGTTCAACAGTTAAAAAATGAATATAATCCATAGTTCAACAGGTTAAAGAATAAATATCATATCATGATATCAATTGACACCTAAGGCATGTGACAAAATCCAACATCTATTCATGATGAAAAGTTTCAGCAGACTGAGAATAGAGGGGAACTTCTTCAATTAAAGAACATCTATAAAAAATCTAAGCTAAAATCACCTTTAATGGTGATAGACAGTATTTCCCCCTAATATGAAGAACCAGACAAGGATGCCCACTCTCACCATTCTTAATTGACATAGAACTGGGTGTTCTGACCTCTGAAACAAGGCATCATAATGATGATGAAGATAAGTAATAAATAAAAGGCATATAGATTGGTTGGAAAGGAAGAAATAAAGTTTTCACTATTTGCAGATGACATTCTTGTCCATATGGCAAACACCAATGAATCTACAAGGAAATAAAAACCTAGAACTAAAGAGTGAGATTAGCAATCTTGTAGAATACAAAATTAACACATAAAAATCAACTGCATATGTATATATTAGCTATCAACATGTAGAAAATTAAAATTTAAAAACAGTATCATTTACAGTTACAAAGTAAATGAAGTATTTAGATATAAATCTAGCAAATCACATACAGAATATATATGCTGAAAATTTCTGTGAGAAGTCTGCATCTATCCTGATCAATAGCCCCAGAATGCCTGGGCAGATAAAATGCCAGTTTCATTGTTACCGCTGTGATTCCTCCTTGTTAGGGTCTCCTTTGCTTAGTGAATGGGAGAGTATTTGTGTGTTTCATAATAGCCATGATCCCCTTGATAGGTGTTTGCATATTTCTTAGTGTAGCATGTGTGTGTGTGTATGTGTGTGTATGAAGCTTAATGAAACATGTTATCTTTTTGAAGTTTAGCAACAGCCAACTATCGGTGCTGCTTCAGTTTTTATTTAGCATGGTGATTGCAGAGTGACCAGCATACCAGACATTAAGGTTGTTTAGATGAGACAGAGTGGAGAAATGCTCGATGTCTTCACAAAATAGTTACAATATCTTACTAATAAAATAAACCAAAGAAGACTTAAATAAATGGAGATACATACTGTCTTCAAGGATTAGAGGACTCAAATAGTGAGGATGTCAGCTCTCCCCAAATTGATCTACATGTTTAGTGTATTTTTTGTAGATATAGAAAAGCTTATGTTAAAATTTATGTGGAAAGGCATAAGCCTTTGCATAAGTAGAATAATTAAAAAGAATAAAATGAGATAAATCTTTCTATCCCAAATTAGCGCCTATTGTATAACTATAGTAATCAAGACAGTCTTGTATTATCAGAGGGATAGAATAGAGAACCCAGGGGTAGTTCACATAATATACCCAACCAATTTTTTTTTCAAAGGTGCAAAATCAATTTCATGGAGGAAATATAACCTTTTCAACAAACAGTGCTGTAGTAGATGGACATCCCAGGGCAAAAAAAAAATAACAACAAAGTATCTTGACGTAAACCTCACACCTTACATAAAATTTAACTTAAACACTGATACTGAAATGTTAAAGGAAAACTATAATACTTTTCTAAATAGGGGAAAAAATCTTCGGAATCTAAGGCTATATGTGTTAGTTTAGACCAAAACCATGTTCCATAAAAGAAGACTGATAAATTGGATCTCATCAAAATTAAAAACTTTTGCTCTGTGAAAGATCCTATTCAGAGGATGAAAACACAAGCTATCCAAAAAAGGACTAATATCTAGAATACTATACATACTATATAACGAGCTCACAAAACTCAAGAGCAAAGACTCAGTAGATCCAATCAGAAAATGGGCAAAAAGATAACAAGTGACATTTCACTGAGGAGGATATATGGATGGCACATAGTTGCATGAAAAAATGTTCACCTCATTAACCATTAGGGGAATGCAAATCAAAACCACAATGAGCTATCACTACACAACTGTCAGAATGGCTAAAATAAAAAATAGTGACAATATCAAATGCTGGTGAGGTTGTGGAGAAGCTAGATCACTCATAAATTATTGGTGGGGATGTAAAATTGGTACAGCCATTTTGAAAAACAGTTTGATTGTTCCTTACAAAATTAAACATGTGATTACTGTACAACCCAGCAGTATATCTCTCAGAGCAGTGAAACCATGTTTACATGAAAACCTGTACACTGATTGACTGTCCATAGCAGCTTTATTTGTGATGGCCAAAAGTAGAAACAACCCAGATGTCCCTCAGCGTTAAACAAACTGTGGTAATCCATATCATGGAACACTGCTGCTGCTACTGCTGCTAAGTCGCTTCAGTCGTGTCTTACTCTGTGCGACCCCAGAGATGGAAGCCCACCAGGCTCCTATGTCCCTGGGATTCTCCAGGCAAGAACACTGGAGTGGGTTGCCATTTCCTTCTCCAATGCATGAAAGTGAAAAATGAAAGTGAAAAGTGAAAGTGAAGTCGCTCAGTCGTGTCCAACTCTTAGCGACCCCATGGACTGCGGCCCACCAGGCTTCTCCGTCCATGGGATTTTCCAGGCAAGAGTGCTGGAGTGGGGTGCCACTGCCTTCTCCGAGTGAAGAATAGTGAAATATTGATATACAAAACAACTCCAGGGAATTATGCTGATTAACAAAAATCAATCCCCCAAAGATTACGAACTGTTTTATTCCATTTATGTAACATTCTGGAAATTGCAAAGTTATGGAAATGAGGATGAGACTGGACAGGCAGGTGGTAGCTATAAAAGTCATCATGAGGGATCCCTATGGTGATAAAATTATTCTTGACTTTATTAATTTCAGTATTTTGTTTGATAGAGCAGCAATGTTTCACAAGTTTTACCACTGAGGAAAACTGGGTAAAAAGTACATAGGATCTCTCTGTATTGTTTCTTATAGCTACAGATGAACCTATAATTATCTCAAAATAAAAATTTTAATGTAAAAAATAAGTGTAATTAATGGTTAAAGTTTCATGCTCTAGATGCAGACTTATCTGGTTCAAATCTGGAGACTACATCATGTCATCTTGGGTAAGTTCATGTATCCTCTCTGTATCTTAATTTTCTCATGTTTAAATAGAAATAATGGTGGTGAATTAGTTGAAGGGGATTAAGAAGTATGAACTTCTAGTTATAAAATAAGTCATGAGAATGTAATGTACAGTATAGGGAATATAGTCAATAACATGATATTTTGTGTGGTGACAGATAGGAACTAGACTCATAGTGGTGAACATCTTTTGGGGTGGTGAACATTTTATAATGCATTAAAATATTAAATCACTATGTTGTACACCTGAAACTAATATAATACTGTAAGATAACTATACTTCATTAAATAAATAAAATAGGAAAAAAATTTGTTTTTGATGGAGCAAAGGTGTTTTATTCAACATTGTGTAGGTATTTATATTGTCTTACAAGATAGCTATTTTCAGCAGAGATAAAATCAAAACTTACAAGTTATCAAGGAAACATGAGGTCATCCATATGAAAGAGAGAGGGTTGTAAATAATCACTTTTACCATATGGTTCATAAAAAGGAAGAGGGTACTTATCACAGTATAGAAAAACTAATGAAGGAAATGCCTGGATTCTTCAGCCCCCAGGAGAGGCTTGGCTCAGGATTTAATAAGGAACAGAGAATTCCTGACAGATACAAAACAGCACACAGGAAGCCTCCTGTTAAATGCTTCCTGACAATTCCCCCTATTTTATTATATTTGTAAAAAAAAGGTTCTGACCAAATGAGTCTGGTTAGTATTAACCAAACTTATAGAAAGGCGTCGGTATACAACAAATATGTATGTATGTTCATGCTTATGAAAAATTTAAAAACTTGCATGGGATGGATACATACCAACTGCAATATGAGGGCTACTGTTGGAGGTAAAAATGGTAAGGAGATGAAAGGTAAAACTTTAGTTGTGCATATTTTATGTCTTTAGAAAATAAAGCAGGTAAATATATTTTATCTTTGTCATATGTTTTATATCTATTTTAAACTATTCTATATTATACTTGTTTTAGAAGGACATTCTATTATATAATTTAGAAATAACACATTTGGTGAGTTCATTACATAATTAAGTCTGCAACATTTTCTAGAAATAAACTCTTTTCAGTGCATTCTCTTGATTTTAAATTACTTTATAATAGGGTATACTAAACTAATTTTG
>SJYT01034497.1:75848-93628 GCA_006410635.1 Cephalophus harveyi
TGTAATGTTTTGACACAGTTGTTGATATTTCTGGTTTCTTTATTCTTGTCAATTGTCACTCTCGATAAGAGTCTTCTCTCATTTCCCTTTCATCTACACATATAATGTTCTCACTATCAGAGCAAGATATTAAAGTTGATAGGAAATGAGCAGATCAACAATCCTACTTAATATTTTAGACATCATTCTAAGTTAATAACCTCATTACAACTGCATATATCTTTCATTTGCCCACCTCCACACCCCAGGGAAAAGTATTGCATAGGATGAGTTACACTTACTCTCTCACTTCTTAGATACTGATGTCACTAACTACTATGTCTGTGACTCTAATCAATATTATTAAAATTTGTTCCAAGTCTAGCTAATTTACAGTGTACCATTTATTAAAATATGTTTTAGTCTTTAATGTTTATTTTTTCATATAATTGGATAAGAACTCAGGCCTAAACTAAATGATAATCTAGTCATATAAGCCCATATATACTGTGCTAATATATTAATGATATCATTGTCCTTTTTGACCCAACTCACTCTTGCATAAACGATATTTATGGAGCTTCTGATATAGGTTAGGCATTATCTAGTTACTGAATGTGCAAAAATGATTGACAGAATCCCTGATATTCAGATGTTTCCCATTTTGGACATTAAGTATTATAAAACTTTTTATTTTAAGCTGATAATTTAAAAAATGGAAAATTACAATTTGTTTGACTTAAAATGCTGAAATTGGTAAGATGTGTATAAGAGACAGGCCCTTCTCTTAATAAAGAATTTAGATCTTCAACTGCTTTGCTCCCTCTTACACAGCACATATGACCTTGTGCTTGGTGGCCTTTCATGTCGGCAGATTTGTCTAGAATCATCACAAAACATCAGTGAGGTTTTAATAAAGTTTGACCTCCAAAGGGATGTTGCAAGAATGAAATTGGTACAACATATCTCATAAGGACGTAAATCTTAGATGACAAATTCTGATTAACTCAGAATACTCTAAAAGAAAGGACTATGTAAGAAAAATCTATTTAAGATCAAGCTATGCCTAATCTATTGTCTGAGGTACAAGAACCTCTCCTTATGCATAATAAGTAGTAAAAAGAAGAAAGATTTATAAATATAACAGCTTATCCACACAATCTTGTAAGTCATGTTTGTTACAGGAAATATTATTTACTTATTAAATATTTCTTTAAGAAATGTAAATTCATCCCTTAGGACTGACCTTATATTAATTTGATCTACCACTGTTTCTATCTAAATCTGTCTATTCTCTCTCTGTCTCTCATATAGCTCCTTCTGCTAGTCAGAAAACCTCAGTACCCTGAGTCTCTTTGTTCCATTTGCAGACTTGCAAACCATAAGTAAATAAAGCATGCAACCAATGAACTTCTGCTCAAAACCAGTGTGAAGATGTGTTCTTCCACACTGTCTTATTCAGTTTGTTCTGCTGTAACAAAAAATACCTTAAATTGGATGTCTTAAACAACACACACTTCTTTCTTACACTCTTGGAGGATGGAAGTCTGAGATCATGGTACCAGTATGGTTGGGTTCTGGGGAGCCTGACTTCTTTTTTTCTCACATGGTGGAAAGAGAGCTTAAAGAGTTCACTGGGGTCTCCATTATATGTACACTAATCTCACTCATGAGAGATCCACTCTCATAACCTAATTACCTCCCAGAGGTCCCACAATGTAATACCATTACCTTGGGGGTTAGGACTTCAGCATATGAATTTTAGGAAGACACAGACATTCAGTTCATTGCACATGTATACTAGTAGAAGAAACAGAAGAGGCTTGAAAAAATTTATTGTAATGTGGTAAGTGCTATGCTAGAGGGATTTTTGTGTTTGAAGTAGTCCTATGGTGGCTCAGATGGTAAAGAATCTGCCTGCAGTGCAAGAGACATGGGTTCAGTCGCTGAGTTGGGAAGATCCCCTGGAGAAGGGAATTCTACCCTCTACAGAATTCTTGCATGGAGAATTCCATGGACAGAGGAGCCTGGTGGGCTATAGTCCATGGGGTCACAAAGAGTCAGACACGACTAAGCAATAAAAAAGTTAGGTTAACAAAAGGAGTATATTTAATCAGACCTCCAGGAGTTCTAGAAGTTTATCTGGAAGAAATGATTTTTGAGTTGGGTCTCAAAAGTTGATATAATGAATTAGTCAGGAAAAAGATGACAGAAAGGTTTGTAAGAAGAGGAAACATAGGAGAAATGACAGAAAGTTATGTAGCTGCTGCATATCAAGATTTAAAGCAGTCCAGTATTTATTTCTGTTGTACAAACTGAGTTCTGAGAAATAGTGAGAAATAAAGCTGGAGAGGTTACCTAAGACTTTCAGGTTACCTGAGACTTTTTAACATCTTGGCAAATGCTTTAATATCAATGAAGAAGAACCACTGGAAATTTTTAAGCATAAAAGTGGATTGGCTAAGTTGAATTCTCTGTAAGTCAGTTAAAAAGTAGAATGGGAAATTGATTTGAAAAGTATCAAGCTAGAAGAAGAGATCATTTTGTGAGCTAAATCCAATCTAGAGTTAATGAAGGTCTGACTAAGACAATAGCATTTGAAGATGAGAGGGTGGATTCAAAATGTTTTTGTAATGATATTGACAGAATTTGGCAATCAGTAAGAAATGAGAGGGTGCTTCCCAGGTGGTTCAAGTGGTAAAGAACCTGCCTGCCTTTGCAAGAGAGATGTAAGAGATCCGGTTCGATCCCTGGGTCAGGAAGATCCCCTGGAGAAAGGTATGGCAGCCCACTCTGGTATGCTTACCTGAATCCCATGGACAGAGGAGCCTGGTGGGCTATTGTTCATAGGATTGCAAAGAGTCAGACACAACTAAAGTGAGCTAGCATGCATGTACTCACTCATGGAGTAAGAGAGACAGAATAGTTGTATTGGTTATTCAGTGCCACACAACAAATTACACCCAAACCTAGCAGCTAGAAAGAATAATAACATTTATTATTCCACATAGTTCCTGTGGGTGAGGATTCTGGTGCTTTACCTACATGGTTCTGACTTTGGTCTTCTCATGTGGTTACAGTCATGATGTCAGCTAGTGCTGTGAGTCAGCTGGCCTGTCCAAGATATCTCACTCAGATGTTGATGGCAGGAAGCCTGTGCCTTGCTGGCTCCTGGCAGGAGGACTAATTTCTTTGCCAGTGAACATCTCCATAGAGTTACCTGAGTATCCTCATGAAATGGCAGTTGGCTTTCCCTAACAGCCAGTTATCCAAGAAAAAGGAAAATATATAAGCTGAAAACCTTTTGTGTTTGAAGTCAAACACAGTCATTTGTGCAATATCCTTTTGGTTGCATAGGTGCAAAATGACTACACATGGGCATGAATAACATGAGGCAAGACTCATTGTAGACACATTAGTCAGTTATAGACCCCACATTTTTGTCTTCCATGTTTAGTTGGATTATAGTGACATCTACAAGAAAAGCAATAGAAAAGGAGCAGAGTTATTGTGGTTGGTTGTTTTGTTTGGTGTGTGTGTGTGTGTGTATGTATGTGTTTCCAGAGAGTTAAAAGGTAACAGGTTCATTTTTGGAAATTATCAGTAATGCTAAATAATATGCTTCTGAAGTACATTAATATGCTACTGATGGAGAAATAGATTTGAGAACCATCATCATTTATTTTTTTAAACTTTTTATTTTATATTGGAGCATACCCAATTAACAATGTTTTGCTAGTTTCAGGTGGACAGCAAAAGGACTCAGCCATAAATATACATGTATCCATTCTCCTGCAAACTACCCTCCCATCCAAGCTGCCACATAACGAACAAAGTTCCCTGTGGTGTACAAGAGGTTCTTGTTGGTTATCGATTTTAAATATAGCAATGTGTACATGTCCATCCCAAGCTCCCTAACTATCTCTTACCTCCATTCTCTCCTCCCTGCACACATAAGTTTGGAGAACAATCAGTATTTAAATGGCACTTTATATTTTGAGATTAGGAAAGTTCATCCAAGCAGAGGATAAAAATGAGATGAAAGGAAGTAACTTCATTTTTAAATGAGCAAAGGAGTAGAAGGTCATGAAAGGGATTAAACAAGATGATCAGAGAGGTAGAAATAATAAAGATTAGCACTGTAGAAATAAAGGAAACAAATAGTTTAAGAAAGTGAACAGTCAGAAATGTCAAACAAAGCAGAAATATCCAGTGAACTAAAATATGCCCATTGTATTAAGCAACATTTTTGCCACTCATTATGTTGCCAGAGCAATTTCCTGTGGGAGCATGGAAGCAGAAAACCTGTAACAGAGGGTTGTGCTGTGCTGTGCTTAGTCACTCAGTCGTGTGTGACTCTTTGCAACCCCATAGACTGTAGCCGGCAAAACTCCTCTGTCCATGGGGATTCTCCAGGCGAGAATATTGGAGTGGGTTGCCATGCCCTTCTCCAGGAGATTTTCCCAACCCAGGGATCGAACCCAGATCTCCCACATTGCAGGTGGATTCTCTACCGCTGAGCCACTGGGGAAGCCCGTAACAGTGAGTTAAGCACAGGTAAATTAAATTCTCTTTAATTATGAACAAGTTATATTCCATTCTGGAAAGAGAAACCCTTCAAAATATTTAAGACAGAGGGAATTTAATATTGGAAGAGATTATGTAAGTGATGGAATCGCTGAAAAATCTAACAGGAGATGATGAGGCAACTCAGAGATTAGCAGTCTCAAAAATTGCGGCAGCGCCTTTGCTGAAGGGACCAAGGGAGGAGAAGCCTGAAACCAGGGGCTCCTGGTGAAAGTTGTAAACAATTCTTGTAAGAATGGGGGCCACAGAGAAGGAGCAGCTGAGGCCAAAAATGCCCTATTGGCAGGCAGAGAGAGTGAGAAATATCCTTTTTTCTCCCTCCTTCTGATAATGCCTCCCATTGGCAGAGTACAGGTGAAGTTAGCTGACCCAGGAAATTAGGAGAAATATTTCTCCTGGGGTTAGTTCAAATGATATAAAATGCAAAAAGGGAGAGGAATGTATTTAAGAACAAACAGAGGAAAAACTGACATTAAGAAAAACCTGCCAACCAAAGACAAATCAAATTTGAAGCTCCACCTAAGAAAATTTGTAGAACTTTAATGCGTGCTTAAAAATGAACTTCACTTAAAATATTTCAAAGACTGAGACCCATGCTATAAGTAAAATAGCCAGAAATTGAAGAACTTTTATCTCAGCACTTTTAATGTAGAAAGATTTAACCCGATCTGAAATAATTGAGCTTGATATTATCTCTCATAATTCAGGAAATCATCAAGAACTCCCTGCACAGAATACAATCATGAAAGATTCAGAATACATTTTATTTCTATTTAAATATTTCCTTTTTTGAGGCAGTGAGCTTTTCATTTCTTAAAAATGTGGAATAGTAACAGAATGAAATATGTTTAGAAACACCACTGCCATAAGACAAAATAACAAGTAAAACAATTTGATCATGCTATAGATACTCATCCATGAAAATGTTAAATATGATTGATCTGGTAAAAATGCAGTAGTATACAGTTGTAGTGGGCATTGTTGAAACCTCCGCAACACTCTTTCCCTTCTTTTATGAATCTTAACAGTATCTTGATGTAGGTCAAACATTTAGTACTATCATTTCATGCACCTCAGAGGAATCTGACCCCACAAATCTCATTGGTATGAGAGTCTGTTTGTCTTAAGCTAATTAGCACATCCTACCTCCTAGAAACTGGAAAGAAGTGGGCAAATTACATAAATGGGTAGTGAGGGAGTGATAAAAACATCTCTTGGAGTGCTGAAACACCGGAATTCTTTCTTCTTAAATTTTATTTGTCTTTAGCTGCACTGGCTGTTCATTGCTACGCACAGGCTTTCTCTAGTTGCAGTGAGCAGGAGCTACTCCTCACTACGGTGCTGGGCTTCTCATTGCAATGGCTTCTCCGGTTGCAGAGCGTGGGCTCTAGGGTGCACAGGCTTCAGTAGTTGTGGCACACAGGCTTGGTTGCCCTGCAGCATGTAGGCTCTTCCTGGACCAGGGATCAAACCCGTTTCCACTGCATTGGCATGTGGATTCTTAACCACTCGACCACTAGGGAAGTTCCCAGAGTTCTTTCTTATCCTCTGCAAATTGTTATATGCTGTTGTGGAGCCCAGAACTGCTATAGCTATCTTGTTAACAGACTAAAGAGGGAGAAGGGGGTTGGCTAGTGTCAAGATTATTTCAAGAAAATGAAGCAAAAGTTATTGGCGTAAACCAAACCTAAGCCTGACTTAAGTTTCACTGCCAGTTATATGGGCAAATAAAAGTCTTTATTATTTAGATCAGTTTAAATTGTGTTTTCTTTCAGTGGCTGCCAGAAACATCTTAAATCAATGTACAAAGCATTGGGTGCATGCAAATATGCATATATACATATATATATATGTTCCCAACTTTACTATATTTATACTTCATTCTTATATATATATTCTGTTCACTTGTACATAATTTTGAACAATATAAGAGACAGCTTTCTGCCTCTTTATCAATTGTCCTAACTATATACAAATGTCAACTTCTGCTTACAGAGTCATTAACAAAGTAAAATTAATAAATTTTAGAGTTTAACTTAAAATTCCAGTAGTATGAAAGCTACTAGAAAAGAAGTTCTCAACTATCTTGGAATCACTGACTCTTTTTAAAAAATAATGGAAGACACTGAATTCCTCCCATGGAGGAACACTGTATAGTACATCAATATCTACAAAAACTTGCATACGCTCTACTGGATTCTCCAAGTGAATGATATCCATTCCTGCAATAGGGTATCATTTATTTAACAGCAAGATACAGTTTAAGGGGAAAAAAACCACTAGTGTTAATAAGGAAAACAATACTAGTGTTAATGCACATGATTTACAAAATTTTTAATAGGTCTAACAGATATCCTTACTTCAGGTTCATGGTTTGAAAATGTGATATACACATAAAATGTTATATTATTCAGGATTTTTAAAAGATTTCTCTATTTATTTTCCTTTTTGTCTCTGGTGTCTCCTTGGTGCTATGCATGGGCTTTCTCCAGTTGCGGCAAGTGGCGGCTACTCTTTGCTGTGGTGTTCGGGCTTCTTGTTGTGGTTTCCTCTCTTGTTGCAGAGCACAGGCTCTATGTGTGCAAGCTTCAGTAATGCACTGTGTGGGCTCAGTATTTGTGGCTTCTGGGCTCTAGAGCAGAGGCTTAATTGTCGTGGCACACAGGCTTAGTTGCTCTGCAGCATGTGGGATCTTCCCAGGCCAGGGATCAAACCTATGTCCACTGTATTGGCAGGTGGATTCTTTACCACTGAGCCACCAGGGAAGCCCCTATTCGGGTTTTCAAAAGAAGGAAATTCTGCCATTTGTGACAACATGGATGGATCTGGGGACATTATGCTAAGTTAGATAAGCCAGATATAGAAGACAAATACTACATGATACTGCTTATAAGAGGAATCTAATATAGTCAAACTCACAGAAGTAGAGAAAAGAATGATGGCTGCCAGGGCCTGGAGGGAGAAGGAAACTGGGAGCTATTAGTCAGAGGGCACAAAGGTTTCTTTATATTAGATGAAAAGGACCTAGAGATCTGCTGTACAGCATAGTTAAAAATATTGTATTGAATACTTACAAATTTGCTAAAGGGTAAATCTTACGTTAACTGTTTTATCACAAAAATTATTATAAATAAAAGGGCAGTGGGAAACTTTTGGAGGTGATGGATAGCTTTATGACATAAATTGTGGTGATGGTTTCATGGATATATATTTATCTCTAGACTTATTAAGCTTCCCTGGTAGCTCAGACGGTAAAGAATCCACCTGCAGTGTGGGAGACCTGGGTTCGATCCCTGGGTTGGGAAGATCCCCTGGAGAAGGGAACAGCTACCCACTCCAGTATTCTGGCATGGAGAATTATATACTTATTAAGTTGTATATATGAAGCATACACAGGTTTTTGTAAGTCAGCCATACCACAATAAAATGCTTTAAAAAATTCCAGTTCTTGGTTTGAAACATAGGCTTGGAGAAATGAAATACTGGATCAGAGCTGAATAAAAGTTTATTTATTCTACTTATCTTTGATAATGTGACTTGAATGTGTTTTGTTACCAGTCTTAATAACCATGAGTTGGACTATAAAGAAAGCTGAGTACCAAAGAATTGATGTTTTTGAACTGTGGTGTTGGAAAAGATTCTTGAGAGTCCCTTGGACTGCAAGGAGATCCAACCAGTCCATCCTAAAAGAAATCAGTCCTGAATATTCATTGGAAGGACTGATGCTAAAGCTGAAACTCCAATACTTTGGCCACCTGATGTGAAGAACTGATTCATTGGAAAAGACCCTGATGCTGGGAAAGATTGAAAGCAGGAGGAGAAGGGGACAACAGAGGATGAGATGGTTGGATGGCATCACCAGCACGATAGACATGAGTTTGAGTAAACACCAGGAGTTGGTGATGGACAGGGAAGCCTGGTGTGCTGCAGTCCATGGGGTCTCAGAGTCAGACATGACTGAGCGACTGAACTGAACTCAACTGAATTGGTCTTAATGCTGGATTTATTTGGGGGATTTTCTTGGCAGGCCAGTGGTTAAGATTCTGTATTCCCACTGCAGGGGGCATGAATTTGGTATCTGGTCAGGAAATTAAGATCCCACATGCTACATGTGGTATGGCCAAAGAAAATATTTTGCTTTTGTTTATTTGAGGTTAGAACTTTTTAAGACTTTTATTTGTATATTTTAATATGTAATTTATATAAAACAATATGCATTTAGATACTGAGAAGGAGGAGAGAGTGAATTTCTATTCATCATACCTACAATAAGTAGTTTGGGTTACTTTTGGAAATACAATATCATATATTTGTTTGTTTGATAATAAACCAACATATGGTATTCAACTGCCTCTTCAGAGGGAATGGAAAAGGGAGAATTTAACTCTTCCTGGGAAAGGCTGTATGAATAAAGATGTCAGTATTTTTTAGCACATGGAAACATTTAAAGGTGAATATGTACTTTAAAGAAGAACACATCAATTTTGCTATATATATTAAAATTCCTTATAGTATTACTGTTTATAATATATTAAACATGTGCATCATATTGTCTCTTGAAGGATAGAGCAAGATTAATCTCTAACTTTTAATTAATCCAAGTCATGAAGATAAATCTAAAAGCATGAATTTTCTACATTTCCATGTTATATGAAAAAATTAATTCCTATTTATATAAAGGGATTAAGTGTCAGATGAGAGCTTAAGTCTGTAATTTTTTTTGGAAAGAATCACTGTGGAGTATTAAGAAGATATGTTTTGAAAGAGCTTAGTAACTGTGCTTCCATAGGCCTCCATTTTTAAAGGCTATTTTTCACGGATACTGTTTCACCATCTGATACTTTTTTGACATTCATGCAGCAAATATTTAAAATGGGAAATTAAATCTTGAGAGGATAGATAGCTTAAAAAAGAGTATGCAATGCTCTTCTTTTCACGATAATCACAACTTGGCCTTTGATCTGACTTGAGACTCTTTATCCTTCTCTACAACACAGTGGGTGGAGGCTTATTCTGCTGGAATTAAGTAGGGCAAGATGCTGTGTGATAGTAATAACTACTTCTATCTCTCCTAATGTGAAGTTTTAAGATACCAACTATTTGGTATAGACAGATGTGTAGTACATTTTCTGGATTTTATCTCCATTTGTTTTTCCTGCCAGTTAACATA
Source organism: Cephalophus harveyi (assembly GCA_006410635.1). Lineage (NCBI taxonomy): Eukaryota > Metazoa > Chordata > Mammalia > Artiodactyla > Bovidae > Cephalophus > Cephalophus harveyi. Next base: position 85,585 of record SJYT01034497.1, read on the forward strand.
CTATTTTTTTCTTTAAAAGCTCTACAAATTTCATGTTAGTGAACAGAAACAGAATATTTTACAGAAAATTTTCAGAGGTTTTTTTTTTTTTTTTGGGTAAAGATGCTCCCCTAGTGATGAAGTGTTTGCACTGGGAATGATAAGGGTAGTTTCCCTATTGTTCACACAGCAGGCTGTCATCTTTTTCTTCTTAATAGGGAAAGGTCTTATCCTCAGCAATGCTGCCTGAGATTTTCAGTTACTTGGCAACAGTAATAAAAAAAGACACAAGCAATAAAGGACCCGTCATCAACATCATGACAAATAGTAGTTCCTCAGTTGGTTTTAATGGCCATATAGAGACATTAAATTTCTTGTTTTTAAGAATTAAGCCCAATGCAGAAGATCAGGTTGAGTCCTGATATGTGCAGCAGTGTAAAATATTTTAGCTGTTGTATGTGAATTAGTATGTGGGAAAAAGTGAATAAATATGAGGCATTTACCTGAATAAACCAAGTATCTCTGGAATGCACAAGACAAAGAGATTTTTCTAATGTAAATATTGGACCGAGTATTTTTGGGACATCCTTATGATCATGGCCAGCTGATATGGATATTATGAAGCCATTGACTGTATGTGTGATTATGTCTTTTGGTAAAGAATTAATAAATAGCAATAAATGCTTGGTTAAGAAATGCTGCCATTAATAAATGGATATTTAAAACCAATCAGGATGTGGATATTTAAAACCAACATGAGATACAAACACTAACAAATGAAACTACCTATGATAAAAATCAAAAACACAACTATACAGAAGGTAAGGGGAAAAGAACAAACCCAGGTAACTTTAGAAAACAGTAACTTGACTGAATGCTAAAAGGATACAAACAAAAAGAACTGTGCACAAATGTTATATAGTCAGTAAATGTGATTCTCATAGAGGCATTGATAAGACATTCTGCAACTAATTTGTGTGAATAATAGACTTGAACAGATAAATAAGTTGCTAAAGATAAAACTAAGATTTATTACAATTGGAGAAAGAAATTATAGTTAAACTGGGGAGATTAAAATGATTCCTATGGTATTAAATTGGAATTTGAAGTATTAGTATAAACTCATTAAATAGACACAGGTATAGAGATAGATATGTATATATACATGAGTTAATGCACAAATATTCCCCAGTCCTGGCTGCTGAGAAGACCTATAAACAATGGCATTCCAGTAGTAATTAGCATACTTTGTGACAGGATTTTTTTTTTTTAAGCACCATTCTTCTATAAAAGGAACTAAGGATCCTTGGAGAGGTAGTTCTTTCAGGGATGAGATGGAAAAAATCAAAATTAGCTTGGAATACCTTGTGGAAACAGGAAAAAAAAGAAAATGTTCTCAAAAGATATGAGGAAAGAATGAACTATTAGGAAAAGGACCTCTTAATGCCCAAATCTTTGAGTAACAAAATAAATAATTATAGTACTGGTTTATAACCCAAAGAATAGAAACAAATCCTGAGTCCATAATGATATAAATAATTAAATAGATAAGTGGAAGAAACATGACCGCTCCTCCTCATAGTAGAGTTGCAATTAATAAGCATTTAAAGAAGGGAGTGGAAGACACTATTAGCCATATATCACAGTTCTGATTATTTCATACTTAATCCCATGAACAGAGGTGTGGGCTACAGTCCATGGGGTCACAAGAGTCAGATAGGACTTAGTGACTAAACAACAACAATAAATCTACTAATGGGTGCTAGAATCAGTCCGTTTGAGAAGAGAACGTATTTGCACTGTCTCAAAGCATCTCCCCTCCAACATATTTGTTGACTACAGGAGATATCATAGTAACTTTACAGTGGAAATGCCCAGCAAAGACCACCTTGACCAAGTGATCAAGGTCAGTGTCACCAGTAATAATATGTATTGAAATCAGGAACCCTGTGATACGGTGTATTGTTGACAGTAACGGCAGCATTTCTGTGGTTCTCTTTCCAAGGAACTATGACCTCAGTCTAGTAATGAGAAGATACCAAATAGGCCTAAAGTGATGGACATTCCATAAAATACTCTTCAGGGCTGACAGTGTCATGAAAAACTAGGAAAGACTGAAGAACTATTGTAGATTGTAGCAGTCCAGGGAGAAATAACAACTAAATGCAATATGGAACACTGATTAGGATTTTTAAAAGGATAATAGTGGAAAAAATTATGAAGTTTAAACGGGGTAGTTAATTTGGTTAAGGCTGTTAACACAATGTTAATTTTCTTGTTCTAGCAAATGTAAGATGTTACCTAAGATGTTAACATTGGACGAGCCTGGGTGAGGGATATATTGAAACTCTCTGTACTATTCTGGCAACTTTTCTATAAGTCTCAAAGTTCAGTTCAGTCGCTCACTTATGTCTGACTCTTTGTGATCCCAGGGGCTGCAGCACACCAGGCTTCCCTGTCCATCACCAACTCCTAGAGCTTACTCAAACTCATGTCCATTGCGTAGGTGATGCCATCCAACCATCTCATCCTCTGTCGTCCCCTTCTCCTCCCGCCTTCAATCTTTCCCAGCATCAGGGTCTTTTCCAATGAGTCAGTTCTTTGCATCAGGTGGCCAAAGTATTGGAGTTTCAGCCTCAGCAGCAGTCCTTTCCAATGAATATTCAGGACTGATTTCCTTTAGGATGGACTGGTTGGATCTCTTTGCAGTCCAAGGGACTCTCAAGAGTCTTCTCCAACACCACAGTTCAAAAGCATCAATTCTTCGGTGCTCCACTTTCTTTATAGTTCAACTCTCACATCTGTATATGACTACTGGAAAAACCATAGTTCTGACTAGACGGACCTTTGTTGGCAAAGTAGTGTCTCTGCTTTTTAATATGCTGTCTAGGTTGTTCATAGCTTTTCTCCAAGGAGCAAGTGTCACTTAAAGCCATGATGACATGGTTGCAATCACCATCTGCAGTGATTTTGGAGCCCAAGAAAGTAAAATCTCTCACTGTTTCCATTGTTTCCCCATCTATTTGCTGTGAAGTGATGGGACCGAATGCCATGATCTTAGTTTTCTGAATGTTGAGTTTTTTTTTTTAATTTATTTATTTTAATTGGAGGCTAATTACTTTACAATACTGTATTGGTTTAAGCCAACGTTTTCATTCTTCTCTTCACTTTGATCGAGAGGCTCTTTTAAAACATTTTTTAAAGTTGCCATTATAAAATCATTCAGGAGGGCTTCCACATTAGTTGCTATAAACAACTTTTAAAATAGGCAGAATATATGAGGTAACTGTTAAACAGCACAGGATTATGATCCCCAAAAGGAGGAAAACAGATGAGAGAGGCTCTCCAAATGACCCTGTATTTCTACCTAGAGGCAGTGTCTAGACTGTAATACGAGGAGGATAAGCCACAACAGAGCACAGTGGACTGAACTAAGGACAGAGTGAGCAGAGTTTGGAAACAGGAAAACCACTGAAATTTGCAGGGCAAGTTGTTGGAGAGAAGAGAGCTGGGTGGAGTTAATGCTCCAGAAATCTGTAGAAGGTCCCCTTGGGTCTTTCACTGAACATTAATCTGCTCATGAAAAGGAAAGTACTCCATGTGGCTGGTCAAAGTGCAACTACCAGGGGAGTTAAAAAAAAAAAAAATCCTGGAAAGCAGTGAGCTGAACAACTACTGGAAGGCAAACATGGCTGGGAGACTCTTAAATCTTGAATAGCCAGAAGGGACAGTCCTCTCTGAACACACAAAGTGATTCAGTAGGGTTTCAGACAGATCTAAGCTGTAGGAAGAGCATGAATGTAGTCCCATAATAATGGCTACCATATAACATTCTAACTGCCATCAAATCACAGACTGGATTTCTGAGGAAAGCTTAAGTTGGAACAAGAGGCCCCTTGTCTAAAATGTTTACAGCCACTGTAGACAAGTTAGATACAGTTTGTGTCATGAAATCCTGGCCTCTCTGAACTTCATATTCCCTCTCATGGACTCTGATCACTGTTCTTTCTCTGGTTCTTTCTAATGTTCCTTACTAGCTGGAAGTGTTCTGTCTAAACTCATTCCCTGACACCTGGTCATTCCAATCCAATCCTTCTTTCTCAAAGTGAAGAGAAAAATTGTATTGACATTTCAGAATTCTAAAGCGTGCCCAGAGGAATTCTGGTAGTCAAGGCATCACTGAAGAAATCCCAGTTTCTATGGATGAGAGATTAAGTTAATTTTCTGCTCAATCTACTTAGAAAACAGGGAAATTAAAATAACTGTGAGACAATATATTTTCACCCAAAAGTTTGACCAAAATTTAAAGGTTGATAAAATAAAATTCCCATGAAAGTGCACACTGCATACATTAATATGTGAGAATATGAATCAGTATAGCTCTATTTGAACAGAGTATCAGCAATATTAATAAAAATTTACAATCATCATCTTCCTTCCAATTCAATCTAGCTTGCACTTGGCTATGTATTTTCTATAAGAGAACATACATATTTGCCCAAGAATTCATGTAAGTTTTTTTAATCATAGCAACAAATGGGAAACAATTTTTGTGTCCATCAGGAGGAGAACATCTAATTATGGCACATACACACTTAAGAATACTTGTGAGTAATTAAAAGGGTGAGATGGATCTGTATGTGCTCTCAGGGAAAGATCCCACATTCATTTTAGTAAGTGACAAGGGCAAGAGGCAGAACAATATGTACACTATTATCCATGTATATCAAATAACTCACAGTGTATTTTTATAACACATATGTAAGAAAAAGTCTAGTCAATTTTGAAATAACACAAAATGTTTATTGTAGTTGCTTCTGAGGATAGGGGTGAATTTTAGAGGCATGTGATAAGGAAGGGGAATTGTGACTTATCCATACTTTTAGAATTTGGGGGCAATAAGAACATTTGCACTATTACTTAAAACCAGAGTTTTCCTCTGGGGCAAGCAGAGACAAGAGGCAGTGCAAGAATATTTTCTTATCAAGGATGGCACCTCTGCCACAGAAGAATTTTCTACCTCCTAGAAGGACACCTGAGTTTTTAAAAATTCTATGTAAATGTTTATTTACACCGTGATTATTGCCATCTTTTCTCATCTGCTTCTTACGGAGGAAGCTTTGGTTTTGACCAAGGTAAACTTATTTATTGGTGTGTGTGGTCAGTGGCCAATCTCAAATAATTCAGCCCATTAAAATTCTCCTGAAAATGCCAGGGTGGTTTCGAAAATCTCCTCTCTAACCTCAGGGTTATTACGCTAAGGACCAGTAGCCTGCCTGACTGTTCAGTTGCTACAGTACTGTCCGACTCTTTGTGACCCCATGGACTGTAGCCCCCCAGGCTTCTCTGTCCATGGGATTCTCCAGGCAAGAATACTGGAGTGGGTTGCCATGCCCTCCTCCAGGGGATCTTCTGGACCCGGGGATAGAACCTCGTGTCTCCCACATTGCAGGCGGATTCTTTACTGCTGAGCCACCGGGGAAGCCCAACGACCAATAGTTTCTGTACCAAATCAGACTCTAGTCACCAGCAGATTTGAAAACACTGAGAACGTGGTGGGGGCAGCCAGTGGGGATGAGGAGGTGTCCGAACCTCCCTGCCGGAAGTGACCCCTCATGGAGAAAGGGCAGCTGCGGTCCCGGTGTCTCGGGTGAGGAACCTGCAGAAAGTCGGGATGCTCTGAGTCAGGCAGGGCAGGGTATCTGACTGGTCCGTTTCTCTGCAAGCAGAGCCCAGTGTTCAGAGGAGGATGCAGAGAACAGCTGGCCGGAAGTCAGGTTCCAGTCTGGAGACAAGGGCATAGGGTTCGCCGAGGAAGACCCAGGGAAGGGCGCTGTCACTGGGAAAGTTCTTGGACCGGACATCCATTCTGGGACCCAAGCAGTCAGCTCTCCAGGAACTCTGGGGCGAGGGCTGGGAGGATTCCAGGGAAACAAGCCCCCAGACAACCCCTAAATTGGGTTTCATTCTCATTTTCACCTTCTTTCTTCAGACTGCTTTTAGTACTTTGGCCACAGGATCCTTCTTTTCACTGCCAGAAAGATATTATGGAGCAATGTGAAAAGAAATGAGTTAATAGACATAAGGTCAGCCTCAGACTGGGAGGAGTGAAACAATGTGAGCTCTGGAGGAATTCAGACCAGAACTCCAGTTTCGCCCTGTCACTAGCAATGTGAACTAAATACATTACCAAATTCTGTGAGCCTCAGATTCTTCAGTGAAGTGCGTTTGATAAGCTCTGTCTTCTAAGACTGTTGGAATGACTATAATGTATATAAAACACCTGGCATAGTGACTAGTGTGCATTGGAACTGTAAAGAGTGACAATTTTTGCCATGATTTTTTTTGAGCCCAGATAATATCAACCCTCCTGCTGAGATTTTTGTTTTGTTTTGTTGTTTTAATCCAGGAGATATCTGAGAATATGCAGTACTATGGGATGCTGAACACGTCAGTCAATAATTCTGTTTAATAAGAAAACATACCTTAGTAGATCATGCCCCATAGAGGTTCTATTATTTAATTTCGCTACTGGGGACTCTTCCCTATCTGGATGCAACTCAAAGCTCCTAAAATGTGTGTCAAGAACTAACTCTTTCTCTCTCTCCCAGTTGCCTTAGATCCAGATCACCCCATTTTCATTTATCTGCTGCTGCTGCTGCTGCTAAGTTGCTTCAGTCGTGTCTGACTCTGTGCGACCCCATAGATGGCAGCCCACCAGGCTCCCCCATCCCTGGGATTCTCCAGGCAAGAACACTGGAGTGGGTTGCCATTTCCTTCTCCAATGCATGAAAGTGAAAAGTGAAAGTGAAGTCGCTCAGTCATGCCCAACTCATAGAGACCCCATGGACTGCAGCCCACCAGGCTCCTCCGTCCATGGGATTTTCCAGGCAAGAATACTGGAGTGGGTTGCCATTGCCTTCTCCACTCATTTGTCTAACCCCTACCAAAATCAAGCCTTGCTATGTACTAAGTCGTGTCCTACTCTGTGACCCTATGGTTGCACCACCAGGCTCCTCTGTCCATGGGGATTCTCCAGGCAAGAATACTGGAATGGGTTGCCACTTCCTACTCCAGGGGATCTTCCTGATTCAGGGATTGAACCCGAATTTCTTACATCTCCTGCATTGGCAGGTGGGTTCTTTACCAGTAGTGCTACCTGGGAAACCCTCCCTTAGGGCTTGCCAAATTTTACTCAGATTAACCCAGTCAAAATTCTTATTAATGAGGCAGGCTCTGTTTCTTCCAGTCCAGGGCAGAGAGGGTGACATGGGCAGAGTGACTTCTTGGCATCCTACCTCAAGGAAGAATCACCCTGATTTATCAGAAACTCCTTGGTGATGATGTGGCTAAAACACCTAGTTTGTGCACTGTATTCTCCAGCACTGGAACAGGAGCACGGGATACCTTCCATTCCCTCCCTAGGTGGAGATTTCTCTCTAGTTAATCCATGATCCCAAAGTAACTGCTAAAAGCAGTTCTTCTTTGGAGGCTTAATTGCTCAACTCTGAGACACACGACCCAAGGGTCTGGCCTTTGATCACCACCCTTACACACCCACTCTGGCCCACCTCCACTTAAAATCACCTCCCATTGAAGAACTTGAGGTTTTTCCAAGGCTCCAGGTTGTATTGTCTCAGGACATTTACCCATGAGTGCTCTCATCTGGCCCTCCCCTCCAACCCCAGTCATCCTTCTTTTCACTTGTCTTTTTTGTCTTAGAGGCATCCCACCTCACAGTCTTTCTTATATGATAGCTGCTGCTAGACTCTAATCAAATGGGAAAAGGCTCAGCCTTCTTTTTCTTAACCCCCTCCCTCCATGCATACTAACATGGAGCCTTCCAAAGAGCAACTGCTCAATTAATGTTTTAGGGGAAAAAACAGTGAACAATTTAGTATGATTTTATTTCTCTTATATTACTGAATAAACAAAGCAAGTTCAGGTATATAACTTTTATTTTACAGAACAGGAAAATATAAGGAATAAGGGAAAATAAGAATTCACCATCTTTTACTTGTTTCTCTCTTTTTTTTTTTGATCCCAACTATTTTACATCTAATTT
>SJYT01034497.1:93855-111347 GCA_006410635.1 Cephalophus harveyi
TACCTCTAATTTCTTTTGCATTTCTAAGGAAATGCCTGTTCCAATGCTATCTTTTCTTATTCCAGATCACTAAAAAAGACGGAAAGTTGTTTGTTTAATTTAACAAAATAGCAAAACTATTACTCTTAAATTTCATAAACAACATTAAGTATGTAACCAATATCATTCATACATTTAGATTCTGAACTAAAGTTTTTTTTTAAACAACATTTGAAACATTTTTAAAGCAACATTTAAAAACTTTCAACAACAAAACATAAACCTGTAAGTTATTCAAATATGCTATGTAGTGTGATCCCTTTAAGTGCCCACACTACTTTAGGACAATGCTTCAGATTTCACTACAGGTGAGAGAAACTGCCTTGGCCACTGGCCCCAGAATGCACACTGGCCAGGGCACTGGTGCGAAGCATGGCTGCAAATCTGGCTCTGGCTCTCTCTTCTTCATCTCTCAAAGCCTCTTCATACCAGGATGGGAAGGCACTGGGGACTGTATCATGAATGTTGGCCAAGAATTCAAGAACTTTCATTTTGCTGATTTCAGCATGGGCTCTCGGGCCCCACAGGAACTCATAGCGTGGAGGATCACTGTTGGGCACCTGGCGGTATTCCAGATACCTTTCCTGTACCAGATCTTTGGTGATGAGCTTCTTGGGCTCCCCATGGATGAAGTGCTTCCTTCCAGCATATATGCCCATCACATTGAGCACCTCCCAGACATCCTCCTCGGTGGCGCAGTTGCCCTTCATGAAGATCACACAGAGGATGGTCATAACGAGGCCGGTCTTGGGCATGATCTCCTCACCCCGCGGTCTGCCATCACTGGTGCACTGAAATTTGCTGACAAGGGCATAGCAATGAGTGGTGGGGTTGACTTCCTTCACCTCAATGCCAAAGGCCAGCACCATCAGCTCAGAAGCTTTCTTGAGGATCACAGTGAAGTGCTTCTTATACTTTTTGATGACATGCTTAATCATATCTTCTTTGGTAATGGACTCTCTCAGATTATACTTGTGCAGCAGAAATTGTACCAACAGAATTGCCTTCTCGTCTAGAGGCATTCTACAGGAAAACTCAGTGCTGGGTAATGCCTGGGAGGTGCTTGGTTTTTCATCTTGGCTCTTAGCACCATCATCAGATCTGGTGCATGAAGCACCTGCAGAAGTAGTGGAAGGGGTTCTCCCAGATCCCTGGCATTTTCTATCTGACCCAGAAGCAGGAGAGCTCTGGATATTACCACCAAGCGGAGGGGTAGGGGAAAAGGGGAACTCTTCTTCCTCTACTGCAGAGGCCTGAGCATCTTGGAGATGCTGAGCCTCACTCCGGGCCTGTTGGCGTTTCTCACGGGCACGGAGCTTACTCTTTTGCCCCCGAGGCATGATGACACAGATCAGGGACAGCAGGCAGGAGTGTGGGCAGGAAGACAGACAATGAGGGCACCTGGAGGAGGGAGGAGATGCTGTGAGCGCCTTCAACAGGGAGATTCCTCCCTGGCTTTAACCAAGACCACCTTTGCAGGTTTGTGTGAGGTTACTGCTCTAGAACCCATAGGGCTCCCTGATCAGCTTGCCCCCTGAGACTCCTAAAGGTAAATCAGTGTGGCAGGCTGGCAGGTCTAGGCTCTGTGAGGTACGGTCTAAAATCTTCTCAGTTCACATTTAGAATCATCCTGTCAACTGTTGGCAGGGCCCGGCCATCCTCCCCTCTGATGCTCTGAAGCTAAACTGCTTTCAAAAATGCCTTTCCGTCCCTGAGACCCTCCGGTCCCTGAGGAGGAAATGTAGGAAAGCCTTAGTTGGCGACCCCTGCTGGGGCCTGCCAGAACTGACAACAGGAGCAGGGTTTGATGGGACCCCCTTTGTCTTGGACTATTAGGACATACACAGCACCCCCGCCCCGCCCCTCCCCTCCACCAGACCGAGACCCGTCCCTCCCGTAGTTTGACAGCCCAACCCGGGGCCTCCCAGGGGAGACCGCAGGGACAGTGAGTGTGTGTGCCCGGTTTAACGTACCCTTAGTCCTTGCTCAGACTGCTCTCCTTAATTCCAAATATAGTCCGGGATGTTTTCCGCTTTTGATCTGAGACCATTAGCCTCAGATCAAAGGCTTCGTTTCCTGAGACCTCAAGGTAGAATTGAGGGGCTGTTGGGCCTAACGGCTATGCCATGGGCCTCTTAGCACGTGGCAGATCAGAGCGGAGTTCTGTGATGTCACCTCTGTTCTAGGGACGCGTATTCCCACAATTCTAAGCGTCGCCTCTCCCCTCCAGAGACCTCAGACCCTGGAGGCGGAAGTCAGCCCATACCTCCTGCTGGCAGCTCTGCCCTGGGCTTCCCAGGAGTGAAAGCAGGGAGGAGGCTGTGTGCGGGTCTCTCTATATGTGGGGGGAGATTGTTGCGTCATTCCTCAAGGTGGAGGCAGGGAGTAGGGTGTCCTCTTAGCTGCTTCTTCAAAGGCTTCCTGGGTAATACTCTCTGAAAACTCTGAGCTGTTTCCCTACTGCAAACCTTACAGAAAATAAATAAGTCCTAAACTAGATACCCGGGTGACTCAGATGGTAAGGCGTCTGCCCGCAATGCGGGAGACCCTGGTTTGATCCCTGGGTTAGGAAGATCTCCTGGAGAAAAAAATGGCAACCCACTCCAGTATTCTTGCCTGGAGAATCCCACGGACAGAGGAGCCTGGTAAGCTATAGTCCATGGATGGGGTCGCAAACAGTCGGACTGAGCGACTTCACTTTCACTTTCACTTTCAGGCTAGATACCGGACAGGAAAGTTGCAGTGCAAGGCAGGTTCCCAGGATGCACGGCAGCCTGTAAGAGAAAAAGCACGTTGGCCCATAGCCGTTTGTTTGTTCGCCAGCCATACGTAGACTTTGGGGAAACTTCTACTTTAAAAGTTCTACTTTCTAAGGAGAAAAGGCTAAGTTACAGAATTTTGTGAGACTCAGATCTTTTATATTACAAACATTGCACAGTCCAGTGTGGCCACTTTATTTTTTGACTTTCATTCATACTAAGAAATATATTTACATCGCTAGAAAGTGGGTGTGTGTATGCATTTTTTTCATGAAAGAATACCTACCCTTGTTAAGTGTGATTCATTCTTTCCATTCTTTATATTTGATTTGGCAAAACCAATACAGTATTGTAAAGTAAAAAAATAAAATTTAAATTAAAATAATAATCAGTCTTCATCCTCTAAAGAGATTTCAGGTGGTTACTGCACAGCCTCTGGGCTCATACCGTTAAAAACAATACCAAACTTTGGTTGCCATCCTCTCAGGTGGGCTCTGAGGAGATGCCTCAGGTTCCTTCAGTGAAGCAGTAGAAATCCATGGTCCCAAGTCACAGTGAAAGAAACCACAGGCTGAACCTTAAAATCTTTCTTCCAACCAATCCTGTTGTCTGCCTCTCTTGCAGGCTACAGACCTGTCTCAACTTCAGGGCATGCCCCCGCCTGTCCACACTCAGGTTCTAGTTCAACACAGACTTAGTCTCTCCCAGGGGGTTCTCATTTATGTTGTTTTGTTGCTGGTATTGTTCTTTTCATTCTGGTTTTTATAGTTTCTCCAGGATTGAGTTTAGGAAACAGCAGCCCAAGTCTGCTTGCCATCTTGGCAGCTACATATGAGGCAGTGTATTAACATGCATAGGCTGCTATAACAAAATCCCACCGACTGAGTGTCTTAACAACATAAATTCATTTTCTCACAGTTCTGGAGGCTAGTAATTCCAGTAAGAGGTGCTGGCAGACTCAGTTTCTGTTAAGAGCTCTCCTCTTGACTTTTTGCTGTTCTCACAGGTTGGATGGCATCATCGACTCAATGGACATGAGCTTGAGTAAACTCCAGGAGTTGGTGATGGACAGGGAGGCCTGACGTGCTACAGTCCATGGGGTCACAAGAGTCGGACACGACTGAGTGACTGAACTGAACTGGAACTGAACACAGGGACTCTTCTCTAAATACACAGAGGGAGAGTGATATCTAGTATCACTTCCACTTCCTTTAAGAACAGCAGCCTAATTGGATTACTGCCCCATTGTTATGACCTCATTTAACCTTAATAATCTCCTTAAAGATCCTGTTTTCAAATACAATCACAAGGGTGGGTTAGGGCTTCAGCATATGAATTAGGGGCAGGGATGGGGGTGGGTCACAATTCAGTCCAGAGCAAGTAGTAAATCTGTAGTTTAAGGAGAATTGGCATATTTACAGTATTTTTTCCCCTATGAATAAACCTAGTGTTCTTCTTTATTTGGGATTTCTTTCTCTATCAGTACATTTTTATAGTTGCCTCCAAAAAGACTGTGTACATTTTTGTTAAATTTCTTTTTAGGTAAGTTTTGGATATTGCTGGTTATGGATAATGCTGCTGTTAAATTTTCTATTTAATTATTCTAATTAGCTATTGATTTTGTGTGGCCAGGCTCCTGATTTTGGTATAGTAATCTTATATACAACAGCTTTTGGAGTCTCTTACTCACTTGAGTATTTTGTGCACTGGTTCCTTTGGATTTTCTAATTAAAGGCTCATATTGTTGCCATTTATTATCTCTGCCTTTTCAACACTGAATGGCCGGTTAGCTCCCCATATAGTCCACAGAACAAACTCTGTTTTGGGGGATTTCCTGGTGGCTCAGACGGTAAAGAGTCTGCCTGCAATGTGGGACACCTGGGTTCGATCCCTGGGTCAGGAAGAACCACTGGAGAAGGAAATGGCAACCCACTTCAGTATTCTTACCTGGAAAACCCCATGGATGGAGGAGCCTGGCAAGCTAAATACTGTGCGGTCGCAAAGAATAGACACGACTGAGTGACTTCATTTTTTTCAATATTCCTTCCTCTTATTTATTTTGATATTCTTATTCCTCTAGTTATGTATTCCAGGCCACTTTTAAACAGTAGAAATAGTACCATAACATCTGTGTCTTTGTTCTGACTTTGATGCTTCTAACATTTCACATTTATCTAAGTTTGCTGTAGATTTTAGGAAATGAAAATTCTCTTCAAATGTTGTTTTACTAAAGGCTTTTTACTGTGGTGTTAAGTATTTTTCAAAGCTTTTTCTACAACCCTGGACATGATCTGATGCATTTTATCCTCTAATCTGTTAATGTCGAGAAATTCCAGTTGACAATTTTTTGTAACGTTATAATAGCTTTACATTTCTTGAACTCAGCCTCTCTGTTCACTTCTATATTAGATATGCCAGGGATTTATTTACTGTAGTCGATGCCTCTATGTAAGTGAGATTAGCTCAAGTGAATTTTTTTTCCCTTGGGATGTCATTATCTGGTCTCTGTATCGAGGTCAGCACACCTATTAAAATGAGTTTAGTAATTTTTCATCAACAGATTACTGGAGAAAGAAAATGTGGTATAAAGATATGATATTTAGAATAAACATTTTTGCCAGAGAAATTATTAATGGTATATAACCACACAGAGAAGAGTAAAATGAACCCAATATACCTGACACTCATAATCAACAATCATCAATAGTTAGAAGGTAAACACAACAGTTTAGTGGTAACTGTTGATCCAGTTAACATTTGTTAGGTTTTTACTTTACAGAATTTGAAATTTCCAGATAAGGAGTTTAAGTAAATTTGAATACTATTCTTTTTTTTTCTTTTTCTTTAAAAATGTGTTTATTTATTTTTTTTAACTTTATTTTTACTTTATTTTAGTTTACAATACCGTATTGGTTTTGCCATACATTGACATGAATCCACCATGGGTGTATACGAGATCCCAATCCTGAATCCCCCTCCCACATCCCACCCCATATCCTCTCTCTGGATCATCCCCGTGTACCAGCCCCAAGCATCCTGTATCCTGTATCGAACATAGGCTGGTGCTTCGTTCTTACATGATAGTATACATGTTTCAATGCCATTCTCCCAAATCATCCCACCCTCTCCCTCTCCCACAGAGTCCAAAAGTCCGTTCTATACATCTGTGTCTCTTTTGCTGTCTCGCATACAGGGTCATCATTGCCATCTTTCTAAATTCCATATATATGTGTCAGTATACTGTATTGGTGTTTTTCTTTCTGGCTTACTTCACTCTGTATAATAGGTTCCAGTTTCATCCATCTCATTAGAACTGATTCAAATGAATTCTTTTTAATGGCTGAGTAATACTCCATTGTGTATATGTACCACAGCTTTCTTATCCATTCATCTGCTGATGGACATCTAGGTTGTTTCCATGTCCTGGCTATTATAAACAGTGCTGCAATGAACATTGGGGTACATGTGTCTCTTTCAATTCTGGTTTCCTCGGTGTGTATGCCCAGCAGTGGGATTGCTGGGTCATAAGGCAGTTCTATTTGCAGTTTTTTAAGGAATCTCCACACTGTTCTCCATAGTGGCTGTACTAGTTTGCATTCCCACCAACAGTGTAAGAGGGTTCCCTTTTCTCCACACCCTCTCCAGCATTTATTGCTTGTAGACTTTTGGATCGCAGCCATTCTGACTGGTGTGAAATGGTACCTCATTGTGGTCTTGATTTGCATTTCTCTGATAATGAGTGATGTTGAGCATCTTTTCATGTGTTTGTTGAAATAAAATCACATAAAATGCTCAGTTAATACCAGAGAAAACACACACACACACATAAAGGATATAAAAAATAGCAAATGCAACAAATAGAAAACAGTTACACAAATAGTAGGTTTTAGTAAAAGTATATCAATAATCACTTTAAATGTGAATACTCTAAATAACACCAGTTAAAAGGCAGAAATTGTCAGATCAGATAAAAAAGACTCAACTATATGCTGTCTCCAAGAAACCCATTTGTATATCAAGACCCTGATAGGAAAAAGCAAAAAATGAGGGATGTTAGGATAGTGAAACTTCTGTATGATACTGTAATGGTGGATACATATCACTGGTATCTGTCAAAATCTTTAAGGCCTGTTCAATACAGAGAGTGAATCCTAATGTAAACTATTGACTTTACTTAGTAATATTATATTAATATTAGTTTATTAATATAGATACAGATGGACAGATATATAAATAAGTATAGCTATATGTGCATAGATGGGCTAGTATTGCAGACATTTTCTAAGCTGTATCTTCTGAGAGGGCTTAGAAGCAAAATGACTAATAGGAATGGAACAACATGAGCAGGAAAACAAACCTAATATTGGATTATAACCCAAAATATAAAATAAATATCCATGAGTTTATATTGCCATAAATAAATGACTGAATAAATAAATCAGAGAGAATAGAAACATCTTATGTAGAGAATAATACCAAGCAATTTATATAGCTATTCTACTCTCAAGGAGAGGGGTATAACTCCTCACCCCTTAAGCGTCAGCTGAACATAGTGATTTCTTTTCAAAGAGTACTGTATGGAAAGGAGAGTGAAAGAATAATTATACAGTAGAGAAATTTGACAAACACTGCCTTAGGTAGGTGAACAAGGTGAGATCATCAGTTGTTAAGTCGTGCTGATAATGTACCCTTGATATGATGAAAATGACAGTTTATTCCTGAGGCCTTCCTCATCAGGACCCATAATGCCAGTCTAATCAGGAGAAAAATAGCAAAGACATACCAAAAGTAGGACCTTCTTAAAAATACTTGACAAATACTCCTCCAAACTGTCAAGGTCATCAAAAGTAAGGAAAATATGATAAACTGTCACGTCTAGAGGAGCCTAGGAGAAGTGATGTCTAAATGCAATGTACTATTGTTGATGGGATCTTGGGCCAGAAAAAGGACATTAGGGGAAAAAATGAAGGAAAACTGAATGAGGTATGGACTTTTGCTACTAATAAAGTATCAATAGGTTCAGTGGGCTTCCCAGGTGTGTGCGTGTGTGCATGCCCCTGTCCATGTGCTCAGTTGTCTTTGACTCTTCGCAACCCCATGGACTGTAGCCCATCAGGCTCCTCTGTCCATGGAATTTTCCAGGCAAGAATACTGGAGTGAGTTGCCATTTCCTACTCTAGGGGATCTTCCCGACCCAGGGATCAAACTTGTGTCTCTTGCTACTCCTGTACTGGCAGGCCAGTTCTTTACCACTGAGCCACGTGGGAATCTGTCTGCCAATGCAGGAGATGCAGGTTCGATACCTGGGTTGGGAAGACCCCCTGGAGAAGGAAATGGCTACTTACTCCAGTATTCTTGCCTGCAAAATCCTATGGACAGAGGAGCCTGGTGGGCTACTGTCCATAGGGTCTCAAAGAGTCAGACACAACTGAGCATGCACAGACATGTCAATCCCAAAGTCTCAATTTGCATTACTTGCAATGATTCTCTCTACCCAATCTGTAAAATGTTTACACACCAAGGGCCATATGTCTACCCCAGAGAGTATCTGGTGGCAACAGACCACTGAACAGATATCTGGCTTATGGCTGCAAAGAACTCAGGAACCCAGGGAAGCAGTCTAAGGTAGGGATAAGTAAGTAGGTAAGTGTTAGTCATTGAAATGTGTCTGACTCTTTATGACCCGCCATGGACTGCAGCCTGCCAGGCTTCTCTCTCCATGGAATTCTCCAGCTAAGAATACTAGAGTGGGTAGCCATTCCCTTCTCCAGGGAATGTTCCCAACCCAGCGATCGAACTTGAGTCTCCTACATTGCAGGCAGCTTTGTTTACTGTCTGAACCACCAGGGAAGCCCAAGGTAGGGATTGCATCTAGATTATTTTTTAATGTTCTAGCTCTAGCTTCAGTGATGGAAGTGCTCTGTACACAGAGAAAATGGCTTTTGTCCTCAGGCATGAAGACAGCTATCAGTTCTGGTACACTGGCCAGGATGCACAGGACCACCAGAGGAGTGATAAGGGGTAGCTCTCTAAGTATCTCTCAGTATTCATTAATATTATCACTGAATGACACAGGGGAGCTAGCTGTACTCTGCCTGACAGTGAGCAAGGAGGATTCTAAGGTAGGGATGGGTATCAGGCATATCTCTGGTCATTTCAACCAGTAGATCTACCCACTCAGATTGCTCTGCAACTTTAAGCTGAAAATGATTCATAGATTTTCCAAGCCTTTTCGCAGAAGTTGTCCACAACCCTCCAAGGTTCCACATATTCTCTCCTTGTGTTCCCTTTACCACTATGTGCTGAACTCCGAATTCAGAACTCTGACTGCCAGCCTGCCCTGGGCTATCAAGACTTGTTTTAGTATGTCGCCCTTCTCATGGACTCTGGAAATTTCTTTACCCACCATGCCTCCTTGTCATTACTAGTTGAAGATATCCTGTCTAGACTCTTCTCAGGGAACTAGTCATTCTAACCAAATCCTTGCTTCTTAAAGTAATTGGAAAGAATCTTACTGACAAAGAATTTAAAAACACGCACCCAGAGATATTCCAGTACTCAATATACTTTGCAAAAATCCTGCTTTGTATGGATGAGGAATTTATTAATGATAGTTTTCAATGAAATAATTAGAAAATGGAAATACAAAATAACATTGAGGATATATATTCACATAAAAGATTGATCTATGTTTAAAATTGATTGAATAAAATGCCTGTGAGTTTATGATACTCACACACATTAATATGTGAGAGTAAAAATTGGTACATATTACTTAAACAGAATAGCAGTGATATTCATAAAAACTTACAATCAACACAGTATTTCTGCTTCAATCCAATGTTTATGTCTTTCCTATAAGAAAATAGCCACATTTGCCCAATTACATGTTTAATGATGTTGGTATCAGTTCTATTAGTTATAGCAATAAATGGAAAACAACGTATGTGCCCATCAGAAGGAGAATGGTTAATTGTGGCACATACACACTTTAGAATTTTTGGAAGTAGAAGAGTGAGATAGATCTATACCTGCTTTCATGGAAAGATCCTGCACTCATTTCATTAAGTTATAAGGACAAATAGCAAAATAATACATAATTATCCATGCATGTTAAAACCTCACATTGAATATTCCTACTTTATACTATGTAAGAAAAAAGCCCAGAATATATTTTAATGTAAATACAACATTTAAAAATTAGGGTTACTTCTGCATAAGACTGAATTTTAGAGATTGAAATATGGAATGGGATTTGGATTTATCCATATTTTTCAAAAATTTTTAACATCAAGAACATATGCACTATTTCTATTGTAATTAGTATATTTAAATAAGACGGGCAACAGAAATAGAAGTGTATGTTATTCATGTGGTATCTGCTAGCAGGAATGTAGGAAGAAGCCTGAAACCTGAATGACAACACTACAAAAGTTTCTCTGTCCTATACATAAAGCTTGCCTTGAGTTAGCCAGTGTCTCTGCTGTCAGGTAACCCAAGGATCTAGGCTGCTTCCACCATGAGGATCCATATCTCAACACAGACTTTGCACATTTGCTGCTGAACTGAACATAAATCATCAAGGTAGCACACTGTCAAATACCTTGATCTGAAAAGAACAAACATCTTTCTGTTCATATTTCAGTGGCAAGGGTAATCACAAAATCCTTTCTAACACAAGTGGACTGGACAATTCAGTGTCCCCATGTGTCCAGGGAGCAGAGCAAGACAAATGTGATGAGCACGTGTAGTCTCTCCACAAACAGAGTAGGAGATTACCAGTAAAGTACACTTTCAATATGTATATAAAAGCCCTCTTCATTCTTGGAGAAGTTTCTGAGAAAGCAAAAATTGCCTTGAAACACTCCAACTTTTTCTAGCGCCCACTATGTGACAGGTGTTTTCAGATACAGTTCAGTTCAGTTCAGTCTCTCAGTCATGTCTGACTCTTTATGACCTCATGGACTGAAGCACTCCAGGTTTCCCTGTCCATCACCAATTTCCGGAGTTTATTCAAACTCATGTCCATCGAGTCGATGATGCCATCCAACCATCTCATCCTCTGTCATCCCCTTCTCCCAATTTTCTAAATGACACTGTAAATCTTAGCAGGGAAGGGTCATCTTTGGTCACTAAATAGTACCGTTCTGCACTTACCTTTAGAGTAGTCTCAATCCACTGAGACTTTTCTTCTTCCTTTGCTAAATGGTCAAAAATCACAACTAGTGAGCCTCTGCTGCCTATCACCTGATGAACATGCCTGAACGCTTGAACAGGTGTCTTTAGGCACAGTGGAAAACCAGGGTTTTCCTCTGAGGCAGATACAGACAAGAGTCAGGAAAATGATGGTTTTTTTTTTTTTTTTTTCTTTTTTCTTCTGAAAGGTGGCATGTCTCCCGGGGAGACATTTTTGGTAGACTGAGTAATTGCTCCATGAAGATGCCCATACCCTTATCCCTGAAACCTGTGAATATGTTATGTTACATGGCCAAAGGCACTTTGCAGATTTGGTAAGGTTATGTAACCAACTTTCAAATAAAGATACTGGATCACCTGGATAGACCAAATCTAATAACATGATACCTAACAAGCAGAGAACTTTCTCTGACTTGCTGCAGAAGAGAGATGCAGCAGACAGGAAAGTTAGAGAAATGCCAAGCATGAGAAGGATTCAGTTTAACTGCTGACTCAAAATATATGGGCCCACATGTGAGGACTGGGGAGAGGCCTGGAGAAACTATGGCAGGTCCAGCTAACAGTCAGCAAGGAAATAGGGCCTTGGTATTATTATCACAAAAAACTAGATTGTGCCAAAACCTGAATAGTTTTGGAAGGAAATTCTTCCCACAACACTTAAGGAGAGGTCTAGCAGCTGAAAGCTTAACTTGGGTCTTGTGAAACCCAGAACAGAGAAACCAGCAGAAGCAACTTGGATTTTTCACTCACAGACATGTGAGATCATAAATGTGTCTTGTTGTTGACTGCTAAATCTGTGGCAATTTGTGGAATACTAGCATAACCTCCTGGAAGGGCTACAGGGTCTGTTAGAAACCAGTCTCTGCAGATGGTTGTGACTCAGTGACTTCCTTGGTCCTTCATCCACCACTTATAAAGGAGGCTTTGGTTCTTGGCCACTTAGTTAAACTTACTCATCAGTGTGCAGATTTAATGGTCAGTCTCAAATGAGTCAGTAGATTAAATTGTTTTTTTTTTTCCTAACCTCATCTGCCTTCTAAAACCTTATTTTTGTTGTTCAGTCTAAGTTGTGTCTGACTCTTTGCAACCCCATGGACTGCAGTGCACCAGGCTTTTGTCCTTCACTGTCTCTGGAAGAACCAGTAGGTCTTGTGCCTAATCTACTAATAAGCCAATTTGGAGAAAAGACTTTGAGTATGGTGGAAGCACCCAGAGCAGATGAGCAGACTTCTAAACTTCACCTCCACACTTAACAATAGTGCTTGGGGCTGCTGCTTTCAGAGAGATTCCATGCTGAGGATGGGACAGATAGGGGATGTCTGCAGGGAGTTGGAATGATCTAACTCAGGGGAAAGGTGGGTGATTCTGGGTTTTCTGTTCTACTGGGAGCAGAGTAAAGCCTTACAAAAGGAAGCAGGGGAGAGCTAGACAGTAGGTCAGGATCCAGATATGGACATATGGGTACACTGAGGAAAACTCAGGGGAAGCGCCATGTCATTTGGAAAGGGCTGGATCTGGTACCATGTACCAGCACTGGGTAGAGTCAGCTCTGAAAGAACCCTGTGGATAGGGGCAGGAGAACCTTAGGCAAATGTAGGCCATAGAGAGTCCCCACTCAGTGTTTAGTTCTCATTTTCACCTTGTTAATACACCTGGGTTTAGTCCACTGGCTGCAGATGCCTTCTTTCTGTATTTCCCAGGAGATACCATACAGTAATGAGAAGAGACATGAATTAAAAGATAGAAAGTTGGCCTCAGGTTGTGAGTGGTGGAACAGTGTAGGCTGTAGAGGAATTCAGATCAGGGTGCTAGTCCCAGCTCTGTCACTTACATGCGAGGTGAACTGAAGAAAATAGCATAATTCTGTGAGCCTCAGATTCTTCATCTGTGAAATGGATTTGATAAGTAGTCTTCTTGCTCTTGGTTCACATATATTAATGTAAATAGGAATATTGGAACAATAATTTTAGCCCACAGCCTACTTATATAAGACACTGGCACAGTATCTGGCATGCGTTGATTGGATTTTGCTAAATTTTAGTTATTACTATAATTATTTTCCCCCTAAAACCTACAGACCTCCCCTTTTTTCTTAAATCCAGGGAATAGCATAGAATTTGTAACTCTCTAGGATATGGCACAAGAAATCAGCCAATATGTTGTCTAGCATGTTAAACTAAGTTACTTGCTATATAATTTTTTTAGGATATTTATTTCTGGTGTGGGTGATTCTACCCAGTTTGATGCAACTCAAAACTCCTGGAATTTGTGTCAGTGTTTTATTCCATCCCTCCCTTATATCTTCCCTTCCATCCCAGATGCTTGTGTTTGCAATTATTTTACTTCCCTCACAAATCTAGTTCTTAAGAGTTTACCAAATTACATTCCAGAGACCTAATTAAAATGTCCATTTATTGGATGGACTATGTCTCTCCCAGCCCAGGGCAACGACTGCCAGCACAGTGGCTTCAGAGCATCCCACCTCATATAAAACCACTAAACCCACTATGCATGCATGCTCAGTCACTAAGTCATATCTGACTCTTTGTGGCCCCAGAGACAATAGCCCACCAGGCTCCTCTGTCCATGGGATTCTCCAGGCAAGGATACTGGAGCGGGTAGCCATGCCCTTCTCCAGGGAATCTTCCTCACCCAGGGATCAAACCGGAGTCTCCTACATTGCAGGCAGATTCTTTACCATCTGAGTCACCAGGGAAGCCCCACCTCATACAAGGAACGTCCTTATTTCTCAGACACTCCCTTTTTATAATAAACACAAATCACCTATTTTGTGGACTGTGTTCTTCTACACTGGAAAAAGAGCACAGGACCTCCTCCATTCCTGGCCCAGGTTAAGATTGCTCTGCTTTGTACATGATCTTGAAGTAAGTGCTAAAAGCAGCTTTCTATTCCAGGCTCTAGTCTCTTAATCTGAGACAGAGCATCTGAGACTTTAGTCTCTGCCTACCACTCGAACTCACGTGACCTACCACCCAGCTTAATTACCTCCCACTGAAGGACTTACAATTTCCCAAGGTCTCAAACCCCTTTGCCACAGGGTATTTAGACTACTCATGATTAAAACCCCCAAGTTCTCACACCATCTTTTGACTTGTCCTTTTAGTTGTAGGGGATATCTTACAATATTCCTTACATCATAGCTGCTCCAAGACTTTAGAATTCTATAAGAAGGAATAGTTCTTGTTCACCTTAGTATTCCCCATACTAACAGAGAGTTTTGCAAAGATTAGATGTCTAATTATTGTTGGAGAAAAAAAATGGGCCACTGAAAAAGAATTCTAATTTATTACAATATTATTTCTCCTACATTCTTGAATAAGCTAAATATATCCAGATTTCTCTCTCTCTCTCTCTCTCTGTGTATATATATATATATAATCTTATGAAATAACAGACTAAAAGTAATAAATGAAACCAAGAATTTTTATATTTAATTTTTCCATTTCTTGACCACAACTATTACAATGCTGAGTTTTTCACATTTCCAAAGTAATGCCTCATCCATTGCCATATTATCTTATTCCAAATTACAAAGTAAGGTGGAACTTTTCCAGTTATACAAAATGATAAAACTCTTACTCTTAGATCTCACACACAGCATCAGTATTTGAACAATATCACTCAGAAATCTGGATTACAAAGCTACTTAAATCTTCTATTAAAAGGAACAATATTTTTAAAATTTTCCAAGATACTGCATAGAACACAAAAACACAAATATGTTATGCACAGTATTGTCTGCAGCCCCACCCCAACCTTCTACTACTTAGAACATGAACTTCTTTTTAACAACAAAGTAAGGAATCTGCCTCAGACTCTTTTGGAGTGGGAGGAACTGCTGGCCATGGCACTGGAGCGGGCCTTGGCCAGGGCTGCAGTACAAGCCCTGGCTGAAGCTCTAGCTTGGGCTCTCTTTTCCTCCTCTCTCAAAGCCTCCTCATACAAGGATGGGAAGGCAGTGGGGACCATATTATGGATCTTAGCCATAAACTCTAGCACTTTCATCTTGGTGGTTTCGGCATGGGCTCTTGAGCCCCACAGGAACTCATAGCATGGAGGATCACTATTGGCCACCTGGCGGTACTCTAGGTACTTCTGCTGCACTAAATCTTTGGTAATGAGCTTCTTAGGCTCCCCAAAAATGAAGTGCTTCCTCCCAATAAATAACCCCATCACATTCAGGGTTTGCCAGACTTGCTCCTCACTAGCACAATTGCCCTGCATGAAGATCACACCCAGAATAGCCATCAGCAGGCCTGTCTTGGGAATCTCGATCCGATTTATCAGCCTTGCATCGCAGCTTACTTCCATTTTGTTGACAAGGATGTAGATGTGCCGGTAGGGATCCACTTCCTTCAGATCAAGGCCAAAGATCATCTCCATGTGCTCAGCAGCTCTCTGGAGGATCTCAAGGTAGTGACTCCTATACATCTGGATTACTTCTCTCAGCATTTCTACCTTGCTAATAGGCTCTTTCAAGTTATACTTATACAGCAAGTAATACACCATTATAACCACCTTCTCATCTATATGGCCTCTTTGGATGGACTCAGTATGTGAAGTATTTGTGGCTCTCTGAAGACCCTGTGGATTGCAATATGATCAAGCAATAAGTGAGCTTTAAGAAATAGCCATGCAAGAGGAGAAAGAGGAAAGAAACTTTTCTCCCACTCCCACAATGGCCTGAGCACCTACCAGATTCTGGGGCTCAACTTGGGCCTGGTGGCGTCTCTCACGGGCACGAAGCTTACTCTTCTGACCCCGAGGCATGATGACTTCCAACAAAGGCAGCAGGCAAGTGGGCAGGTGACTCAGTGACCTACAGGAAAGAAGATGAGATTGCTGGGCCATGTCAACAGGTAGATAGATACTGCCTAGGCCTCTACTGAAGGCCAGGTCTACAGGTTTCCTTGAGGGCAATGTCCTGAGAGCCCTTATTCTCTGATTTGCCTCTGCCCTGAGGACTCTGTGGAAATAACCAGGGTGTGCTTTAGCTCCTACTTCCCAGATCTGCCTGGGGCTCACTGGGGCTTAGAACAGTGGCTCTGTTCTGAGTTAGGGAACAGAAGGTCATCACTTCACTTTTGGCAAGACCTGGTGTTCCTGTGCTCTACTGGTCTGATGTTGTCCCCTTATTTCAAAGTCCTTACCACTCTGAGACCCCAGAAGTGGAAATGAGCAGAACTTCATAGGACTACACTTGCCTGGGGATGCACAAGGAAGAAAGCGCCCGCAGAGCTTTGTGGGACCCTCTCCACCGTTGGGTGATTAGGGGTCTCAGTCGTAGCTCAGTGCCCTCACTTTGGATTCTGGCAGAGCCTGAGACTCCTCCCTCTGCTGACATGAGACCAATACTCTCAGAGGCAAACCCTCAAATCCCTGAAAGGCCTGAGGAGGTTAGGGATGCCCCAGTCTAACCCATCTGCCCCAGGTATCGTCGGGGATAATAGCCTGGATAGGATTCTCTGTGATCCCCACTGTTAAGAGGCAGGTGGTTCGTTCAGTCCTTACTCTGGGCCCTCACAGAGACTGTTGGAAAAGCTTGAATTGACTCCCTTCAAAGGACCACGAGGCTGCCATCTTAGACCAGGCTCTGCCTTGCAGAGACCGCCCGAGGAGCACGTGAGGGTATGCCTCGGGCTCACCCCCTTACCCGAGGTGGCCCCGGGCTGACAGCAGTGGAGGGGCTTGGTGAGGCCCCCTTCGTCATGGGGCAGGTGTTCGGGAGACCTCACTCGGCACTTACACTGTAAAATGCCGAAGGGCCTGGCAGTTCCTCCCTTTCCTGCCCCAGGTACCATCAGGGATAATGGCCTGGATAGGATTCTCTGTGACCCCCACTGTTCAGAGGCAGGTGGTTCGTTCAGTCCTTACTCAGGGCCCTCACAGAGACTGTTGGAAAAGCTTGGATTGCCTCCCTTGAAAGGACCACGTGGTTGCCATCTTAGACCAGGCTCTGCCTTGCAGAGACCACCCAAGGAGCACGTGAGGGTATGCCGCGGCCTCACCCCCCTTACCCGAGGTGGCTCCGGGCTGACAGCAGTGGAGGGGCTTGGTGAGGCCCGCTTCGTCGTGGGGTAGGTGTTCTGGAGACCTCACCCGGCACCTGCACTGCAAAATGCCAAAGGGCCCAGCAGTTCCTCCCTTTCCTGCCCCAGGTACCGTCGGCGATAATGGCCTGGATAGGATTCTCTGTGACCCACACTGTTCAGAGGCAGGTGGTTCATTCAGTCCTTACTCGGGGCCCTCACAGAGACTGCTGGAAAAGCTTGGATTGCCTCCCTTGAAAGGACCACGTGGCCGCCATCTTAGACCAGGCTCTGCCTTGCAGAGACCGCCCGAGGAGCACGTGAGGGTATGCCGCGGCCTCACCCCCCTTACCCGAGGTGGCTCCGGGCTGACAGCAGTGGAGGGGCTTGGTGAGGCCCGCTTCGTCGTGGGGCAGGTATTCCGGAGACCTCACCCAGCACCTGCACT
>SJYT01034497.1:111988-137637 GCA_006410635.1 Cephalophus harveyi
TGCTCAGTGCCCTCGTCCCCCACTGCCCCCTTGGGAAATTTCAAAGCTATTCAGAGGTCCCTCCGCCAGATGATTCCTGTCCTATGTTCTCCCAGGGTGGTCCGAGAACAGAGCAGAACTCTTTGAAAACACATTTAACTTAGACTGACCGGTCCCCTCACTTCCAACGGCTTTACCGTAATCCCCGGCAGAGCCTGGAGCTTCTCCCTGGACTCTTAACGAACGGGCCCCTCAGACGACACGGGCGGAAGTGGTCCTGGGTCAAATCCTTGCCCCACCTGGGCTCCCCACCAGCCACCGACAGAAGGGGCTGGGCTCTGCGAGGTCCCCTAAGTTCCGGACTGGTGGTTCCTTCAGACCTTGCCCAGAGTCCTCGCCTTTACTTTCTCGTCCCTCTGCTGGCTTGAGTAGATACCCTGGTCCCACCGCCCTCACCCACCTCAGTCCCCTCAGAGGGAATTTTAAGGTTCTTAGAGGTTGCTACATTAGATGATTCCTGCTTGAATTCTTTCAGGGCTGATGGCAGGAGTGGGACTCTCCGGGAGCCTCTCCAGTCTGTGATGGGTGGTACCCTCACATCTAACTCAGGATCTTTGCTGTAATTCCAGGCAGAGCCCAGGGTGCCTCTTTCAGCGTTCAAGAGACTGCTCCCCTCAGATCAATGCCTTCATTTCGCTGAAACCCCCAGGGAAGATATTGGAGTGTACCACTTCCGGCCAGATTTGCCTAGGGTCTCCCAGGACTGATGGCGGGAAGGGGTGGGGGGAGGGGAGTTCTATGGGGTGGATCCATAGGGGCTTCTTCGTCTTTTTTTTTTTATTTTTTAACTACTGTCTGATACTGTGTATCCTTCCTCTGGTTCAGTTCAGTTCAGTTCAGTCACGCAGTCGTGTCGGACTTTTTGTGACCCCATGAATCGCAGTACACCAGGCCTCCCTGTCCATCACCAACTCCCGGAGTTCACTCAGACTCACGTCCATTGAGTCCGTGATGCCATCCAGCCATCTAATCCTCGGTCGTCCCCTTCTCCTCCTGCCCCCAGTCCATCCCAGCATCAGAGTCTTTTCCAATGAGTCAACTCTTCGCATGAGGTGGACAAAGTACTGGAGTTTCAGCTTTAGCATCAGTCCTTCCAAAGAACACCCAGGGCTGATTTCCTTTAGAATGGACTGGCTGGATCTCCTTGCAGTCCAAGGGACTCTCAAGAGTCTTCTCCAACACCACAGTTCAAATGCATCAGTTCTTCAGCGCTCAGCTTTCTTTACAGTCCAACTCTCACATCCATACATGACCACAGGAAAAACCATAGCCTTGACTAGACGGACCTTTGTTGGCAAAGTACTGTCTCTGTTTTTCAATATGCTCTATAGGTTGGTCATAACTTTCCTTCCAAGGAGTAAGCGTCTTTTAATTTCATGGCTGCAGTCACCATCTGCAGTGATTTTGGAGACCCAAAAAATAAAGTCTGACACTGTTTCCACTGTTTCCCCATCTATTTCCCATGAAGTGATAGGACCAGATGCCATGGTCTTTGTTGTTACTTAGCCTTAAACCAAGACCACCCACACATGGCTCTTTAGATTTCAAAGGGTGAAATGAAGGGACTTCTGAGCCTCATAGCCATACTGGAGCCTTCCAGAGCTGACAGCAGGAGCAGACCACTGTGCTCCCACATGTTCTGGGGTCCCCCCAGAAATCAAACAAAATTATCATCTTTACTTATGTTGGTGCCTGGGACCTGCTCTCCCTTTCCCTGAGCTGCCCAGGTGCAATGCCCTCAACCTTCTGAGTCCCCAGAGAGGAAACTCAGAAGAGACTACTTTAGGAAATCCCTGCACAGAAGTTGCCAGAAAAGAAAGCAGGGGTGAGCCTCTGGAGTCCACTCTCTTCTGGGATGTGGGGTCCCCTCAGACTCTATCAGAGACCTTAGCTAAACTCCAAGCAGATGCAGGAGCTCTTCCCTTTGCTGACCTGATGCTGCCCACTTCAGATCAAAGTGTTCACATCCCTTAAACACCAGAGACAGAATGCAAGGGAAGCCATTTCCAGTCACCCTTTCTGGAGATCCCCAAATCTGACAACAGGGATGGGCCTCTGTATGATGGCACCTCCTGTTCTGAAATGGCTGGTCCCTTTGACCTCATTCAGAGCCCTCACCTTTAACTCTGTTAGAACCTGGGATTCCTCCATCTGCTAGCCTGAAACTGACAGGCTGGTCACTGTTCTCACTGCAAAGTTTGATTTTACTATATTTACTGCAGATCATGTGATGATTTCAGGAATGGCTGGCTTAGAATCTTTTAATTATTATTTTAATTCTATTAGATTGGGATTATTACCATGAGAGAGATATAGCTTTGGACTCCACATATATCTGTTGTCCCCAGTGCATTTAACAAGAAACTACATCAACTACAACGGTTATCCATCTGTCTTCTAAATGTTTGCACTGTGGACCAGCCCCCGACTCCAGTCAGTAGCTGGTAGCTACACAGACTACCAAACACACCCAGAGTGCTTCTGCCCTCTGGTGCGCAAAGAAATCAGGAACCATGGAGGCAGATTGAGCTGGAAATAACACCAGAGTTGTTTTTCAAGGCATGTCTACACTCAGTCTTAATTCCCAGTCACTGAGGTAATTATCCTTAAGGAATTCCTTCTCCGTTTTCCCCCTTCCTTGTAGCTGCATACCCTTTTTCACTATGCATTGGTAATACTTGCCCTATTTTAACTGATCTGGATCACTAGCCAATCCCATCCACTGCACAGCATCAGCCTCAGCAGCAGGAGGGCCACATACACAGGGGAGAAATAGCTGTCTGTGTCAGGCATCAAGACAGCTCTCAGCCTGGGACACTGGCAAGACTGCACAGAACCACCAGGGTAGTGAAGAGATGTACTTTCCCACATACTGTCAATAACATCACTTGGTGGGTGATACAGGAGAGCTAGCTATACTCTGCTTAATAGTGGGTAGGGGCATTCTAAGGGAGGGTGAGATATCAAGCATGCCTGTCTCCTGAGAAACCTGTATGCAGGTCAAGAAGCAACAGTTAAAACTGGACATGGAACAATGACTGGTTCCAAATTGGGAAAGGAGTACCTCAAGGCTGTATATTGTCACCCTGCTTATTTAACTTATATGCAGAGTACATCATGTGAAATGCCAGGCTGAATGAAGCACAAGCTGGAATCAAGATTGCCAGGAGAAATATCAATAACCTCAGGCATGCAGATGACACCACCCTTATGGCAGAAAGCAAAGAGAAACTAAAGAGCCTCTTGATGAAAGTTAAAGAGGAGAGTGAAAAAGCTGGCTTAAAACTTAGCTTTCAAAAAACTGAAGATCTTGGCGTCCAGTCCCATCACTTCATGGCAAATAGAAGGGGAAACAATGGAAACCGTGACAGACTTTATTTTCTTGGGCTCCAAAATCACAGCAGATGGTGAGTGCAGCCATGAAATTAAAAGATGCTTGCTCCTTGGGAGAAAAGTTATAACCAACCTAGACAGTATATTAAAAAACAGAGACATTACTTTGCTGACAAAGGTTAGTCTAGTCAAAGCTATGGTTTTTCCAGTGGTCATGTATGGATGTGAGAGTTGGACCGTAAAGAAAACTGAGTGCCAAAGAATTGAGGCTTTTGAACTGTGGTGTTGGAGGAGACTCTTGAGAGTCCCTTGGACTGTAAGGAGATCCAGCCAGTCCATTCTAAAGGAAATCAGTCCTGAATATTCATTGGAAGGACTGATGCTGAAGCTGAAGCTGAAGCTCCAATACTTTGGCCACCTGATGGGAAGAACTGACTGAATTGAAAAGACCCAGATGCTGGGAAAGATTGAAGGCAGGAGGAGAAGGGGACGACAGAGGATTAGATGGTTGAATGGCATCACTGACTCAATGGACATGAATTTGAGCAAGCTCTGGGAGATGGTGAAGGGCAGGGAAGCCTGGTGTGCAGCAGTCCATGGGGTCGCAAAGAGGTGGACGTGACTGAGCAACTGAACAACTGGTCCTTTATTACAGTAGATCTACCCACTCAGAACACTCTACAACTTCAAGGTGACAATGATGATGGAGAGATTCACTAGCCTTTCCATGTAAACTGTCCAGTACCTTCCACCAGATTCTCTACCTTCTCTCCTTCTTATATGTTTTCTATCTTTTGATGATAGCTCCCTGACTGTATACAGCTCTCTGACTTTCAGCTGCCCTAGGCTCTCTGGACTTGTTTCAATATTTGATCTCTCTCAGACTCTGGAAGCTACTCCTCTGATCCCACCATCACCTGTCCCCAAATCCTCCTGATGTCCTTCACTCATTTAGTGATTTTTTTTTCTGTCCAGGCTCATTATTTCCTGGTACATGGTCATTCTGATAAATCCTTGCTTCTCAAAGTAAAGGGAACATTTACTTGGTATATCAGAGTTTGTAAAGCATGCACCTAGGGGAATCCTGGTACTTAAGATATCACTGAAGAAATCTTGCTTTATATGGGTGTGTGAAGGAAAAAAAAATAATTTTCTGCTCAACCTATTTAGAAAAATATACAAATTACAGTAACGTGAGATGATATATTTTCAATCAAAAGTTTGCCCCAAGTTTAAAAGCTTGATGAAATAAAATTCCATTGAGTGCTTAATTTATTCACATACATAAATATGTGAGAAGATAATTTGGTATAGCATTATTGGAACAGAATATCAGCAATATTCATAAAAATTTACTATCATCACACTCGAAGGAAGCACTTTGATCTAATTGTACTTTTGTACATCTTTCATATCATAAATCATGCACATTTACCCAAGAATTGATGTCCAATGATGTTGATATCAGTTCTATTAATCAAAACAGCAAATGAGAGACAACTTGTGTGTATATCAGGAAGAAGATGATTAGATTAATCATGACACATGCATACTTTATAATTCCAGGGAGTAGGTAAAGAGTAACGTGATCTATATATACTCTCACAGAAAGATCCCACCTTCATTTTATTCAGTGACAAAGACAAGTCAGAACCATAGTGAGATATTTATGATAATACTATCTATGATAGTGTTACATATGTATTTTTAAAACCCACAGTGTGTATTTCTAGCACAGGTATGTAAGACTGGCCTGGAATAAATGTTAAAATACTACACAGGATTTTTATTGCAATTACCTCTGGCCAGGGATGAATCTTTGAGGAATGTGGTAAGGAAGAGTAATTGTGATTTCTTCCCATTGTTAGAATGTTTTGGAAATAAGAATATATGTCCTATTTCCTTTGTAGTTAAGATATTTAAATAAACATAGCAGAAATAGTAGGTGTGTATTACTCAGATAAAGTTTTTATGAGATATGATAAGAGAAGTGATTTCTGAATGGCTTAACATAAAATTTTATTTCTTGTGCACATAAAATCTGCTGGGTACTGGCAGTGGAGGAGAGGGTCTATGTTGTTAGGTAACTCAGGGATCCAGGCTACTTCCATGATGAGCTACCACATCTCAACACAGGCTCTCCACATTTGCTGCTGAATGAAATAAGAAGCATGGAGTTGTCCTGTGTGTGTGTGTGTGTGTATATTAATTGCTCAGTCATGTCTGACTCTTTGCGACCCCATGGACTGTAGCCTGCCAGGCTCCTCTCCTCTGTCCATGGAATTCTCCAAGCAAGAATACTGGAGTGGGTTGCCATGCCCTCCTCCAGGGGATCTTCCCAACCCAGGGATCGGACCCAGGTCTCCTGCATTGCAGGCAGATTCTTTACCGTCTGAGCCACCAAGTCCTGGAGTTGGCCTCCTGGTTCTCAAATACCTGGGTCTGGAGGTGACAAGTACGTTTCTACTCATATGTGTCAAGGATAGTCACATGACCATTCTTAACTATAAGTGATTGAGCATGTAGTCTTCATATGAACCACGGATGGAGAGCAGGACACAAAGTGAATGAGCGCTTGCAGATGTTCCCATTAACTGTTATACACTAGCTCCTCAAAAAAGAGCCACTATTAAAATTTGTTATGACCGTCGCCCTCGTCATTCCTGGAGGATTTTCTGAGATCAAATTCCCTTGCAATTCAATAACTTTTTCTAGTGCCAGTATGTGACCGATGTTCTCAAATATAGGTTCACAACTGTTTTCAAAAGGATCTTGTAAATCTCAGCAAGGAGGTGCACCCTTCTTCATTCTTAGCACCTTTCTGCACTGACCTTTCCAGTAATCTCTGCAATCTCAATACACTATTTTTCTTCTTCCTTCTGCTGTATGAAAAAAATAATACTTGAGTCCCTGCTATTCACCACCTGTTGAACATGCCTGAATCGTGTACAGGTGTCTTTGACACACTGGAAAATCAGTTTCCCTCTGGGGCAGATATGGACAAGAGGTAGAAGAATGATGGTCATTTTTTTTTTTCTTATTAAAGTTGGTATCTCCACCAAGAAGACATTTTCTACCTTTGTGTTAGACTCAATAGTTGTTCCACATAATGCCCATAACCTTACCCTGAAATTTGTGAATATATCATGTTACATAGCCAAAGGTAGCTAGTGTGTGTAATAAAAATTATGGAATGAACCTTAAAAATGGGAGATTATATTGAATTATCTGGGTGGGCCCAATTCAACTACATGAGCCACAAGAGACAGATTCAATGTGCTGTTTCAGAAGCAGGGGCCCATTTGCAAGGACTGAAGAAAGGCCTAGAGGAACTATGGCATCTCCAACTGATAGTCTGCAAGGAGACAGCCTCATTCTTATAACTACAAATAAGTGAATTCTTCTTAGAACTGGATTCTGAGAGCAACCTGAGTCAGTGTGGAATGCGATTCTTCTCAGCACCTCCCAGTGAGAACCCATACTCTGACAGCTTGATTTGGGCTTGCATAACCCTGAACAATGACAACAGCACAGCCAACCCATATTTCTCATCTACAGAAATGTGAGATAAATGTGTGTTGTTGTAAGTTCCTTAACTTATGGCAATTTGTTTGTCAGCAATAGAAACATACTAAATGTTCCTAAAAATCTGAGTTTGGGGTAATGCAGTTCCTACAGGTGGTTGCTACACAGTGATTTCCTTGGTCCTTTCTCATCCTGCCACTTAGGAAAGAAGCTTTGGTTCTTGCCCACTTAGTTAAGCTCACTCTTCAGCGTAAGGATTCAGTGGTCAGTCTCAAATAAATCCAAGGTTAAATTCTCCTTTCTTACTAACCTCATCCACTCTCTAAAATCTCTTCCCTAACTTTAGGGTTATCTTTCAGCAACCTGTAGATCCTGTGTCAAACCAGACTCTACTCACAAGTCAATCTGGGAAAAAAAAAAACTTTTAGTGGAAGTGCCTAAAGCAGATGGGTGTGTATGTGTTAGTCGCTCAGTTGCGTCCGACTCTTTGTGACTCCATGGATTCTAGCCCACTGGGTTCTTCTGTCCATGTGATTCTCCAGGCAAGAATACTGGAGTGGGTAGCCAGTTCCTTCTCCAGCGGATCTTCCTGACCCAGGGAGTGAACCTGGGTCTCACACATTGTAGGCAGATTCTTTACCGTCTGAGCCACCAGGGAAACCCATGTCTAAACCTCACTGCCGAAGTAGCCACATGAACAGGGCTACTGTTATCAGAGAGATTCATAGTCAGGGATGGGACAGACAGGGGACATCTGGAGGGGGTTGGGAGGTCCTAAATCAGGGAAAAGGCAAGTGATTCTGGGCTTTTTGTTCCACCAGGAGCAGAGACCAGCTTTATGAAAGGATACTAGACAGCAGGTCAGGATCCAGACTGTGACAGGAGAAAGATGCAGGGCAAGAGTGATGTTATTTCTAAAAGTGCTTGATTAGGGCAGAGTCAGCTCCCAAGGAATTCTGGGGGGAGGGGCAGGAGGAGCCTAGGTGAGTTAAATTCACAGCCTAGACTGTATTGTTTTTAATTCTCATTTTCATTTTATTATACGTGGGGTAGTACATTGGCAATAGGGTCCTTCATCACCTGAGAGACACTGTGGAGTGTTGAGACTAGAACTGAACTAAGAGATAGAACAACTGCTTCATTCAAGGAGTGGAACAGTGAGGGCCCTAAATGAATTCAGACCAGAGATCTAGTCACAGTTCTGACACTCATGAGCCATGTGAAGTCAGGAAAATTGAGAAGTTCTGTGAGGCTTTTCTATGAAGTGAGTTTGATAGGCCTTGCTGTGTAGGATTCCTGGGATATATGTAATACATGAAAGCACCAGGCATGGTGTCTGGCAAGTATTGGGTCTTTTGCAGTTATTGCTATTATTATTTTGATCCCAGATCCTACCAAAATCTGCTCTATGGTCTATTTAATACACAAAATGACCAAGAATATGCAGCACCCTATGATACGGCACAATAAACCAGCTAATACGAGGCTTAACAAGTAAAACTTAATATATAAGTTGTTGAGGTTATTTATTGTGTGTGTAAGGGAGTTTTCCAAGCTTCCCAGGCAGCGCAACGGTAAAGAATCTGCCTGCCAATGCAGGAGGCACAAGAGATGTGTGTTTGATCTCTGGGTGGGGAAGATGCCCTGAAACAGGAAATGGCAACCTGCTCCAGCATTCTTGCCTGGAAGAATTCCATGGACAGAGGAGCCCAGTGGGCTATACAGTTCATGGTCTCAAAGAGTTGGACATGACTGAGCATACACACTCGAGCCCACATGCACATGTGTGCACGCACACACACACACACACACACACACACACGAGTCTTCACACACACACACGTCTTCACACACACACACACACACACGAGTCTTCACACACACACACACACACACACACACACACGAGTCTTCACACACACACACACACACACACACACACACACACACACACACACACACACACACACACGAGTCTTCCCCAGTTAGATGGAACTTAAGGATTCCAGAATTTGTGTCAAGTACCAATTCCTTCCATCCCTTCCAACCCTCTTTCCATTCAAACCACCTCTATTTTCATTTATTTCAATCTCATTAAAAATCTAGCCTTAACCTGGAGTTTGCCAAATTGCATACAAGACAACCTAATGAAATGAACTTCAAATGTAGTGGACTCGTATCTCCCAAGCCAGAGCAAAGATGGCTAGCACAGTGGCTTCTGACCACATGCATGTCATATAGAGTATCACCCCTGTTTCTCAGAAATTTCCTGGGCATGATGGGCATAAAACACATAGTTCATGTGCTGTGCTCAACTGCTCTGACAAAAGGACACTGGAAAGGATGCAGGTCACCTTCCATTCTTATTCCAGGTGGAGAATTCTCTCCAGTTTATCCTTGACTCAAATGTAACTGCAAGGAGTTTTCCATTTCAGGCTTTAGTCTCTCAACTCTGGACACACTTTCTGAAGGTCTGACCCTTGCCCACCACTCCCACACCTTCATTTGATCCACCTCCTAGCTTACCACAGCCTGACTCCCATTGAAGGATTTGCCATTTCTCAAACTCACTTGCCTCAGAGTGTTTACACTTGACTGCTCACTTCTGGATCCTCCAGTGTCTTCTCTTCCTTTTGATCTGTCCTAAGGTCTAAATCTCTCACCATCTTTAATTTACAGCTGTTGCTAGACTCAAAAATTCTATGGGCACGCTTGTTTATCCTGATGTTCCCAGTAGTAGCCTAGAGCCTGTCAAAGAGCAAGCTCGTGCAATGTTTGAGAAATAGATGAGACAGTGTGAAAGAGATCTTATTTATTATGATGTAATTAAACACATTCAAGTATATATCTCTTAATTTTACAGAACAGACTAAATGTGATAAGGCATGTAAAACTTTATCACCTTTTACTTTTTTTCTATTTTTTGATCTGAGCCATTTTACTGCTGATTTCTTTTCCCGTTTCCTTGGAAATGCCTAATCCAATAACATGTTATCTTGTTCTGAATAAGTAAATAGGACTTAAAGTTTCCCAATTTGTTCTATAAAATAGTAAAACTCTTACTTTTAAACCTCATAAACATCAATACATGTCTGATTTATATTATTCATAAACTCAGATTCTGAAGCTAGTTAAACTTTCTACTAAAAGGAGCAATATTCATGCAAATTTATCTACATAGAACAGGAACACAAACATGTTATATATTCTGTTTTCTCCAGCCCTGCCCCAACCTTCCACTAGTGAGAACATTAGTTGTTCTCTTCAAATTTTCCTCAGCCTTCATTTGGTGCAGGAAAAGCTGCGGGCTGAGGCCCAGGAGCGGGCACTGGCCAAAGCAGCAGTGCGAGCCCTGGCTGAAGCTCGAGCTTGGGCTCTCTCTTCCTCCTCTCTCAAAGCCTCCTCATACAAGGATGGGAAGGCAGTGGGGACCGTATCATGGATCTTAGCTACAAACTCCAACACTTTCATCTTGGTGGTTTCAGTGTAGGCTCTCGGGCCCCACAGAAACTCATAGCGTGGAGGATCACTATTGGCCACCTGGCGGGACTCCAGATACTTTTCCTGCACTAAATCTTTGGTGATGAGCTGCTTCACATCCCCATAGATGGCGTCCTTCTTCTCCTCATATAAATCCATCATATTCAGCACTTTCCACACTTGCTCCTCAGTGGCGCAGTTGCCCTTCGTGAGGATCACACCCAGGACAATCATCAGCAGACCAGTCTTGGGAATCTCTCTGTCATCACCCGGCTTTTCGTCAGAGCCCAGTTCCAGTTTATTGACAAGGACATAAGTACCCCTGTTGGGATCCGTTTCCTTCACGTCGAGGCCAAACAGCAGCTCCAGATGCTCAGAGGCTTTCCTGAGGATCTCACTGAAGTGATTCTTGTACTTGTGGATTACATTTCTCAGCATATCTCTCTTGGTCACAGGCTCTTTCATTTGATACTTGTTCAGAAGGTAATTCACCAACAAAGCAACCTTCTTGTCTAGAGGATCTTTGGGACAGCACTCAGTGGTATTTTGACTCTGAGAGACTTTTGGCTTTTCCTCTCCTTGATCGGTGGCACCTTCACTAAATTTTGCATCTGAAACAGAGGCAGCAACAGTGGTGGTGGAGCAGATTTTGCCAGGCACTTGAAGACTCCTGGATGTTCCAGTGGCAGCTGAACTCTGGGGAACATCTTCAAAAGAAGGAGATGGGGAAGAAGGGAATTCTTCTTCCCCTGGTTCAGTGGGCTGAGCTTCCACCAGATCACTGGACTCTTGTCGAGCCTGGCGGCGTTTTTCACGGGCGCGAAGCTTACTCTTCTGACCCCGAGGCATGATGACTGACAGTACGTGAGAAAGAAGGGAAATGACTCTATCACCTGGAGGAAAGAAGATGAAATGGTGTGAGTCTTCAGTGGGGATGACAGCCCCCTCTGCAGGTTTCCTTGCAGGCACTGCTCTAGAAACCCATAAAGCTCCTCTTCCCTCATCAGCCTTTCCCCTGAAGACTCTGTAGAAGTAACTAGAGTTCTTCTAGAAGAACCTAGAAGTAACCTTTAGGCTGCAGCTCTCCAGCCCTACCTGGGTCCTACTGGAGCTGATATAGAGTCTGGCCAGTCCGGGCCCTCTAGAGCCTCCCCTGTTCTGGAGTAGCAGGTGTTTCTGCCAGTTCACATTCAGGGCCGTTACTTTGACTTCTGGCAGGACCTGAGGTCCTGTGCTTAACTGCTCTCACGCTAACTCGTCACTCCAAAGCCCTCACATCCCTGACATCATGGAGGAGGAACTGAAAGGGGACATCACTCGGATGGCAGCAGTGACAGAGCTCTCTGGGACCATCTCCACCCTAGGAGAATCAGGATTTTCACCCTTCACTCAGAGGCCTTACGTTGCTTTCTTGCAGGACCTAAGACTTCTCCCTTGGCTGACCTTAGACCTACCCCTTTGGAGCAAGGCCTTCACATCTCTGAAAGTTCTAGGAGGAGTTTAGGGAGGTTTCACTTTAACATATCTTCACCAGGAACCCTTGCCAGGGATGACATCACATGTAGGGCTTTGTGAAACACCCTCTGTTCTGTGATGAGTTGTCCCCTCAACCCTTGGGTTCCTGACAGTAATTCCTCCCCTTGACTAACTGGTGTCTTTCCTTCTTCAGATCTGAGGCCTATAATAATCAAACCAAGGCCCTCATCCCCCGTTATCTTGGAATATGCAGTGGGGATGTGGGGCAGACTCAGTATGACAGATCTCTGAAGGGCTTCCCAGGGCTGGTCACAGAGGAAGGGCCTGACCCTGCAGTCCTCACTATGACTTCTAGAAGGGCCTGGCTGGATCAATTCCTTATAATAGGACCCTCTTCTCTCTGTGACCACTGAGGATAAAATGAGAGATGCAAGACATCCCTTGACAGCCTTGCTTAGCTTGACACCAGGGTTTATAACAGGGTGGCGCTCTGTGGGGCCCCTCTTTGTCTTAAGGGAGGAGTTCCTACAGCCCTTGCTCAAGGTTCTGAACTTAAAACCACCCCAAGGACTCCTCCCTCTGCTAACCTGAATTATCTAGCATTAGACCAAGGCTCCGGAGAAGGTAATGGCATCCCACTCCAGTACTCTTGCCTGGAAGCTCCCATGGACGGAGGAGCCTGGTAGGCTGCAGTCCATGGGGTCGCTGAGTCAGACACGACTGAGCGACTTCACTTTCACTTTTCACTTTCATGCATTGGAGAAGGAAATGGCAACCCACTCCAGTGTTCTTGCCTGGAGAATCCCAGGGATGGCGGAGCCCAATGGGCTGCCATCTGTGGGGTCGCACAGAGTCGGACACAACTGAAACGACTTAGCAGCAGCAGCAGCAGACCAAGGCTAGAAGGTGAGGTGAGGGGACATGTGGACCTTACGGCCCTGCCAGGAACCCCCAGAGCTGACCACATGGGCGGGGCTCTGTAGGCTCGGCTCTGGGGAGGCCATTTCCCCTAGAACGCAAACAGAGGCATTTATTGACTCCTGGCCAGGCCTGGTATTCCATCCTCTACTGGCTTGAGACGGGCATCCCCCTGGTCAAGTATCTGAACCTCCTGGAGGGGCCAGACGGGACATTAGGTGTGCCCAGTCCAGTCACCCATGCGTGGGGTCTGACGGGACCAACTGCCGCGACAGGGAGCCCAGGGGATGCCTCTATTATGGGAAAGGGGACGTTCCGCCGAACTCACAAAGGGTTCTTCGTTGATCCTGAGAGGCCTTGCATTCCGCTGCTGGCTTGACGCCAACACCCTGGTCCAATGTTACTATTTTCCTAAGTTCCTAGAATATGTCGGCGATATGTCGGACAATCCTTAACTAGAATCTTCCAGGACCCAAGATGGGGGAGAACTATAGTGCATACGGGGCCTTCTGTCCTTTGAGTTAGAGGGTCCCTCAAACCTTACCTTACCCCTGGTAAAACTCGGATGCCTCTCTCGGCCGAC
Organism: Cephalophus harveyi; assembly: GCA_006410635.1. NCBI lineage: Eukaryota > Metazoa > Chordata > Mammalia > Artiodactyla > Bovidae > Cephalophus > Cephalophus harveyi. The sequence goes on from SJYT01034497.1 coordinate 125,343, forward strand.
CGGAGGCCACGCTTCTTCAACCACACAGTCTCACAGCCTAACCTCTGGAGACGGAAGTCAGAGTGCTGCACATCCGGGCACCTCTACCCACGCACCCCGTGCTTTCCACGCCCACCGCCCTGCCTCCCAGGCTAGACAGCAGAGGTGGGGCTTGAGTCTGCAGTGCCTGCTCTCTTCCATTATGCTGCTGCTGCTAAGTCGCTTCAGTCATGTCCGACTCTGTGCGACCCCATAGAAGGCAGCCCACCAGGCTCCTACATCTCCGGGATTCTCCAGGCAAGAACACTGGAGTGGGTTGCCATTTCCTTCTCGAATGCATGAAAGTGAAAGGGAAGTCGCTTAGTCGTGTCTGACTCTTAGCGACCCCATGGGCTGCAGCCAACCAGGCTCCTCTGTCCATGGGATTTTCCAGGCAAGAGTACTGGAATGGGGTGCCATTGCCTTCCATTATGGGTAGTACCCAAAGCCCTCTCTGCGGAGTTAGGGCCTCATTTTGGCTCCTGATGGATTGATTAAAGGCTCCTTGGGAAATGCCACCTCCATGTAAGCTCCGGAAAGTTTCTCAAACTCTTGCAGACAGTGGGTACAAGTGCCAAGGTGATGCGAGATGAAGATGCTGCCACGCGCATGAGGTAGGGGGACTAGAACGGGTTCTGGGCTAAGAGAAAATGCATAGCAATGACGGATCTCGTCGCTTGTAAATATACTCTCGTGAGTCTTTCTGTTAGAAAAATTCTACTTTCTATAGGGAAGAGTCAGATCTGCATAATTTTAGGAACCCAGATCTTTTTATCTTACCTAAATAACATTGCACAGAATAGTGAGGAGGAGGAGGAGGAGGTGAAGTCGCTCAGTCGTGTCCGACTCTGTGACTCCGTGGACTGTAACCTACTAGGCTTCTCTGTCCATGGGATTCTCCAGGCAAGAATACTGGAGTGGATTGCCATTTCCTTCTCCAGGGGATCTTCCCGGCCCAGGGATCAAACCCGGGTCTCTTGCATTGGAGGCAGACGCTTTAACCTCTGAGCCACCAGGGAAGCCCCACAGGATAGTGAAATTGATTGCAATTTTGACTCTCATTTATGACGAATATATTATATATCTATTCTAATAATTGCTGCTTTGTACGCAAGGCTCTTGGTTTTGCCACAATTGTCTGTACACCAGGTTTCTGAAGTCACTTATTCATTTGAATTATCCATGGCCTTTTCCTTTCTATTTCTGTAAGCTGGTGATCAGATTTGCAATGAATAATTTCTGTTTCTTTTTAATAGTTCTAGCATTTATTTATTTTTGTATTCTTATTCTCTGGTTATGCATTCCAGTCCAATTTTAAACAATAGAGTTGGTAGCGTGCTGCTTGCTGTGTTTTGTTCCTTACCTTAACAGTAATGCTGACATTTTGCATTTAACATTTCGTTTACTGTAGATTTTAGGAAATGCAAATTCCCTTCTAATGTTAGTTTGCTACATAGTATTATTATGCATTCATGTTTAATTCTTTTCAAAAGCTTTTTCTGCATTTCAGTACATGGTCAAATTAATTTTAAAATTTTATCTGTTAATGTGGTAGTGTTTTAGGCAGTTTTTTCCTAATGTTATATCATCATTACATTTCTTGGATTCAGCTTCATTTTTTTTTCCATTTAATTCGCTGCTGTATTGAAACTTCTATGCATTTATTTAGGATCGTTTCTTGAGTGGGGGTGAATTTGGCTCAAGTATTCTGTTTTCAGGGTGTCCTCAGCTGGTTTTCTTATCAAGGAGAGCTAGCCAGGGAAAATGAGTTAAAAGATTTCCTTTTTTTTTTTTTTTTTTTTTTAATGCTTTTGATGTGTTTACGTAAGATGGTGGTTAATTTTTTGCTTATTATGTAATTTGATAGACCTCCCTTGTCCTGAAACATTTGAAAGTGTTAAGGAGAGTTTCAGTTTGTATTTCTCAACTAGAGTTTTCTATTTCTGTTTGGACCACTTGGATAAGTAATATTTTTTTCTAAATACTGGTCTGTTTTCACTGGGTTTCAAATTTAATGGCAACATGTGTGTTCTTTTTTATTGGAGAAATTCTCAAACATACACAAAGGTAAAGAAACTAGTGTAGTAAAATTAATACACCCGATATCAGAATCAACAATCATCAATACATACTCAGTCTCATTCCCATTTATACCCATTGGTACCCCAATCTCTGCCATTGAAATAATGAGAAACAAATCCTAGATATAATATCGTTGCATCTTTAAATATGTCAATATCTGTTTCCAAAAGATAGATATTCTTTATGAAGCACAAACCAATTACACATATCCTACCTTAAAAACTAACTATAATATCAACAAATGTCCAAATATTTTTCACATTTACCTGATATTTTTAAAGTGTTTTGCCCTTGAATTAGGGTCAAATGAAGTCTATGCATTGTCAATGCTTTTTATGTCATTATGCTTTCTTTTATGCTTTATATTTTTATGCTTTTAACTTATAGATCTTATGCTTTTAACTTGTAGATCTTATCCTCCCCTCCCCCCATAGATACATTACTTCTTTTTCTTTGTCATTTATTTGGTTGTTGTTGGGGACGGGGAAACCTCATCATATGTTCAGTCCAGTTTCCTATGGCTTGGATTTTGCTGATTGCAACATTGATGTCCTTCTCCCCCTGTATTTCTCTAAATCAGTTGAAGTTGGATCAGATTAAGGTTTAACTTTTTTATCTCTATTTTTTTTCCTATGGAAAGACCACTGCCTGGGTGGTACTGTGAACTTTCATTACTAGGAACCGAATGTATGTCTCTGTTTGTATTGATGTTTGCAGTCTTTGAAGAGTAGCATTTTGTTCATTTGATAAGTCCTGCCTGACTCTGCAATCCTGTGGACTGCAGCACCAAGCTTCCCTGTCCTTCACTATCTCCCAGAGTTTGCTCAAATTCATGTCCATTGAGTCAGTGATGCTATCTAATCATCTCATCCTCTGCCTCCCTCTTCTCCTTTGGCCTTCAATCTTTTCCAGCATCAGGGTCTTTTCCAGTGATGTGGCTCTTTGCATCAAGTGGCCAAAGTATTGGAGTTTCAGCTTCAGCATCAGTCCTTCCAATGAATATTCAGGGTTGATTTCCTTTAGGATTCCCTGATTTGATCTCCTTGCAGTCCAATGGACTCTCAAGAGTCTTCTCCAGCACCACAATTCAAATGCATCAGTCCTTTGGTGCTCAGCCTTCTTGATGGTCCACATCTCACAGACACATATATGACTACTGGAAAAACTATAGCTTTGACTATATGGACCTTTGTCAGTAAAGTAATATCTCTGCTTTTTAATATGCTGTCTAGGTTTGTCTGGGCTTCCACTGGGGCTTCCCTGGTGGCTTAGTGGTAAAGAGTCTACCTGCCAATGCAGGAGACAAGAGACATGGGTTCGATCCTGAGTCAGGAAGATCCCCTGGAGGAGGGCATGGTAACTCACTCCAGCTTTCTTTCCTGGAGAATCCCATGGACAAAGGAGCCTGGAGGGCTACAGTTCATAGGGTCGCAGAGTCAGACATGACTGAAGCGACTGAGCACTAGGTGTGTCATAGCTTACCTTCCAAGGAGCAAGCGTCTTTTAATTTCATGGCTGCACTCACCATCTGCAGTGATTTTGGAGCTCAAGAAAATAAAATCTGTCACTGCTTCTACTTTTTCCCCTTCTATTTGCCATGAGGTGATGGGACTGGATGCCATGATCTTAGTTTTCTGACTGTTGATTTTTAAGCCAGCCTTTTCACTCTCCTCTTTCACTCTCATCAAGAGGTTCTTTAGTTCCTCTTCACTGTATGCCATTAGAGTGGTATCATCTGCATGTCTGAGGTTGTTGATATTTCTCCCGATAATCTTTATTCCAGGTTGTGATACATCCAGCCTGGCATTTTGCATGATGTTCTCTGCATTTACGTTAAATAAACAGGGTGACAATATATAGCGTTGTTGTACTCCTTTCTCAGTTTTGAACCAGTCTGTTGCCCCATGTCTGGTTCTGATTGTTGCTTCTTGACCTGCATACAGGTTTTTCAGCAGTCAGGGAAGATGATCTGTTATTCCCATCTCTTTAAGAATTTTCCACAGTTTGTTGTGATCCACACAGTCAAAGGCTTTAGCATAGTCAATGAAACAGAAGCAGACATTTTTCTGAAATTCCCTTGCTTTTTCTATGATCCAACAGATGTTGGCAATTTGGTCTCTGGTTCCTCTGCCTTTTCTAAACCCAGCTTGAATGTCTGGAAGTTCTCTGTTCACATACTGTTAAAGCCTAGCTTGAAGGACTTTGAGCATTACCTTGCTAGCATGTGAAAAGAGCACAATTGTACAGTAGTTTGAACATTCTTTGACACTGCCCTTCTTTGGGGTTGAAATGAAAACTGACCTTTTCCAGTCCTTGTGGCTACTGATGAGTTTTCCACATTTGCTGACATATTGAGTGCAGCACTTTCACAGCGTCATCTTTTAAGATTTAAAATTGCTCAGCTGGAATTCCATTGCCTTCACTAGCTTTGTTTGTAGTGATGCTTCCTAGGGCCCACTTGACTTCACATTCCAAGATGTCTGACTCTAGGTGAGTGATCACACCATCATAGTTATCTGGGTCACGAAGATCATTTTTGTATAGTTTTGTGTATTCTTGCCAGCTCTTCATAATCTCTTTTGCCTTCATTGGGTCCTTACCATTTCTGCCCTTTATCATGCCCATCCTTGCATGAAATATTCCCTTAATACCTTCAATTTTCTTGAACAGGTCTCTAGTCATTCCCATTCTATTGTTTTCCTTTATTTCTTTGCACTGTTCGTTTCAAAAGGCCTTCTCTCTCCTTACTATTCTTTGGAACTCTGCATTCAAATGAGTATATCTTTCCCTTTCTCCCTTGCTTTTCATTTCTCTTCTTTCCTCAGCGATTTGTAAAGCCTCCTCAGACAACTACTTTGCTTCTTGCATTTCTTTTTCATTGGGATCATTTTGGTCACTACCTCCTGTACAGTGTTACGAACCTTTGTCATAGTTCTTCAGGCACTCTGACTACCACATCTAATACCTTGAGTCTATTCATCACCTCCACTGTATAATCGTCAGGGCTTTGATTTACATCATACCTGAATTGCCTAGTGATTTTCTCTGTTGTCTTCAACTTAAGCCTGAATTTTGCAGTAAGGAGCTCGTGATCTGAGCCATAGTCAGCTCTAGGTCTTGTTTTTGCTGACTGTAGAGCTTCTCCATCTTAGGATGTGGAGAATATAATAATTCTGATTTCAGTATTTACCATCTGGTGATGTCCATATGTAGAGTTGTCTCTTGTGTTGGAAAAGGGTGTTTGGTATCACCAGTGTGTTCTCTTGGCAACACTCTATTAACTTTTGCCCTGCTTCATTTTGTACTCCAAGGCCAGACTTGCCTGTTACTGCACTTATCTCTTGACTTCCTACTTTTGTTTTCCAATCCCCTATGATGAAAAAGACGTATTGTTTTTTGTGTTAATTCTAGAAGGTCTTGTAGGTCTTCATAGAACCCGTCAACTTCAGCTTATTCAGCACTAGTGGTTAAGACATGGATTACGGTTATGTTGAGTTGTTTGCCTTGGAAACGAACCAAGATCATTCTGTTGTTTTGGAGGTTGCACCCAAGTACTGCATTTTGGACTCTTTAATTGACTATGAGGGCTACTCCATTTCTTCTAAGGGATTCTTGCCCACAGTAGTAGATATAATGGTCATCTGAATTAAATTTGCCATTTCCATGCATTCTTGTTCACTGATTCCTAAGATGTCGATGCTCATTCTTGCCATCTCCTTCTTGACCATGTCCAATTTGCCTTGATTCATGGACCTAACAGTCCAGGTTCCTATGCAATATTGAGTTATTAGTAATTGCCCTCTGCTCTTCCCCAGTAGCATTTTGGACACCTTCTGAGCATTCTTGTTCACTGATTCCTAAGATGTCGATGCTCATTCTTGCCATCTCCTTCTTGACCATGTCCAATTTGCCTTGATTCATGGACCTAACAGTCCAGGTTCCTATGCAATATTGAGTTATTAGTAATTGCCCTCTGCTCTTCCCCAGTAGCATTTTGGACACCTTCTGACCTGGGAGGGCTCATCTTCTGGTGTCCTATTTTTTTGCTTTTTCATATGTTCATGGGGTTTTCATGGCAGTAATACTGGAGTGGTTTGCCATTCCCTCCTCTAGTGGACCATGTTTTGTTAGAACTGTCCATTATGACCCATCTGTCTTGGGTAGCCCTGCACAACATGGCTCATAGCTTCATTGAGTTATGCAAGCTCCTTTGCCATGACAAAGCTGCGATCCATGAAGGGGGAAGATTAGCATATTTATCCATTAAATAATTGAGAGTTGCATAATATTAAGTTTCTCTATTATTTCTTCTAAGTTTGCTAGATGACATATATATCCATGTAGAAACCTATCCTTGTCCTCCATTTGGTAATGATATTTATACTATTCTCTTAGAATATTTAAGTTCTTTTTGCATCTATGTTTTGTACAGTATTATTTAATTAATATAACCTCTGTTTCTTTCCTTTTTAATTGATGATAACTATAAAACTGTCAGTTGTATCAATCTTTTCAAAGAATAGGCTTTTGTTAGTTGGCTTCATTATCTTTTAATTAATCATTGCTGCATTTTTCTTCATTATTTCCTGCATTCTATTTTGAGAGGAGATGTGTATAAGAGACAGACATAGAACAGGAACACAAACATGTTATATATTCTGTTTTCTCCAGCCCTGCCCCAACCTTCCACTAGTGAGAACATTAGTTGTTCTCTTCAAATTTTCCTCAGCCTTCATTTGGTGCAGGAAAAGCTGCGGGCTGAGGCCCAGGAGCGGGCACTGGCCAAAGCAGCAGTGCGAGCCCTGGCTGAAGCTCGAGCTTGGGCTCTCTCTTCCTCCTCTCTCAAAGCCTCCTCATNATTAGCCTTTTCTCTTCCCTAATTTCTTATTCTTATGATCTCTATGCTTTCTATTGTGTTTAATGGATTTTATTTTTATTTATTAGTTTCAGGTGTACAGCATAATTCAATTTTTATATATTGTGAAACAATCACCACATTAAGTCTAGCTTACACCCATCACCACATATAATTGCATTTTTTTTCAGGTGGTGAGAACTTTTAAGTTCTACCCTCTTAAAATCTTTCAGATATACACATGCAATATTATCAACCATGTTGCCATGCTGTACATTATATTCCCAGGACTTATTTATTTTATAACTGGAAGTTTGTACCTTTGGACCACCTTTACCCATTTCATCTACTCCCCACCCTCCAGTAATGGCAGCAGCTAATAGGTTCTCTGTATCATTGTTTCTCTGTCAGACTTACTTCATTTAGCATAATTCTTTCAAGATCTATCCTTGTTGTTGCAAATGGCAAGATTTCCTTCTTTTTATTACTGAAAACATTACATTATATATATATATGTGTGTGTGTGTATATATATATACACACACACACACAAATATAGATATATATTTGCTTTATCCATTCATCAGTTGGTAGACACCTAGGTGGTTTCTGTATCTTGGCTATGTGAAAATGGGGTTGCATATCTTTTCAAGTTAGGATTTTCATTTTCTTCCAAGAAATATCCAGAAGTGAATTGCCTGGATCTTATGGTAGTTATATTTCTGGTTTCTTGAGGAACTTCTATACTGTTTTCCATAGTGGCTGCACTATCTTTAAATTTATTTAAGGCTATAAATATCCATCTGAGTACCACTTGGGCTCTTTCCTGCAAGTAATGCTAATAGAACGTAAAGTGTTCAGTTCAGTTCAGTCACTCAGTCATGCCCGACACTTTGTGACCCCATGGACTGTAGCATGCCAGGCTTCCATGTCCATTACCAACTCCCAGAGCTTGCTCAAACTCATGTCCATCAAGTTGGTGATGCCATCCAACCATCTCATCCTCTGTCATCCCCTTCTCCTCCTGCCTTCAATTTTTCCCAGCATCAAGGTCTTTTCCAGTGAGTCAGTTCTTCTCATCAGGTGGCCAAAGTATTGGAGTTTCAGCTTCAGCATCTGTCCTTCCAATGAATATTTAGGACTGATTTCCTTTAGGATTGACTGGTTGGATCTCCTCGCAGTCCAAAGGACTCTCAAAAGTCTTCTCCAACACCACAGTTCAAAAGCATCAATTCTTCAACGTTCAGTTTTCTATATGGTCCAATTCTCACATCCATACACGACTACTGGAAAAAACAGAGCTTTGACTAGGTGGACTTTTGTCAGCAAAGTAATGTTTCTGCTTTTTAATATCCTGTCTAGGTTGATCATAGCTTTTCTTCCAAAGAAGAGGCATCCTTTAATTTATGGCTGCAGTCACCATCTGCAGTGATTGTGGAGCTCAGGAAAATAAAGTCTGTCATGGTTTCCGTTGTTTCCCCATCTATTTGTCATGAAGTGATGGGACCAGATGTCATGATCTTCATTTTTTGAATGTTGACTTCTAAGCCAGCTTTTTCACTCTCCTCTTTCCCTTTCATCAAGAAGCTCTTTATATCTTCTTTGCTTTCTGCCATAAGGGCGGTGTCATCTGCATATCTGAGATTATTGATATTTTTCCTGGCAATCTTGATTCCAGCTTGTGCTTCATTCAGCCTGGCATTTCACATGATGTACTCTGCATATAAGTTAAATAAGCAGGGTGACAGTATACAGCCTTGATGTACTCCTTTTCTAATTTGGAACCAGTCCTTTGTTCCATGTCCAGTTCTAACTGTTGCTTCTTGACTTGCATACAGATTTCTCAGGAGGCAGGTAAGGGGGTCTGGTATTCTCATCCCTTTAAGAGTATCCAGTTTGTTGTGATCCACACAGTCAAAGCCTTTGGTGTAATCAATAAAGCAAAATAAATGTTTTTTTTTTTTTTTTTAAACTCTCTTCCTTTTTCTGTGATTGAACAGGTGTTGGCAATTTGATCTCAATTTCCTCTGCCTTTTCCTCTAATGCAGCTTGAACATCTGGAAGTTCTTGGCTCATGTACTTTTGAAGCCTAGCTTGGAAAATTTTGAGCATTACTTTGCTAGTGTGTGAGATGAGTAGCAGTAGTTTGAACATTTTTTGGCATTGCCTTTCTTTGGGGTTGAAATGAAAAGTGACCTTTTCAAGGCCTTGGCCACTGCTGAGTTAGTTTTCCAAATTTGCTGGCATATTGAGTGCAGCACTTTCACAGCATCATCTTTTAGGACTTGAAGTAGCTCAACTGGAATTCCATCATGTCCGCTAACTTTGTTCGTAGTGATGCTTCCTAAGGCCCACTTGACTTCACATTCTGAGGCGCTTGGCTCTCGGTGAGTGATCACACCATCATGGTCATCTGGATCATGAAGATTTTTTTGTATAGTTCTTCTGTGTATATTTGCCACCTCTTCTNTGTCCGCTAACTTTGTTCGTAGTGATGCTTCCTAAGGCCCACTTGACTTCACATTCTGAGGCGCTTGGCTCTCGGTGAGTGATCACACCATCATGGTCATCTGGATCATGAAGATTTTTTTGTATAGTTCTTCTGTGTATATTTGCCACCTCTTCTTAATATCTTCTGCTTCTGTTAGGTCCATACCATTTCTGGCCTTTATTGTGCCCATCTTTGCATGAAATGTTCCCTTGGTATCTCTAATTTTCAAGATATCTCTAGTCTTTCTCATTCTATTGTTTTCCTCCATTTCTTTTCATTGACTACTTAAGAAGGCTTTCTTATCTCTCCTTGGTATTCTTTGGAACTCTGCATTCAGGTGGATATATCTTTCCTTTTCTCCTTTGCCTTTCACTTATCTTCTTTTCTCAGCTATTTGTAAGGCCTCCTCAGACAACCGTTTTTCCCTTTTGCATTTATTTTTCTTGGGGATGGTTTTGATCACTGCCTCCTGTACAGTGTCATAAACCACCATCCATAGTTCTTCAAGCACTCTATCAGATCTAATCCCTTGAATCTATTTGTCACTTCCACTGTATAATTTTAAAGGATTTGATTTAGGTCATATCTGAATTGTCTAGTGGTTTTCCCTACTTTATTCACTTAAGCCCAAATTTTGCAATAATGAGTTCATGATCTGAGCCAGTCAGCTTTTGGTCTCATTTCTTCTGACTGTATAAAGCTTCTCCATCATCAACTGCAAAGAATATAATCAGTCTGATATCGGTATTGACCATCTAGTGATGTCCATGTGTAGAGTCATCTCTTGTGTGTTGGAAGAGGGTGTTTGCTATGACCAGTGCGTTCCCTTGGAAAAACTCTGTTAGCCTTTGTCCTGCTTCATTTTGTATTCCAAGGCCAAATTTGCCTGTTACTCCAGGTATCTCTTGACTTCCTATTTTTGCATTCCAGTCCCTTATGATGAAAAGGACATTTTTGTGTGTGTGTGTGTTAGTTCTAGAAGGTCTTGTAACTCATCATAGAATCATTCAACTTCAGATTCTTCAGCATTAGTGGTTGGGGCATAGACTTGGATTACTGTGATATTAAATGGTTTGCCTTGAAAACAAACAGAGATCATTCTGTCATTTTTGAGATTGCACCCATTACTGCATTTCAGACTCTTGTTGATTATGAGGGCTACTCCATTTCTACAAAGGGATTCTTGCCCACAGTAGTAGATATAATAGTCATCCGAATTAAATTCTCGCATTCTAGTCCATTTTAGTTCACTGATTTCTAAAATGTCAGTGTTTACTTTTGCCATCTCCTGTTTGATCACTTCCAATTCGCCTTGATTCATGGACCTAACATTCCAGGTTCCTATGCAATATTGTTCTTTACTGCATCGGACTTTACTTCCATCACCAGTCACATCCACAACTGGGGGTTGTTTTCACTTTGTTGACTTATATGGGTTTCTAGGGTTCGTTCCTAAGCATAGCATCATGCTGATACTATCTCTGAAGAAGATTCAATAGTATTCAGAGTCTACTGAGCTAGTAAAGTTTCTTGAAGTGAAGTGAAGTCGCTCAGTCATATCCGACTGTAGCCCACCAGGCTCCTCGGTCCATGGAATTCTCCAGGCAAGAATACTGGAGTGGATTGCCATTTCCTTCTCCAGGGGATCTTCCCAACCCAGGGATCAAACCCAGGTCTCCCGCATTGCAGGCAGACGCTTTAACCTCTGAGCCACTAAGGAAAGTTTCTTAAGGGATCAAAAATGTCCCCTAATTCTAGCTTCCAAATTTCCCAAAATGACGTCGAGTGCAACTGCTAAAAATGATTGACTAAAACTGGGCCTCTTCTTTAGAGTAGTCTTTGTTGGTCAGTGATAGAAACAGCTTTGTGATGTTGTCCAAATCTCTAACGCCACCAGCACCAGTATCCTGGTTCAACACTAAGTAAGTAAGTAAAGTCGCTCAGTCGTGTCCAACTCTTTGCGACCCCATGGACTGTAGCCTACCAGGCTCCTCCCTCCATGGGATTCTCCAGGCAAGAGTACTGGAGTGGGTTGCCATTTCCTTCTCCAGAGGATCTTCCCAACCCAGGGATCGAACCCAGGTCTCCCGCATTCCAGGCAGACACTTTAACCTCTGAGCCACCAGGGAAGCCCGGCTCAACACTGGGGCCAGGAAATCCCAGGAAATTAATCCTGAAGCTCATGAAATCCAGGGAGAAGATATCTAAACTACTGATTACTGTAGCCAACACCATAGTAGTATAGATAACTATGACATGGAATTAGTAGCATTGCTGCCCACGTAAATACAGAACTCAATGTTGATATCTGCTGCATCACACCTGGATATAAAACTACATTCCCCCCTCTTCCATAAACACATTTGAAATTGTGCAGTACTTTAAGAAAGAACATGAGGAAGGGGATAAGACAAGAGCCTATGGCGGAAAGTCATGCAATTTTTCAGTAGCTAAATACCTTTGTTATCCTATATTCTTGCACATAATACTGTACAAACATTGTGTACAGCTATTTAGATAATTATATAAGATAATTGATGCAAGCTATGAGTAGAATGAATTTGTTGCCTACAATTTTAAATTGTTTATTCTGCTTCAATATAGAAGAAATTCAGATTTAGGCACATAATTAGCAAAGGAGCTTATAGTGATGTAGCTTAAATATTCACATATATTCCTCAAATGTGTGTGAATAAAAATATATAAATTTATATATACCATAAATATATAAATAATATACATTTAGATAAATATAAATAATATATATAAATTTAGATCCAAAGGATCTGTAAATATGTAATATATGCACATACATATTCTTACAGTTCTGACAACATTTAAAGTAAAAA
>SJYT01034497.1:137966-149502 GCA_006410635.1 Cephalophus harveyi
GAGGGTTCATTTTTATCTTTATTTAACCTCAATAAGTTTGTTGTTCTGTTAAAAAGAAACAAAAAACTACTTGTGCTATAAGTAGACAAGTTAAAATGGTTGTAGAATTGCTTTGATAAATGACTGGTATGAAAAGTATATTACTTGCTGTACACTTTTACACTTCACCATGTTACATATCTCACTTTTTAATGATATATTTGAAGCTAGTTAAACGATTTGAAGATGTTCAAACTTATGATAGATATTAAAACAAAAATAGAAGCAAAATGAAAAATTTAAATGGTATTTTAAAGGCTGATTTTGTTTGTTTGTTGTTTGCAAACAAAAAAAATAGAGATATATGGTTGCTGTCAAGAACTGTGAAGAGGATAAAATTTTTATTCTTCTTGCAATATAACAAGTTAGCCTGTCACAGTTTCATGGATGCTGGCAGAAAACACAAGACTCTTGGGTAAGAGACAAAGAACATATTACTCATAGCAATGGTAGTGGCTAGAATATTGGCATTTTCTTACACTGGTTATCCAAGTCCTAGTAACCAGAGTGACACGAAGAGGTCTAGGTGACACCAGAATGTACAGCAAGGTGCATTGCAAGAGAGGATCCCTGTGCTTAGGAAACCTGAATCTCGTATAATGGGCAGAAATTATGTCTTCTCCCTGCTCTGGAGACATTATTTATTATCTTCCAAGGCTGTTCGGCACACAGACTTCGTTGAAAAATCATCTGGAACAAAAGGCAACCAATGTCTCACAAGATATGCAGAAATGCAAGCGACCCATAGAGGATTGTCCCTAATTGTTACATGTTTTATTTAATAGTCATTTGAATAGTTGATTCTCTCCTTAGACCTAAACTTTTGGTGAAGTAATATGAATGGATTATTTGTGGAAAAATAACCTTTGCAAAAATGTATTGTCTCAATCCATTTTCTTAACATCCATCTAGTGCACATTTTATTGAGAGAATATAAACAGTAGGACATAAATTAAAAATCCACGTAAACAAATTGGTTTCAGGAATTATATGTTTAAGTCAATACTCACAAAATGCACTCACTGTTGAAATGCTTATTCCAGGTGAGTTTCTTCAGTTGGAAGTTAAAGGTTAAGCAAAATGAAAAAAGATCCTTTGTTTTTCCATTTTGTGTATCAAAATAAGCTGTCATGAAAACATCTGCTGCTGTTGCTAAGTTGCTTCAGTCGTGTCCAACTCTATGCGACCCCACAGACAGCAGCCCACCAGGCTCTGCCATCCCTGGGACTCTCCAGGCAAGAATACTGGAGTGGGTTGCCATTTCCTTCTCCAGTGCGTGAAAGTGAAAAGTGAAAGTGAAGTCACTCAGTCCTGTCCAACTCGTAGTGACCCCATGGACTGCAGCCCACCAGGCTCCCCCGTCCATTGGATTTTCCAGGCAAGAGTACTGGAGTGGGGTGCCAATGCCTTCTCCCATGAAAGCATCTATGTTCCCCTAAATGGAATTAATCGAAGCTATAAAGGTCAGATAGGTGAATATAATGAAAGCTGTATGGTTAGGAAAAACCTTTTTCTTGTATTTTGCACACACTGACCATTAGTATGTGACAGGTAGATGTTCTTGATTGTTCTGACCACAAACTTCTAAGGTTTTCAATGGCACAATAATAAGCATTCATTTCTTTCTCTAATGAGACATCATATGTTCTCTAATATCCTGTAAATAAGGAATCAGTGAGATATAATAATACGTTAATCCTTGCCAGTGTTCTAATGGGAGTAGCCTTTGGCTATAGGGAGATTTTTATAATATTAAATGTAAAATTAAATTTCAAAATTTAACATTTAGCATTCTAAGCACTATGATCATTTCCTTACAACAACCTAAGGAGTGATGGTCATTACCTTGGAATTCAAAAGAAAATGCCTCTACTTGCATTTTTGAAACCACTAGTATATTAACTGATGAAATTTCTTGTCAAGGAGGATGGGGATACTTTTGGATCAAATAGTCTTTAAATCAGCTCAAATCACAGATACGTACAAAACTGCTAAAAATCTCCTGGTTATTATATCACTTATCAGAATGAGTTGAAGCTGTGTTTCAAAACCAAATATAGTCAATTAAAACTGCCTATAAAATAGTCCAAAACATACCAGCTCTCTCTCTAAAAATTCATGGGGTGTAAAAATAAAAACACTGAATATGCCATGTTAAACTGAAGATCCCTTATGATTAATCTCTATTTTTTCCTATAAGTTTATAAATATGCCAGTAATTCCTGCACTACATTAAAAAATCTTGCTTATGAACTGACCATGGCAACAAAGATACAAAAGTTCACATTTTAAAAATATGAATTTAAATTTCTCCTTAACACTGACATAAAAACAGGCAGTGACTAAAAGTTGCATCAATCCTTCCCAACTGTCTCAAAAAATATGTGCACTGTTACAATAAAAACAGTTCACCAGCTGTTTGTGTAAAAATTATTTGACAAAAAACAAGCATGGCCATATGGCACTCTAGCTCTGCTGTGGGATCATGAAGAATAATTTCGTAGGCTGTAGTACATAATGGTCATGCTAAGTAGGGTGTCAACTATTGCAGACACATTACATTAATAGTTAATCTGCCCTTTTATCCTCTAAGTACTTAAATTTGTTAACAGCTTGTAGTTTAGAAACAAGTTTAACAACTCACTTATTAAGAATTAAAATTTTGGAAATGATAAATTATTTGATGTAATTTGAACATACACAACATTCATTTACTAATTGGATGATAAGAATGTGATAGAGGAGCTGGTTTTTCATTTCTAGCCAGAGGTTCCAGAATATGAATGCATTGCACCACTGATTTAGAAGAAGAAAAAATTAGAAGAGGTACTTCATTTAAGAACCATATCAACATACTCACTTGCATTCTTAAAGAGTGTAAGAGTTCTACCTTACTCACCTTTATGTTCTTTGCAACATCGATTGCTGTGTCTTGCACATTGTAAGCTGTAGTAAATACTGGCTGAATAGAACACTCAAAGAAATGAATTATAAATGCCACTGGCAGACCCTCAAATCTTTAGTTTATTTAGAATTTCTGAAATACTTCAGGGAATAATCCTCATCCATTATGTAGACTGCATAATAGAATGATGTTTAATAGCTTATGAAATTCTAGTATTTTACTCTCACATTAACTCTGCTTATTGAGTTGTTTACATATTGGGGGCTAGAGACTACTGAAAGACAAAAGTGAATGGCCTGAATCTTATTAGCAAATTAGACTAATTAAGACCCTGGAAAAGAAGGTGGAAATCAAAATGGAGAAGAAAAAAGCCAGGTTAGAGTCCTGTCATTCACATTTGTATGTTTTAGTCAATACCCCGACAAAAAGATGTTTGTTGACATGTGGTTCTGTCATTAATAACTTTAAAATGTTACCTGAGTGTCATGGTGACATTAATAACTGAGAAAGAAACCACAGCAGATACAGTTCTTTAAGAAAAATGTTGCAGATGTGCCATCTATTTCTAAAATGCTTATCCTCTGTGGTTTTCATGGTTCATCTGATACACGAATGCCTAGTTTAAACTTGTGATCTATATGGTTCTCCCCCATATGAATTCCAAGACAAAGATGTTAATATTTTATTTCAGAGACTTAGAACTCCACACTGAAGCATTTCAGATTGTTCATGATTGCTTTGTTTATAAATGGTAAACCCATTGGTGGGTAGGTGATTATATCTCACGGGACATTGAAAGGAGGCTATGGACTCTGGTATGGATAGCTGGTATTGGTTCGTGGAATATTCATGGAATATAACAATAATAACTATCAAGGATATATTATGAAAGTAATTAGAAAGATATTCAAGGGAATAAAGTTTTTCAGTTGTTATAGTCACAAATACTGAGATCTCATAACTTGATATTTGAACGATGGGACTAGAATCACAGAAGTTTCATGACTTCAGTCAATGACTGTTGCAATGGAGCAAAGCTCAGAAAATTGAAAGAGACTCTAATATATAACATTATTATCCCTCTATGATATTCATTGGAGAAGGAAATGGCAACCCACTCCAGTGTTCTTGCCTGGAGAATCCCAGGGACGGGGGAGCCTGGTGGGCTGCCGTCTATGGGGTCGCACAGAGTCAGACACGACTGAAGTGACTTAGTAGTAGTAGTAGTAGTAGTATGATATTCATGTTTAAGAAAGATTAAACTTTTTGGTGAATTTCTTTCACATGCTGCACAAAAATCTATCAAAAAGACTGTTTTCTAGGAGTGCATACCTTTTCATTGATTTTTATTATGGCATGTGATTAAAGTAACTGACTTTTATTATTTTTAAATACCTTTTTACCCAGAGAATCTGCTGCTCATTTGTTCACTATGAGAAGTGTTTTTAGTAAAATATTAGATACATACATATTTAAGATTTCAAGGATATACACAATATTTGAGAAGGCAACAGTATGGATATTGAGAGATATGCTTACCAAGAATTAATATGGGTCATATGAAGTAATGGGTGATGATAATTGGTGAACTAAAATATTATAATAATTTGTGAAATAAAAATCAACTTGTATTAGGAAATAAGAATACATGCAAGAGGAGTTCAGATTTCTTTATGGATAAATATTATATATTTTTAAAAATTCATAATGGTCTGGAGCGGGAGCTTGGTGCAGGCTAGGGGGCATTCGGAGGTGGTTCAGGTAGGCCAGCTGGAGCATTAGGCAGTTTTCAATCTGCTGTTTCCACACTGGGACTGAGAGAAAGCAGGTCTGTGCACAGACAGAATCTCAATTTCCTACAGTCCTCCAGTAAGCTCTACTGGTTTTCAAACCAGCCAAGGGGCTTATCTTCCCAGTTTTGAACCCCAGGGCTGGGCTGCCCCACATGGAGCTCAAATCCCTCACTCTTTAGGAAGGATTTCGCCTGTGACATCCTCCTCCTCTTCTGGTTCAACTGCCAGAGGTGTAGATGTGTATAAGAGACAGGTCTAGACAGTCCTAAAATTTTCATGGAAAACTTTTAATGGTTATTAATTGCAATTAATGACCATTTAATTTTTTTTGAATCCTTATGTCTTTTTTTATTGAAGTATAGTTGATTGATGATATTGTGTTAGTTTCAGGTGTACAGCACAGTGATTTGGTTATATATATATATATTTCAGATAATTTTCCATTGCAGATCATAAGATATTGAATATAGTTCCCTGTATTATACAGTAACTCCTTTTTGCCCATCTATTTTGTAAATAGTAGTTTGTATCTGTTAATTCCATATTCCTAATTTATCCTTCCCGCATGCCTTTCCTCTTTGGTAACTGTGAGTTTGTTTTCTGTCTGTGAGTTTGTTTCTATTTTGTATATAGATTCATATGGATTATTTTTTAGATTCCACATATAAGTGACATCACATATTGTTTGTGTTTCTGTCTGACTTACTTCACTTAGTATGGTATCCTCTAAGTCCATCCATGTTGCTGCAAATGGAAAGATTTCATTCTTTTTTTATGGCCGAGTAATATTCCGTTGTATGGTATATGCATACCACATCTTCTTAAACCAATCATCTGTTGATGGACACTTGAGTTATTTTCATGTCTTGACTGTTGTAAATAGTGCTGCTGTGAATATTGGGATATATGTATTTTTTCCCATTATGGTTTTCTCTGGATATGTGCTCAGGAGAGGGATTGCTCAATCATATGGTAGCATTAATTTTAGTTTTTTAAAGAGCCTCCATACCGTTCTCCATAGTGGTTATACCAACTAACATTCCCATTAACAGTGTAGGAAGGTTCCCTTTTCTCCAGACCCTCTCCAGCATTTATGATTTGCAGACATTTTGGTGACAGCCATTCTGATTAGTGTGAGGTGATACCTTATTGAAGTTTTGATTTGTACTTTTCTAATGATTAGTGATCCCTGGAGAAAGAAATGATTAGTGAAGTTGTGCATCTTTTCATATGCTTGTTAGCCATCTGTATGTCTTCTTTGCAAAAATGTCTATTCAGATCTTCTGCTCATTTTCTAATTCTTGTAATCCTAGTTATCAAGGCAATGTGGAATAAAATGGTGGCAACTGGGCTAGATTTGAAGAGTTTTGTGCACCATCATATGGAGTACTGAAGTTACTCCATAGAGACAAATACTTTTACATACAGTTACAACAAAGTAGACTTAAGAAGAAGAGTGAAAGGGGGACCTAAAGCCATTAAGCAGGCATTCCTTAGTAATAGCATGCATAGAGCCCATTTTGATTCCCAGATATCTCACTGTAATACACACTTGGTGACTGGCAACGCCTCTCACATAGCTGGGGTGTGATGGATATTTCCTTTGCACATTGCCAACATCTCTTTACTTACTTGACCTCAGAGGATTCTCCAAAACTGGAAATGCTTTTTCTGGGATTTCCCTATTTTCTGTTTCACTGACCCTATTCTTTTGTACCTACTTTTGAGGACCCACATTCTTGCTTTTAATTTCTTGTCTTAGATTCTGTTCTTGATTTTACTTAAGAAATTATCCTTCTCCTTTTCTTTGAAAAAAGTAGGGGTAAATGGTCTTTGATTTATTTGCAAGCTACCTGTTCTCCTTAATGAAGTTTGAGTGTTCCCTAGAAGCAGAGTTCAGTGCAATTAGACCGAAAGTCTTTAGTAGTCCTTGTACAAGGTAACTTGAAAGGATCCCACATTTTATAGTTCATATGTGAAAGAAACTTGATAGGGTCTTCCTAACCTTGGCAATAATTCTTTTGAATCTTTATGTCTTCATGTATGTGTATATGTATGTATCCTTATGCTTTTTGTTTTGCTTTTATCTTGTTTTTAAATGGTATTCTTTCTGCCCCATGATTTTTTAAAAATTGAATTATATTTGATTGACAATATTGTGTTAGCTTCAAGTGTACAGAAAAGTGATTCAGTTATATGTATTTTTTCAGATTATTTTCCTTTGTAGATCATTATAAGATACTGAATACAGTTACCTGTGCTATATAGTAACTCCTTGTTACTTCTCTATTTTATGTATAGTAGTTTGTATTTGTTAACCCCATACTCTTAGTTAACTATTATATACTACTTTAATGGGCATTCCAGGTGGCACTAGTGGTCAAGAGCCCTCCTGCCAATGCAGGAGACATAAGAGATGTGGGTTCGATCCCTGGGTCAGGAAGATCCCCTGGAGAAAGGAAAGGTTACTCACTCCAGTATTCTTGTCTGGAGAATCCCATGGACAGAGGAGCCTGGTAGGCTACAGTCCATAGGGTCATAAACAGTCAGACATAACTGAAGCGACTTAGCATGCATGCATGCAAGCATACTACTCTAATATACTCCATCATGCTTCTTTCCCTATCTCCCTGGAAGTTTTGATTTATTTATTCATTATTGATATTTTTATTTAATTACACTGTGATTGAGTGTGTTTATTAGTTGCTCAGTCATGTCCAACTCTTTGCAACCCCATAGATTGGGGCCTGCCAGGCTCCTCTGTCCATGAAATTTCCCAGATAAGAGTACTGGAGTGGTTTGCCATTCCCTTCTCCAGGGGATCTTCCCAATGCAGGGATCAAACCAGGGTCTCTTGCATTGCAGGCAAACTCTTTACCTTCTGAGCCACTAGGGAAGACATGGTGATTATATTACATTATTTAAATTCTTTGGAATTCCCTTAAAGTTGCTTTATGGTCCAGTATATGGTCAGTGATTTTAGATGTTCCCTGTGTGCCTGAAAAAAAAATGTGTGTTATGAATTTACTGGATGAAATGTTCTGTATATATTCTGTACATTAAATTTAAAACTGTTAAAATGTCCTGTATTTTATACATGTTTTACTTGCTTGATCTATCAATTCAGAGAAGCATACTAAATATAAATATTATATATTAGAGATTTCTATGTATAGTATCATGTCACTATCAAACAGTTTCAGTTTTACTTCTTTCCTTCCAATTTGGATGCCTTTTATTTCTTTATCTTTGCTGATTTACTGTGGCTAAGACTTCCAATACTACATTGAATAGTGGTAGCAAATGTGAACATTCTTTTCTCATTCCAGATCCTAGAGAAAAAACTTTCAGTTACAACTGACTTTGATGTTAGTTTTGGGTTTGTCATAAATGGCCTTTATTATGTTCCTGCTATACCCACTTTTTGAGTGTTTTAAATCATAAATGGATGTTGAATTTTGTCAAATGCTTTTTTGCCATCTATTGAGATGATCATGTGATTCTTGTACTTTGTTTTGTTAATGTGGCATATCATGTAGATTGATTTGCAAATATTGAACCCTGAACTAAATCCCACTTTATCATGATGTATGATCTTTTTTATGTATTATTAAATTCATTTTTTAGTATTTTTGCATCTATGTTCACCAGAGATATTGGCCTGCAGTTTTCTTTTTCGTGTGGTGTCTTTGTCTGGTTTTGGTATCAAGGGAATGTTGGCCTTATAGAATGAGTTTGAAAATGTTTCCTTCTTTGATTTTTTGGAAAGTTTGAGAAGGATAGTTGTTGACTCTTCTTTAAATGTTTGGTATAATTTCCCTGTAAAGCTGTCTGGTCCTGGACTTTTGTTTGTTGGGAGTTTTTTGATTAATGATTCAATTTCAATACCAGTAAATGGTCTGTTCAGAATTTCTGTTTCCTTCTGATTCAGTCTTGGAAGATTGTATGTTTCTAAGAATTTGTCCATTTTTTCTAGGTTGTCCTATTTGTTGGTGCATAATTGTTCATAGTATTCTCTTATGATGTTTTGTATTTCTGTAATACCAGTTGTAACTTCTTTTTCGTTTATTTGCTCTTTTTTGCTTAATGAGTTTGGCTAAAGGTTTGTCAATTTTGTTTATCTCCTCAAAAAGTCAACTCTTGGTTTCATTGATCTTACCTGTTGTGTTTTTGTCTCTATTTTACTTATTTCCTCTCTGATCCTTATTATTTCCCTCCTTCTGCTGACTTTTAGGCTTTGTTCTTTATGTAATTCTTCTAGATGGAAGTTATGTTGTTTATGTGACTTTTTTTTGTTTCTTGAAATAGACTTGTATTGCTATACACTTTACTCTTAAAACTGACTGTCTCTGTATGAAATTAGGTGAAATGTTTATCTAATTGTCTTGATAGAGTATCCTTGTGTGGAAGCATCCCTATGTAGTCTTGGTGTCTGCAGTGGATTTTGTGGGAGAGCTGAATATGAAGTCAACACTGGTCACATCTTCTCCTGGTATGCACTGGCAGCTGCCACCTTCATGGGTGGGTTGTAAGACTGGAGTTGGAGGGGCCAGAGCCTGGGTCAGATGTGAGTGGTTCTTTCTCCCAGGCTCAATGGCAGGTACCACCCTAATGAAGCTGGGGCCAGGACCCAAGGGACTAGAGCTTCAAATCTGAGCTAGGTCCTTGTTTCAGTGGTGGTCTCTTCCTTGGTTGGAGTTAGAGCTGGACCCTGGGAGCTGGAGCCACCAGTCTAAACTAGCTGCATTTCTCTCCTGCACAGATGGCAGTCTCTGACTTGGTCAGGAGGAGTGCTGGAGCAGGATGGTCTGGAGCGGGAGCTTGGTGCAGGCTAGGGGGCATTCGGAGGTGGTTCAGGTAGGCCAGCTGGAGCATTAGGCAGTTTTCAATCTGCTGTTTCCACACTGGGACTGAGAGAAAGCAGGTCTGTGCACAGACAGAATCTCAATTTCCTACAGTCCTCCAGTAAGCTCTACTGGTTTTCAAACCAGCCAAGGGGCTTATCTTCCCAGTTTTGAACCCCAGGGCTGGGCTGCCCCACATGGAGCTCAAATCCCTCACTCTTTAGGAAGGATTTCGCCTGTGACATCCTCCTCCTCTTCTGGTTCAACTGCCAGAGGTGTGGATCCCGATTAGATCTTTCTCCTCTCCTCCTTCCAGACTCTTTGTGGTGCTTTCTTTATAACCTTGGTTGTAAAGAGCCATTCTTCTAGTCCTCGGGCAGTTTTCAGAAGGTTGCTCTATATGTACCTGTAGTTTTGATATGTTGGTGGAGGGAGATGAGTTTGGGATCTTCCTACCATTTTGATCCTGCCTCTCCTTGAATTCATCTTTTGATCACTTAGCCTCTGAGCCTGTCATAGGCATTATTGGCCTTTCGGCTGCCAATGAAAGATAGCATGTAGTATTGCAAGTACTGCTTTCACTTATTTAGATTTCTGTCTTCTCCACGATATTGACTCTCTATTTCCTCATCATTTTGTTAACCTTCTGATTGTATTTTTTTTTTCTCGTCCATATCTTTTAGTTATACTTTATACTTATCTTTTAGTTATACTTTATACTTATCTTTTAGTTATACTTTATATTTATTGGACTAAGTAATATTCTGGATTATGCAATTTACCATTACAGTCAGTTTTAGGGGATTAAAAAATTTTTATTTATTTTAATTGGAGGCTAATTACTTTACAATATTGTAGTGGTTTTGCCATACACTGACATGAATCCACCACGGGTGTGCGTGTATTTCCCATCCTGAACTCCCCTCCCAGCTCCTTCCCCATCCCATCCCTCTGGGTCATCCCAGTACACCAGCCCCGAGCACCCTGTCTCATGAATCAAACCTGGACTGCTGAGCCATTTCACATATAATATTATAACAGGTTTCAATGCCATTCTCCCAAATCATCCCACCCTCGCCCTCTCCCACAGAGTCCAAAAGACTGTTCTATACATTGGTGTTTTTGCTGTCCCGCATACAGGGTTATCGTTACCATCTTTCTAAATTCCATATATATGTGTTATTATACTGTATTGGTGTTTTTCTTTTTGGCTTCCTTCACTCTGTATAATAGGCTCCAGTTTCATCCACCTCATTAGAACTGATTCAAATGTATTCTTTTTAATGGCTGAGTAATATTCCATTGTGTATTCCAAAGCTGTGTACCACAGCTTTCTTATCCATTCATCTGTTGATGGACATCTAGGTTGCTTCCATACCCTGGTTATTATAAACAGTGCTGCGATGAACATTGGGGTACATGTGTCTTTTTCAATTCTGGTTTCCTCGGTGAGTATGCCCAGCAGTGGGATTGCTTGGTCATATGGCAGTTCTATTTCCAGTTTTTTAAGGAATCTCCACACAGTTCTCCATAGTGGCTGTACTAGTTTGCATTCCCACCAACAGTGTAAGAGGGTTCCATTTTCTCCACACCCTCTCCAAATTTATTGTTTGTACACTTTTGGATAGCAGCCATTCTGACTGGTGTGAGATGGTACCTCATTGTGGTTCTGATTTGCATTTCTCTGGTAATGAGTGATTTTGAGCATCTTTTCATGTGTTTGTTAGCCATCCGTATGTCTTCTTTGGAGAAATGTCTGTTTAGTTCTTTGGCCCATTTTTTGATTGGGTCATTTGTTTTTCTGGAATTGAGCTGCATGAGTTGCTTGTATATTTTTGAGATTAGTTGTTTGTCAGTTGCTTCATTTGCTATTGTTTTCTCCCATTCAGAAGGCTGTCTTTTTACCTTGCTTATAGTTTCCTTTGTTGTGCAGAAGCTTTTAATTTTAATTAGAT
>SJYT01034497.1:160726-191804 GCA_006410635.1 Cephalophus harveyi
ACTATCAAATAAAACTGGTAACAAGTGTAGAGGGAAAGACAGAACCAATAGTACATTTTGTTTTAACAGAAACAGGAAGTCCTTACTCAGCTTTCTAAGTTTTAAAGTAAAATGAAATACATGTAGACAAAAAATAATACAAGAAGTACCCCCAAAGACCCCAAGTAAAGTAAATCAATGAATAGTGTTTGTATTTCTAAAATTAAGAATAATAACAATATCATTGGAAAAAGCAAATGTTGGATTTGTCAAATTAAAAGACAAACTTGAAAAATCACACTTGGCCGCTTTGTATACCAGAATGGAAAAACACACACATACACATTTAAAGAAAGTTTCATTCTTTCATTTTATATTTAGAGTGTTGAATATTATTAAATGTTCACTATCACAGTGCTACTTCTTTATAAGAAATAGTACAAGATATTGATTATTGCCTCAGTGTCGGTATTTACATTTTTTCAAATTTTATTATACTAGAATAAACTTCTTTGAACCTAGATCTTTCTCCATATCTCAGATCATTTCCTTAGGACAGAGTCCAAGAGGTTAGCTGATATACTTAATATAGATGATATAAAAGTGATTTCCAGTGGCCAGTTAGAGGAGTAAGTTGTGACATATTTATCGTTTTTTGAACAACACAACTTAATCATGCAAAAAATGTTTATCTGATATTCTGATTGTTTCTCCAGTTGAGTCATTTAACTTGGAAAACCTCTGCATTGTTGAATTTGCAGTTTCCATTTGAAATGTCTTCATAAACACCATGCAGCTGTGACTACACTGACTTGAAAGTTTCTTCTTTAAAAAAAAAAAAGTTTTGAAAGAGTTTTTGATTACATTTTTTATAGACTGTGTCTGTCACCTGTCAGGCAATGTGATTAAAAGCAGGAAAAATTGCTTATTTGCTTGATATAGAGCACAGCAAATATATCAAATAACCAAGCTAAAAACATGTTTGTGACCAAATTCATGTGCTATAAACTGCTAGCCTTAAGAATAAAATTATAAACTCTACTTTTATTTTATCCTATTTTGATTAAATTTAGAATGCAAATGAGACCTGGTTATACTTCAGTATGTATGCCTTGAAAATAAGCTGTCAGTCCTAAAAGTAGTGACACTGCACTTTTTACAAAAAAACTTGATACTCTGGTTAAAAGAAACAAAGCTAAACAATAAAAACAGAAAGAAAAACTCTCAAAGGCCATCAAATTGTTGAAAATAAAATCCCAAGCTCTTATCCATCCTATAACACTGCCCCTGGTTGCGTGAGCTGGCTCCTGGACCTCTCCAGTCCATCTCTGTCACTCTTGCCTGTGCTCCATCTTCCCAGTACCTTTATCTTCATCATCCTTTCATCACTTGTTCCCTCTAGCAGGGTACTTCCCCCAGACAGTCACATGACATACTCTCTTAAGTGTTTTCAGAGCTCCTGAAAATAGGCTTTCCCTAACTACCCCCTTCATTTTTTTTTTCCTATAGCATTCCCCTGTAGCTGACATTATAAAAAATGTATACTTATTTATTGTTTTCCTTTCCAGTGAAATCTAAGCTTTATTAGGAGAGAGACTTTTTATTTGCAAACCACTGCACTCCTATCACCTGAAACATTGTGTGTCATGGGATAGGTTCTCAGTATATACCAAAGGAGTAATATGGTGCATTCACTGCTGGGGGCCAAAAGTGATGCAGTGGGGTCTTTATAGTCTCCATTTGAAGTTACTTAATACTCAAACTTTGATTGTGATACAGAAAAAAATCAGTAAGGTATTGCATACATGAATGTATGTAATCAAGTGATAAAAATTTACAAAATAAATGGCATTTATTGCATCTTTTGTATGTTAGAATAGATACAGTTAGGTTATTTATTAAAGTTTAACTAATTATTTCCCTGATAATTATACTCTACTTCCCATACCACTCTCTCTCCCTACCTACCACACTCAAATGCCTAAGTTCATTGTTTCAAGGGAGGAGTGAGACAGCAGAAAAGAGAATTCAAGTTTATTCTGGATGAAGACACCTCACATCTAAAGCCCTTAGGTAGAGGACATGTTAAGCATTGATGAAAATGGGGGGAAAAATCATAAGAATGAGGAACATTTCTTCATTTTCTTTATTTTTCCCTATATTAAATATCTGAAAAGTTTAGTAGGAGTGGGAAGAAAATGATAGAGTGATTCTCACAGTACAGAATAACCAGTGCAAATCTGCTGTTGACCTGTCAAGCACATATGTTGGGTCTTCAGTGGCCATACCACAAGTCTGTTCTAATTCCTGTGCATCTTTAAGTCCTTGGGAACTTCAATCACATCTCTAAGAAAAGAGATAAATAAATCCCCAAGTGACTGATAATAAGTTTACTATTCCAGTAAAATGAGTATCTTAAATGAAAATTAAGTGGTAAGAGAAAAAAATTAAAATAGTTGTATTTTTTGCACAACTAAGCTCTATACACTGCCTACCCACACTATATATACCCAATGACAGGTCTTCTATGAAAGTAATATGGAGCTTATGCTTCAGGGTCTCTCTTGCACAAGTCCCTGGTTTCTAGAAGTGCATGCAGGTGTGGTATTTTCTGTAAACCAGTTTGTACAGATAGAATTTGTCTATAAGTATTTCTATAAAATTGTCTAAAGAGACCTGAAAGGAAATAAATCTGAATTTTTAAGGATCCAGCTACTTGTTGCAGGTTCTCTTTTTACTAATATATATATACAGACACACACACACACACACACACACACACATATATTTTGAACATAACTATAATTACATAATTTTGTTTTATTTTTGTAAAATAATGCCATCATGTTGGATAAAGTTTAGGATCTACTCAACTTGGGTCCACCCTTGTTTGTGCTTGTATATACATATGAAAGGGACAAAGTGTTAGTCGCTCAGTCGTGTCTGACTCTTTGCAACCCATGGACTGTAGCCCACCATGCTCTTTTGTCCATGGAATTCTCCAGGCAAGAATATTGGAGTGGGTAACCGTTCGCTTCTCCAGGAGATCTTCCTATTTTCTTCCTGTATGCAGTATAGTCATTATTTGAATGGCTTGCCATACTAATTTTCCCAGGGAAAAATTTTAAATGCAAAATCTACTACTGAAATCCCATTTTCATTTATTATGTGGGAAAAGCAACTACCCATAATTAGGCCGGGTTTCCCAGGTGGTGCAGTGGTAAAGAATCTGCCTGCCAGTGGAGGAGTCACAGGAGACATTGGGTTCGATCCCTAGGTCCAGAAGATCCCCTGGAGGAAGAAGTAGCTACCCACTCCAGTATTCTTGCCTGGAAAATCCCATGGGGTTGTAAAGAATTGGACATAACTGAGCATGAGCACGAATAATTAGGTCAGAGGAAATATTTTAAGTGATATTTTTATATTTTTATTTATCATAAAATAACTCAAAGAAATAGTAATTATCTGGGATGATGCAAATTTCCTTTAAGTTTTTATAAATCTTATAAACATTTTTTTCACAGATTTTAAAAGCAATGATGTTTTGTGAATGATACCTCTGAAAGTGATTATCTTCAGTATTTCTCCAAGAAATCAAGTAAGAAAACTTGGAGGTGCAGCATGACCTTGGATTTCCTTTTTCTCCTGTGTAATGAAAGTATGTCTGGACAGTTATTCCAAAGGACCATTATTTGTAGACACCAACCATCCTTCTTCCAATATGATCTTCTGAAGTTCTTCAGGAAAATCCTGTCAGCCTCAAAAACAGAGGATGCAGCCTTACCCAACAGCTATAAGACTCAGCAGGCTTCCTAACATTCAAATAGTGTGATTCCCTAAGAATTTCAGTCCTGAATTATCTTCTCTCTTTTCAGACATCTTGAGATCTTTAAAGACGATGCCTCAGGGTGAATCGCCTTTAAGTTCAGCACGTCATGCTTTCATTGTAGCTATCTAATCTAGAGGATCAAGATCCCCCAGAACTTTTCAAACATGAGCTGCCCAGCCTCAGCCACTTTAGGTGATTTTTTTGGGAGCCCCAAACACATTTAACACTCTTTCTGACATTTTTCTTGTTTACACTGGTAAAACAGAGATACATCCCTCTCTCTCTCTGTTTTTTTTTTTTTTTTACCTACTCTCACCTGCTTTTCTCTTCTGATGTTATACTTACAAGGTAATTTTCACTTAGTCCTTTTCAGGTTTAATATCTACATTTGGCTACCTTTAAAAAAATATTTTTAAGCCTGTTTGTTTGTTTGGATGGTGATGTCAATTATATAAAACATGATTACAAACTAAGAAAATACAAACAAATGAAGGTCCTCATTTAGTTGTTTCATAGGCACTAAGTCTAACCTGTTACGGGCACTTTGAAGCCAGATGATCAATATAGAGCACACGTTCACTTTTATTCTTATCCCAGCTCTCTCAGTAGTAGTTTTCCACTTAACAATAATAGTAGGAAAGGATTATGCCTATCTTTTTTGAGTCATGACCACTACATACCTTGGGTTTATAAATATTTTCTTTGTGGAAAAATCATAATAGGAAAAACGTTATGAATGTGTTTTTCATAAGTTAAAAAATATAGAAATTGAGAGAATACTTTGTATATCTTGGTCTGTTTTGATGAAAGGTTGGTGGAATTTCAGTTTCTTGAAGAGTACTTGGAGGAGGGCAGTGACAAGAAAAATGTAGAATTTCACAATTTAAAGTGATAGTGTTGCCAATTATGAAATTTCTAAAACTCCCCAAAGAGATAAAAATATGAATGGTTACTCCACGAAAAAGAAGTCTTCAGCTTGTCATGCTAATTATTCTATTTAGTAGAAGAAAATATTTGCAATTATGGTATAGCAAACTAGAGAACTGTTAAAATATCAGTCTAGAGGTTACTGGTAAAATGCTATGTATAAGAAAACAATGTACAAAAACTACCCCCAAAAATCTACAATTCTGCTGGAAAACATGTGGAGTACTCACAATGGAACAGTGTCTGTAAAGGAATACTGAAAGATATAAGGCAAACTAGATCACATGTACAAGCATACTTCATTTTCTTGTCTTTGGGGATATTGTGATTTTTACAAATTGAAGTTTTGTAGCAACATTGTGTTGAGCCTCTATAGGTGCCATTTTCCCAACAGCATTTGCTCTTTTCATGTCTCTTGAGTTACGTTTTGGTATTTTTCAGAATTTTCAAACCTTTTCATTACTCTTATTATATTTGTTAAGGTGGTCTGTTATCAGTGATCTTTGATGTTACCATTGTAGTTGTATTGGGGTGCCACAAATTGCACCTATATAAGATGGCAAACTAATAAATTTGTGTGTTCTGACTTCCCTACCTACCAGTCCCAAGTCTCTCTCCTCAGGCCTCCCTATTCCCTAAGACACAATATTAATGAAATTAGGCCAATTAATAACCCTACAATGACCTCTAAATGTTCAAATGAAGAGTCTCACATCTCTGACTTTAAATGAAAAGCTAGAAGTGATTGAGTTTAGTGAGAAAGGCAGGTCAAAAGCTGAGATAGGCTGAAAGCTAGACTTTTTGCATCAAATAGTTAGCTGAGGAAAGTTTCCTGAAGTAAATTAAAAGCACTGCCCTAACATCCTGCTTGCTAATGGAGAAAGTCTGAGTGGTCTGGATAGAAGAGAAAACCAGCCACAACATTCTCTTAAGGCAAAGCCTAAATCCAGGACAGAGCCCTAACTCTCTTCAACTCTATAAAGGCTGAGAGAGGTGATGAAGTTTCAGAAGAAAAGCTTAGAACTAGCAGAGATTGGCTCATGAGGCTTAAGAAAGGTTGTCTCCACTCACAGAAAACGAACTTATGGTTGCCAGAGTAGTGGGGAAGGATGGGGCAGGGGAGGGACAGTTAGGGAGTTTGGAATGGACAGGTACACACGGCTATATTTAAAATGAATAACCAACAAGGACCTACTGTATAGCACAGGGAATTTGCTCAATGTGGCAGCCTGGATTGGGGGGAGAATAGATACGTGTATATGTATGGCTGAGCCCCTTTTCTGTCCACCTGGAAATATCACAATATTGTTAATTGGCTTATAAAATAAAACGCTCAAACGTTAAGTGTATATATATATATATATATATATATATATATATATATATATATATATACTTTCAAAAAGTAAAGGGAAAAAAGTCATCTCCATAACATAAAAGTTCAGGTAAAGCAGCAAGTATGAATGTAGAAACTGCAGCATGTTATCCAGAAATTCTAGCTAAGATAAGTACTGAAGGTAGCTGTACTAAAGAGCAGATTCTCAGTATAAATGAACAGCTTTGTATTGGAAGAAAATGCCATCTGGGATTTTCGTAACTAGAGAGGAGAAGTCAGTGCCTGGCTTCAAAGCTTGTAAGGCCAGTCTGTCTCTCTTATGAGGGGCTAATACACCTGGTCACCCAAGAGCTCTGATGAAGATGTACAATGAGGTTAATGTTGTCATGCCTGTTAATACAACATCCATTCTGCAGCCAGTGTGATATGATAGCACACAGACAATCTGATCACCTCATTAATAAGTGATTGGAATATGAGCATTTAGCAAAATGACTATTTACAAAAAGCTCATATGTAATTCCTGCACTAAAAGAATGATACTTTATTGTCTTTGCTCTAGTATAGCAGTTGCCCTAAAGTGGCTTCTGATTTCAGTGGACAATATTAGTCTTTTTTCAGGAGGATGGACAAGAAGTCTTTCTTTCTTTTTTTTTTCTTCATTCATTCATTTAAATTTTTTGGAGGAATAATTGAAAATATAATTATATATATATTTTAAATGTACATATATACATTACATATATTCCTCCCCTACTCATTACAGAGAGCAGATAGAGTGAGTTTGCCAAAGAAACTCAAAACTTTAACATTTTCCTTCATGGCATGCAAAATTCTGTTCCCGTTCAGCTGGTGACTTGATGAGAGTCTTTGACCCTGACCTACTTTAGTGCTCCTGCAAAGCAGAACATTTATCCCAAAGCCAGGCTATACATCAGGCAAAAAAACTCACTTTTTACTCTCAAGTTGTGTGCTGGAGTTGGGGGTGAGAAAGAGAGATTATTGAAGTTGGGGAACTCCTTGAGCACCTCCTAACAGTTGGCTGTGTGATTCACCCTGCTCTCAACCTGTGCCCTTTCTTCTGTGAATACACAGGGTTACAAAAACAGCCCTTTGGGGAGCCTATGGGGTATGCACTCCACTGGGGAAGGAGGTGAGCAGCCATCAGAAAATTCTCACCTGCACCTTAGTGAAAGTGATTCTCCAAAAGTTCCAAAGCCTCTGTTAGGATATCTGGGAGACACAGAATATACAGAGTGATAATTTGATATGCATATATATTTTGGAATGATTACCAGGATCAAGATAGTTCATATATATATCATCTCAAATAGTTAACTCTTTTTTTGTATGTATGGTGAGAATGTTTATAATCTTAGCAACTCTTAAGTACTCAATATCATTAAATGTAGTTAATACCATATTATTAACTATAGTCACCATGCTGTACTTTAGATCCTCTGAACTTGCAATTGAAAGTTTGTACCATGTGACCTACATCTCCCCAATTCCCCCCTCCTAGCCCCTGGCAACCACCAGTATAGACAATGGAATATTATTCAGCCATGAAAAAGATGGAAATTCTGCCATTTGTGACAACATGGATGAACCTGCAGGGCATTGTGCTAAGTGAAATAAGGATGACAGAAAAGGACAAATACAGTTGCTACCACTTATATGTGGAATCTAAAAATTTTTAAATCTGATTTCATAGAGACAGCTTCAGCCTTTAATGATCCCATTAGACCTCATTCTGTACTTTAAAACACATCTTTACTCACTTAGAAATTGAGGCAACTGTTTTGCTAATATTTATTTCTTTATACACCATCCCAGACTGTGTTGGAATGGTTCTTTTCTCATGTTAGGGCATCTAATACTCATTACAGAGGTTTCTCAGGTAATAAAAGAGTATAAGAGCATGACTTTCCACTGTGGTACTCTGCAGGAGACTCCCTCCTTGATCATTCTAGGAAGAGCCTAGATTTGTGTAGCACTGAAATTGTAAGCACTCTATGTACATGTGTAAGTATAATCCACAGAAAGTTTTATAAGTATTTTGATAAGAAGTGCAGATTTCAGATTGGATCTTAAATGAATTTGACTTGGAACTGTGCAGAAATCATGGATGCCATGATCATGGCTGTTATCCTCATCAGATAGAGGCAGCTTTTTTGTCTCCAGTGGAGTGAGGTTTTGCTGCACATTGGTTTTTATCCATTTACATACTTCATTTGAATTTCCAGTAGTGTATCACTCCAGTGTTAGCCAAGGCAAATCTCTTGAGTTACTGTTTTATTCTAAAAACTGTAAACTCCTTGCAAAACTTCTATTTCTCTAGAATGTTTTTTTTCCTACTTTCTGAGAAAATTAAGCCCAATTGTCTTCTCTCTTCTCAAAACTGCAAAATTCTCTCCCCCAGGGGTCTAAATTGATGGCCTCACTTCATATTTTACAGGACAGAAAGCTGAAACCATCACATCAAACTCCTCACACCACCCATTTTTACACCACCAACCCTGCTAGTTTGCTTGACTGAATTCATGCCATCTTTGTCTGATCCTCAGAAAGGGCATTCCTCTACTAGTTTCAAGCTCACGTCTCCTTAATGGCTTGAATCATAGAGATTTCCACCATAATTCACTACATTGTTTCTTTCTCACCCGTAGACGTTTACTGTCAGTATGAATTTTTCTAATATTCTTAACTTTAAAAATAAAGTATAATAACAATTCCTTAATTGTACACTTTCTTCCAGCTATCACTCCATTTCTTTAACTCTTCATAGCAAAACTGGAAAGACTTGTCTACACTCACCACTTTACTTGTTTTCCTCCTATATGCTCCTCAAGCAGTGCAAGTATGACTTACACTCTACCTCTGTTCTAAAGATGTCCATAAAATTTTACTTACTGCAGGGATAAGTTTCCTGTTAAAAGATCAGTGGCTTAAAGAAAGCAGCCATGCATGAATACTTTATACAGTTCTTAAATACTAAGCACTTTACAATTTAGTTTGGTAAAATGTCTCCCAGTAAGAAGTTTATTTCTTTTAAAAATTTACTAAATGTTGTCCTTTAAAATTTCATCTTTATTTCAATTTACACTTTTTATTGCATTTTTATTAGAAGCAGCTTACCAGAAGCACAGCATTGAACAAAACAGTCAAAGAAATGATGAAAGAAAGAACATTTTCTAAAGGTCACAAATAATGAAAGTTACTCAGCATGAATCACAAAATAAGTAGAGACTCAAAAAACCAAGGGAACTGGATTATTTCTACTGATACAATTAACGTTACCAGAATTATTATGGCTACTAAAGTTAGAGATTTTATCCTGGATTTTTAATTAAAAAAAATAGTTTTTTTTTTTTTTTAATAATTTTGTACTTACAGAAAAGTTCCAAAGATAATACAGAGAGTTTCCACCTACCCCTCACTGTTTCCCCTGATGTTAACATCTTATATTTCCTTGGTATTATTTGTTAAAACTAGGAAACAAACATTGATTTTTTGCTATTAACTAACCTGGCTCAGACAGTAAAGAATCCACCTGCAATGCAGGAGATCTAGGTTCAATCCCTAGGTCAGGAAGATCCCCTGGAGAAGGGAATGGCTACCCACTGCTGTACTCTTGCCTGGAGAATCCCATAGACAGTGGAGCCTGGTGGGCTACAGTCCATAAGGTCACAACAAGTTGGACATGACTGAGCAACGAATACTTCAGCAACCTGTAGACTTTATTCAGATTTTCCCACTTTGTCCACTAATGTCCTTTTTCTGTTCCAGGATCTTATCCAGGAGACCAAATTGCACTTAATCACTGTATTTCCTTAGGCACCTCTGGTCTGTGACAGTTTCTCAACCTTTCCTTGTTTCCTATGACCTTAAAAGCTTTAAAGAGTACTGGCTAGGTGTTTTGTGGAGTGCTCCTCAATTGGGGGTTGTCTAATATTTCCCTCATGGTTATGGGTTTTTCTTGTAGCATACTGGAGGCACATGCTATCAATGTGGCTTTATCAATGATGATATGAACTACCAACACTTGATTAAGTGGTATAGGATTTCTTTATTGTAAAGTTTCTATTTTACCTCTTCTCATGTTCTGTCTTTTGAACACAAGACACTAAATTCATCCATATTCACAGCGGGAAGGTAATCAAGCTTCATCTCTTAATGAAAAGGAATATTTATTTATGCTATTTGGAATTATTCTGTAGGGAGGTATATCTCTTACCTCATGGACTCAATCTTTATCTAAGACTTTAGGCTGTAATATCATACCACATTATTTGGGGGTGCTTTTGGAGGGGGTCAAGTTGTTTCAGCATTGGCCATTGGGCACTCTGAGTTGTTTCACATGGCACTTTGATATACCCTAATCCCTTTTCTTTGCTATCTGCAATAAACTACAAGATGCTACAGGTTTATCTTGTATATGCCCTGCCTTGAAGGGGCCAACTAGAATACAGTTTTTATCAGACATTTCTCCAAGGTTCCCTGGTTCCTTTTATTGGAGAATGGTATTAGGAATCTGGGTGCTGGTGGTGCTTATTACTTCTGGGTTGTCACTGTTGCCATGGCCTCTCAGTGGAGAGGGCTATGAAACATATGTCAGTATGCTGACCCATATGGGTCTCCCAAGTGGCTCAGTGGTAAAAAATCTGCCTGCCAGTACAGGAGGCATGTGTCCGATCCCTGGGTTGGGAAGATCCCCTGGAGCAGGAAGTGGCAACCCACTTCAGTGTTCTTGCCTGGAGAATCCCATGGACAGAGAAGCTTGGCAGGCCACAGTCCATAGTGTTGCAAAGAGTTGGACATGACTGAGAGACTAAACAACAACAATACTGACACATGTATACACACTTGTCTACAATTATGTCTGCATTTATCCACCTCTGTATAATTTATGCTAACCAAATAGGGATTCATACTGATATCTCCAACTCTAATTCAGTACTACAGAGTTTGTCTAATATTTCCTCCTTGAATAGCTATAATTTCCTCCTCTTCATTTGAATTTCCAGTAGTGTATCACTCCAGTGTTAGCCAAGGCAAATCTCTTGAGTTACTGTTTTATTCTAAAAACTGTAAACTCCTTGCAAAACTTCTATTTCTCTAGAATGTTTTTTTTCCTACTTTCTGAGAAAATTAAGCCCAATTGTCTTCTCTCTTCTCAAAACTGCAAAATTCTCTCCCCCAGGGGTCTAAATTGATGGCCTCACTTCATATTTTACAGGACAGAAAGCTGAAACCATCACATCAAACTCCTCACACCACCCATTTTTACACCACCAACCCTGCTAGTTTGCTTGACTGAATTCATGCCATCTTTGTCTGATCCTCAGAAAGGGCATTCCTCTACTAGTTTCAAGCTCACGTCTCCTTAATGGCTTGAATCATAGAGATTTCCACCATAATTCACTACATTGTTTCTTTCTCACCCGTAGACGTTTACTGTCAGTATGAATTTTTCTAATATTCTTAACTTTAAAAATAAAGTATAATAACAATTCCTTAATTGTACACTTTCTTCCAGCTATCACTCCATTTCTTTAACTCTTCATAGCAAAACTGGAAAGACTTGTCTACACTCACCACTTTACTTGTTTTCCTCCTATATGCTCCTCAAGCAGTGCAAGTATGACTTACACTCTACCTCTGTTCTAAAGATGTCCATAAAATTTTACTTACTGCAGGGATAAGTTTCCTGTTAAAAGATCAGTGGCTTAAAGAAAGCAGCCATGCATGAATACTTTATACAGTTCTTAAATACTAAGCACTTTACAATTTAGTTTGGTAAAATGTCTCCCAGTAAGAAGTTTATTTCTTTTAAAAATTTACTAAATGTTGTCCTTTAAAATTTCATCTTTATTTCAATTTACACTTTTTATTGCATTTTTATTAGAAGCAGCTTACCAGAAGCACAGCATTGAACAAAACAGTCAAAGAAATGATGAAAGAAAGAACATTTTCTAAAGGTCACAAATAATGAAAGTTACTCAGCATGAATCACAAAATAAGTAGAGACTCAAAAAACCAAGGGAACTGGATTATTTCTACTGATACAATTAACGTTACCAGAATTATTATGGCTACTAAAGTTAGAGATTTTATCCTGGATTTTTAATTAAAAAAAATAGTTTTTTTTTTTTTTTAATAATTTTGTACTTACAGAAAAGTTCCAAAGATAATACAGAGAGTTTCCACCTACCCCTCACTGTTTCCCCTGATGTTAACATCTTATATTTCCTTGGTATTATTTGTTAAAACTAGGAAACAAACATTGATTTTTTGCTATTAACTAACCTGGCTCAGACAGTAAAGAATCCACCTGCAATGCAGGAGATCTAGGTTCAATCCCTAGGTCAGGAAGATCCCCTGGAGAAGGGAATGGCTACCCACTGCTGTACTCTTGCCTGGAGAATCCCATAGACAGTGGAGCCTGGTGGGCTACAGTCCATAAGGTCACAACAAGTTGGACATGACTGAGCAACGAATACTTCAGCAACCTGTAGACTTTATTCAGATTTTCCCACTTTGTCCACTAATGTCCTTTTTCTGTTCCAGGATCTTATCCAGGAGACCAAATTGCACTTAATCACTGTATTTCCTTAGGCACCTCTGGTCTGTGACAGTTTCTCAACCTTTCCTTGTTTCCTATGACCTTAAAAGCTTTAAAGAGTACTGGCTAGGTGTTTTGTGGAGTGCTCCTCAATTGGGGGTTGTCTAATATTTCCCTCATGGTTATGGGTTTTTCTTGTAGCATACTGGAGGCACATGCTATCAATGTGGCTTTATCAATGATGATATGAACTACCAACACTTGATTAAGTGGTATAGGATTTCTTTATTGTAAAGTTTCTATTTTACCTCTTCTCATGTTCTGTCTTTTGAACACAAGACACTAAATTCATCCATATTCACAGCGGGAAGGTAATCAAGCTTCATCTCTTAATGAAAAGGAATATTTATTTATGCTATTTGGAATTATTCTGTAGGGAGGTATATCTCTTACCTCATGGACTCAATCTTTATCTAAGACTTTAGGCTGTAATATCATACCACATTATTTGGGGGTGCTTTTGGAGGGGGTCAAGTTGTTTCAGCATTGGCCATTGGGCACTCTGAGTTGTTTCACATGGCACTTTGATATACCCTAATCCCTTTTCTTTGCTATCTGCAATAAACTACAAGATGCTACAGGTTTATCTTGTATATGCCCTGCCTTGAAGGGGCCAACTAGAATACAGTTTTTATCAGACATTTCTCCAAGGTTCCCTGGTTCCTTTTATTGGAGAATGGTATTAGGAATCTGGGTGCTGGTGGTGCTTATTACTTCTGGGTTGTCACTGTTGCCATGGCCTCTCAGTGGAGAGGGCTATGAAACATATGTCAGTATGCTGACCCATATGGGTCTCCCAAGTGGCTCAGTGGTAAAAAATCTGCCTGCCAGTACAGGAGGCATGTGTCCGATCCCTGGGTTGGGAAGATCCCCTGGAGCAGGAAGTGGCAACCCACTTCAGTGTTCTTGCCTGGAGAATCCCATGGACAGAGAAGCTTGGCAGGCCACAGTCCATAGTGTTGCAAAGAGTTGGACATGACTGAGAGACTAAACAACAACAATACTGACACATGTATACACACTTGTCTACAATTATGTCTGCATTTATCCACCTCTGTATAATTTATGCTAACCAAATAGGGATTCATACTGATATCTCCAACTCTAATTCAGTACTACAGAGTTTGTCTAATATTTCCTCCTTGAATAGCTATAATTTCCTCCTCTAACGATAAGAAACCTGTTTTTCACCATCCTTCATCCATTTATTTATTTATTCATCCTGAGACATATATATATATATATATAACAGATTGAGAATTATTAGTTAACCTGAATCCTTGTGAGAAAGAAATTTACCAACCCAGTTTTTAGATACACTTCTTTTGTCTTTAGCCTATAGTTGCTCTTCAGAACACTGACAAAGTTATTTAGCCAACTTCTTTTCCTCTCACTTGCTTCAGTGTGGTTATGTCACATATTTTAAATAATTTCATTTGTCATAGTGTGTATTCCTTTTTGAGATCTCCTGACATCCTGGTTGAATTTCTTTTAGTTTGCATATATTAAAGTTTACTCTTTTAGATGTACAATGCTGTAAGTTTTGACAAATGCATTGAATCATATATCCACCACTCCAGTAGCATTTAGAGTAGATCTATCACCCTAAAATTCTACAGGTTTTTTTGTTTGTTTGTTTGTTTTGAGAGAAGAAACCACTATGAGAAAGCACACGGGAAAAAATCTTTCCCCTGAAATATTTGGGTCTATCTGATGATGTTAAGTTAAATTTTATTTCCATATTTCTAAAAAATTTTTTTAAATTTTGCAGATACACTTACTAAGAATTCATAATTATAAGCTTTTAAACAATATTCATGAGTGTGACTATCAACTACTACTTACTAATCTCAAAGGATGAGCCTCCCAGGTGGCTCAGTGGTAAAGAATCTATCTGCCAATACAGGAGATGTGGGAGATGCGGA
Source organism: Cephalophus harveyi (assembly GCA_006410635.1). Taxonomy (NCBI): domain Eukaryota; kingdom Metazoa; phylum Chordata; class Mammalia; order Artiodactyla; family Bovidae; genus Cephalophus; species Cephalophus harveyi. The sequence continues at coordinate 175,348 of SJYT01034497.1, forward strand.
TTTGATCCCTGGGTCAGGAAGATCCTCTGGAGGAGGAGCTGGCAACCGTCTCCAGTATTCTTGCCAGGAAAATTTCAAAGACAGAATAGCCTGGTGGGCTACAGTCCATGGGATCGTAAAGAGTTGGACACAACTGAGCTACTGAGCATGCATGCAATCTCGGGATAACATCTGAGAACCAAACCTTATCTCTTACTTAGAGAGCAACTCACTGTAGAAAAGAAAAGAGAGGCTACACCATATGATCCAAGATCTTAATGGGGTCGTGTATCATTGATCTCAGTCCCTCACAGTTTTGGTCATACGTGTCAGCTGAGAAAGATAGTCCCTAAAATATCTGGGTCATTATATCTTTGTAAAGAGTAATCAAAAGAACCAGTCACTCAAAATCAAAGCTGTACTTTGATTCTAGACAGAGATCCATAAGCAACAGCCTCTTCAGCTAATATCACAAAGATCAATGGGTAGCTGAGGGTGGAAGTACTGTCCCTCCTGCAGCATGTCCTGTTTTTATATTTTGTACTTTTTTTTGATTCGTTGTTATTTTGTCTGTTCTTCTCAGAGGCTTACAATTCAATTTCAGGGGCTTGAATTACTAACATAACTGCCATATAGCTGACAGAAGTCCAAGGTGGGACTACAGCCGCCTTACTAGATGAAAGGTGACTCTTAAATGTCATGAAAGAATCTTGAGATGTGGGTTCTCAATTTCCATCATCAGCTATACCAAGTTCAGTTCAGTTCAGTCGCTCAGTCGTATCTGACTTTATGACCCCATGAACTGCAGCGCACCAATCTTCCCTGTCCATCACCAACTCCCGGAGTTTACTCAAACTCATGTCCCTTGAGTCGGTCATGCCATCCAACCATTTCATCCTCTGTTCACTTCTCCTCCTGCCTTGAATCTTTCCCAGCATCAGGGTCTTTTCCAGTCAGTCAGTTCTTTACATCAGGTGGCCAAAGTATTGGAGTTTCAGCTTCAACATCAGTCCTTCCAATGAATATTCAGGGCTGATTTCCTTTAGGATGGACTGGTTGGATCTCCTTGCAGTCCGGGGGACTCTCAAGAGTCTTCTCCAACACCACAGTTCAAAAGCATCAATTCTTTGGCACTCAATTTTCTTTATGGTCCAACTCTCACATCCATACATGACTACTGGAACAACCATAGCTTTGACTAGACCGACCTTTGTTGGCAAAATTACGTCTCTGCTTTTTAATATGCTGTTTATAGATTGGTCATAGCTTTTCTTCCAAGGAGCAGCCATCTTTTAATTTCATGGCTGCAGTCACCATCTGCAGTGGTTTTGGAGCCCCAAAAAATAGACTCTGTCACTGTTTCCATTGTTTCCCCATCTATTTGCCATGAAGTGATGGGGTCAGATGCCATGATCTTAGTTTTCTGAATGTTGAGCTTTAAGCCAACTTTTTCACTCTCTTTCACTTTCATCAAGAGGCTCTTTAGTTATTCTTTGCTTTTTGCCATAAGGGTGGTATCATCTGCATATCTGAGGTTATTGATATTTCTCCCGGCAGTCTTGATTCCAGCTTGTGCTTCATCCAGCCCAGCATTTTGCATGATGTACTCTGCATAGAAGTTAAATAACCATGGTGACAATATATAGCCTTGATGTACTCTTTTTCCTATTTGGAACCAGTCTGTTGTTCCATGTCCAGTTCTAACTGTTGCTTCTTGACCTGCATACAGATTTCTCAAGAGGCAGGTAAGGTGAACTGGTATTCCCATCTCTTAAAGAATTTTCCACAGTTTATTGTGATCCACACAGTCAAAGGCTTTGGTATAGTCAATAAAGCAGAAATAGATGTTTTTATGGAATTCTCTTGCTTTTTTGATGATCCAGTGGATGTTGGCAATTTGATCTCTGGTTGCTCTGGCTTTTCTAAATCCAGCTTGAATATCTGGAAGTTCACAGCTCATGTACTGTTGAAGTCTGGCTTGGAGAATTTTGAGCATTACGTTGCTTGTGTGTGAGTTGAGTACAATTGTGCAGTAGTTTGAACATTCTTTGGCATTGACTTTCTTTGGGATTGGAATGAAAAGTGACCTTTTCCAGTCCTGTGGCCACTGCTGAGTTTTCCAAATTTGCTGGCATACTGAGTGCAGCACTTTCACAACATCATCTTTTAGGATTTGAAATAGCTCAGCTGGAATTCCATCACCTCCACTAGCTTTGTTTGTATGTAAGGTACACTTGAACCAAATTACCATGCACCAAAACAGTGATGCTATATATAGCTATTTGTTGCAAAAATTTAGTTTTAAACTCTATGTGAGCCCCTGCTCTGCACCTTTTCAGCTCAATGACTTTGAAAAGTTAACTTCTCTGAACTTAAGTTTCCTGTCTTCCATTTTAATATGGTTTTTATGTAGAACAACTGAGAAGTTACACTTTGATATACTTGATAGTGTTTATGTGTATTTTATTTCCATAGATGGTTGCTTGAATAATAGGGTTAGAGATAAAGAGGCTACTGAAGCTAGGAAAGAAAAATTAACATTGTACTTTGAGTAAAGCAGCAGGATAGGAAACTTCCCAGACCCCTCCAATGAGAACATCTAATACCCCTAGTTCTCCTGAGAACACAGCCTGAGACTAGTGTGCTGCGAACTTGGTCTGTGATACATGCATCTCTGAAACCTCATTGTTCAGTTAAGAAATAGATAAAAAGTGCTCCATAGGCTTTGCAAACTAAAAGTCTAAACCTCTCATTTTACTGTTAAGAGACTGAAGTCAAGGTAAATTAAGATAGTGAACTTCAGAGCAGCTGATACAGGATGGCTAAGATCTAATCTATTGTAAATTTATTGATTATTCTTTCTATTCACAACATGGTAGAATGAGCACTACTGAAGGTCGGTTTTGGACGAACAGAACTCACCAAATTTTTTTAGCCTGCCATTTAGCTATTCAGTTTAGTTCAGTTCAGTCGCTCAGTCGTGTCCGACTCTTTGCAACCCCATGAATCGCAGCACGCCAGGCCTCCCTGTCCAGCACCAACTCTCGGAGTTCACTCAGACTCACGTCCATCGAGTCAGTGATGCTATTAGGCTCCCATTATATTTTTTCCCCCCTCTCTTCTTTTCCATACCTATCCTTTTAAGGAACAGCTGCCAGATGTCATTTTAAAAGTATAGTTTGGCATCTGTCACAATTTAATGCAGTTAAATTCTGTGCATAGTTAGGAGACAATTATAATATTGCATAAAGGCCGTGAGGGCCTACACAAAACTGTCCTGTAGAAATTCCATATTGGACTGAAAATAATCGATGGTGAAAAATTAAATTTAAAGGTGCAGTTTTGCCTGCTTATTTGATAGAATTGTTCACGTTGCCCACCATCTCATGGAAGACTAGAACAATATTGTATTGCTCTCTTCTATATGCTAATAGGACCAATATTTGCATAAATTAAAATTGTAACAATTACTTCCATTTTCTGGGAACTACACTGCGTGTGTGTGTGTGTGTGTGTGTTAAGTTGCTTCAGTCGTGTCTGACTCTTTGCGACCCCATGGATTGCACTCTGCCAGGCTCCTCTGTCCATGGGATTCTCCAGGCAAGAATACTGGAGTGGGTTGCCACGTCCTTCTCTGGGGTATCTTCCTGACCCAGGGATTGAACGCCTCTCTTACGTCGCCTGCATTGGCAGGCGGGTTCTTTACCACTAGCGCCACCTGGGAAGCCCCAGTGGAACTACACTACCAGCTGGATTTTCACCTATAATCATAACTTTATTTTTCAAATTAATTACTTGACTCCCTATCTTAATCAAGTCGAACCTTTTTCTTTAGAGGCCTTTTACTCCTCCAAATGGCAAATTACCCATGTAATCTGGGGACTTAACACAGTTCAAAATAGTTGGAGGCGGTTGCATCAGTCAGAGTTCAAACCAAAAAACAGAAACGCTGGGGTGATATGAATATTAACAGGTGACTTATATAGGGACCTGATAGTGTGTTATTGTAGGAGCTGTTTAAAGATTCTTCATAAGACTTTTTTTTTGTCTTTGCTTCAGGTGCTCGAGCCCAAAGCCAGCAGCATCTAGAAAGGAGAGATGGATATGAAGTGGGAAAGCAAGGATGGACTGGAAGCCATGAGGAATAGCTGGACCCCACAGGGACAGACTGGAACTTGTGTTGATCTTTCATTGCCCCTAGACCTCCAACTCTGATGACATGAGTGCCCTGCAGAAGTGGGCACTCTCTTTTATGGAGCTGGTGAAGCTGAAAAATAGGAGGGGACACTGGTGCAGCTGTGGCCCGGGCTTGCTGCCTGACACTAAGGTAAGCCAGCAGATCATGTGCCCTTGAGCCTACTTTCTGAGCATAAAACAAATACTTTACTTTTGGCTTCCAAATCTTTCTCCAAATGCCTCTTATAGCACAAGCAATCTCAGAACCATGCAGAGGACTCTGAACAAAGTTTTAGCTCATAGTACAAATCCTGCACAGAGGTAAACCTGCTTCTAAACAGCAGGTGAAAAAAGAATTGGGTAATTAATCTGCTCTTGCTGTTGTTCTTACCACCACTTGAGTGTCACCAGAAGTTCCAAGTGTTCTTTCCAATGTTGTGCTGATTTTGTTGTTAGTATACATCCCACCCAACTGTGCAGGGCTGCCCCAAAATTGGGATTCTAGTTAATAACTGTTTCGCGTCTTGTTTTAAACCACAGTGCTTGGTTCAAAGTCACTGGGTTCTTTGGGGACTTTTAAGGTCCTTTCTTGCCAGCAGACCTTGGTAGGGACTTGCTTGCTCACAGATCCCCAGGCAGTTGTCCCTAACTTTGAATCTCAGTGAGTAGGAACTTGGGTCAAGTTATTTTCCATTCCAAAGTCTAATCTCATTATGTAGATTTCTCAACTTGCTCCCAAGGGGCCATCAACAATATCCATTTTAAGGAGTATTATCAAAGTAAAATCATGGTCAGGCCACAGAATGTCTTATTATACCCTTCATCCCCAGCAAATATTTGCAAAGAAGGGTGTTTTATACTTCACCAGGGTGTTGGGGGAAAGGCAAGCCTCTGCATTCACTTACACAAAAAAACAGGTGTAAAACAAAACTAAATATTACTATTGAACATTAACTGGAAATCCAGTACCCCAAACTGACATTAAATAAGGTTTAAAACAAGATATTTTTAATTGCAACTTAACCTTTTGTAAACAGTAGAAGGTGTGAAGCAATGCATGTGTGTCTAATGGGATATTTCTTCCAATATTATCAAAGTTATCGATAAGTATAAAAAACTCATTAGTGTAACATTAAATTACTATTAAAGTTAGATATATATTTTCACATATTAGAAATTCTTATATTCCTGGCTGGTATAGGAGATGGTAGTCCCAAGAGGACTTTCTAGAAGGTAATCCTGTGGGAATTCTCAAGCCATGAAAATTTAAGAGAATTGAAAGTGCAGAGTATACAATGCTATGTGATTAAGTTTAATTCTTTCCACCCTCTATGTGCTCAAATTAATCACTATTAACATATGAGTTCAGAAAATGTGGACAAAGCAAGTTATTTTTTCTAGAATGATGAATTATCTTGTTAGGAATTTATCTACCCACCTCTCCCCTTTTCCTTTTCTGTGATAGAGAATGAGAGTCTGTGTATGTGTGTGTGTAAGCATGTGTGTATGATCAAGTGTACATATTCAAGGAACAAGCCCATGGTTTATTTTAAAGAATAAACATATTTCTGAAATTTTCAGCTCATCTGAAGAAACTAATCTTTAAACTTCTAAAAGTGAAAAAATGGCCATTTTCAGAGTATCAGAAATGAGAAGGTAGATTCAATAAGGCTATTAATTTTTTCACTAGAATTATAAAATTTAGAAGCCAATCATAAGAGAACAAAGGAAAAGAGGCATAGCTAAACTCCTTATTTATTCCTATAGATATAAGGGGTAAAGAAGGAGGAGTAAAGAAACCAAGTGAAGGAGGAAGAATGTGAAGAAGGAAAGGGGGGAGGCACAGGAGGGAGATGGAAGAGGCAATTTCTACTGTGGAAAGCAGATCAAAGACAACAAGCTAATCTAGTAAACTAAATCTTAAAGTCCAGCCTTCTGAGGTGAAGCCCAGCTGGAACTGGAGTGCAAGGTTTGCAGGATGGCAGGCACTGCACACATTCTTTGTTCTCTTTCTCCTCTGACACATCTGAGGTACTTGAAGACTCATCTGAGTTGGTTTCCACCACCTCGATTCCAGTAGCTCCCCAGTGTGGGCAATGTCCTCTCTGTGTCAGGTGATGCGTGAGGAACCAAAGCATGTGGCTTTCGAGCAGATTAGTATGGTGCTGTCTGTCTTTATCTTGTCCCCGCTTGTTCCTCTTAACCACATTGTTTAAGCCAGCAAGGCAAGTGATAACTTTAGCTGTGGGTACCGAGATCTTAGCATCGTGGTCTAGGCTGCTGGTCGCCATTACAGGTAGGTAAGGACGGGGTTGAAGACAGTTAATAGTCCCTCCTTTATCCCCTTCCATGTACTGAACAATCTGGCAGGATGACTTCTCCCAGAAGATGTGCCCACAATCAGTGCCACTCATGACAAACTCACTTCTGGGACCATAGAAATTGACACCTTTGACTGTGGCATTATTTCTGTGCCTCTTGTGTCTTTTCACATATTGGGCTCCATCACCATGAGAGGAATTGAAGAGGTAAATATCCTCATCATTGTAACTGGCCAGGAGCTCTTTGCCATTGTGACTGTACACAAGGCAGGTGATGTGAGCTTTAGCATCACAGTTGAGCAGGTGATGAGGACAGAATTTCTTGAGTACTCCATTATTATCACTCTCATTAATCTACCTCTGGTCATAAATTCTTACAAATTGATCTCGTCCTCCCACTGCGAAATGGTAATTATTGGCAGGATTCACATAGATTGAATACAGCCCCACTTTCTTCTCCTTCTCTCTGGTGACCACCACTTTTGAAGTCGGCCAGCCTTGTCTGAGATCAATGGCAAAGACAATTGCATCTTCACCTGAAGTGAGGAACTTAAAAAGGGAGTTAGTATCTAGACCCAACTTGTGGGAGGCTCCCCTGTGCTGGGCCACACATTTAGTTTTCTCTCAGTGTGGGAGAGCAGACAGCTTGGCTATGCGGCTCTGCCCATCGCAGCCACACATGGCCAGGGTGGTATCACCACAGTGGGGAAGGAACTTGGCCTGAAAAACATTATTTCTGTGACCACTCTCAAACTCCAGTACTGGCTGCTGATGCACCCAGTCCCACAATATCACTTTCAGGTCATCACTGCTAGTGGCCAGCCAGGTGCCACGCTGGTTAAAGGGCACAGTGTTGACACAAACACTGTGGCCTGCAAGCCAATACTGCAGGTGGAGACGCTGCACAAACACTCTTGCCCCACAGGCCTCATACACAAAGCGGGCACTGGAACCCAGCTGCCGCTCTCAAAGAGCATTCAGGACTTTCCAGCGTGGGTTGTGGAGGGCGGATATCTCGGAAGCTACCCATTCCTCCAGGGCCCGATCCTCGGCATATAAATACTGGGCTTGGGCTTGGTTAGCCTCATGGCACTGTACCTGAGGCCACTTTTCTTGTGCCAGTGCTTTTTCCACTTCTTCTGAGAGTGCTCTCCTAACTGGTACTGGAACTGGTTTCCATCACCCATTAAGAAATGTACAGCATCTCCCATGTTTTCCAAATCAATGTTTTTATTGGTACTTGTTGTGTTGGCACCTTGATTTGCTTTGCTGGGCTGGCCAGGGCTGCCACCATCACCAGCACCGCCACCATTTCTGGTCACTTCTGCATTGGTGCCACCTGCCTCCACTCCGGAATGCTCCTCAGAGTTTCTCTTTATCTCAGATTGGCCGTCTTTGATGCTCACGTAGTCAGACATCTCTTAAGGATGCGTGCTCTAGTCTGGAAAAAAAAAAGTCTTTGAATCCTGCAGAAAACAGTAGGCCGGCAGTGAAAAAGCTACAACTAGCGGCACCAAAATGCAAATAGCTAAATGCAAAGGGGTGGGGCAAGTGCTGCCTAAGGCATTACGAGTACGGGAGCCGGTAAGGTTCAAATGACTTCATCTCATTTAGCGTCTCGCGGCATTTCGAGACTGCTTAGATTTTTCCAGAACCTAAGCCACGCCCCCAGAAGACATCTTGTATTGTCCGTTGCTGCGCATACCGTTATACTCAAATTTGATACAGGTGGTGTTTTGAAGAACATTTTTATTAGGAAGTCATCAGCAAAGGTACTCTTCAGGCAAAACGGCTATGGTAAGAGTCTCAGTGCTATTCTTAAAGATAATGTATAGTATGGAAAGTGAAAGTGAAGTCCCTCAGTCGTGTCCGACTCTTTGCGACGCCATGGTCTGTAGCCCACCAGGCTCCTCAGTCCGTGGAATTTTCCAGGCAAGAGTACTGGAGTGGGGTGCCATTTCCTTCTCCAGGGGATCTTCCCAATCCAGGGATCGAGCCCGGGTCTCCGCTTTACCGTCTGAGCCAATTTCTTCATGTACAGTATGAAATGAAGAAATACACAAATGCAAGGAAAGAGTGCTAAGGTCCCGAGTTAGTGAGTTTTGGACATGAAAGAAATATTTCAGTAAATCAAAGAGCTTGAGGGAAACCTTGAGAGTCCTAATTGGTGGAAATGGCATGTGTGTGCTAAGTCACCTCGGTCGTGTCAGACTCTCTCCATGGGATTCTCCGGGCAAGAATACTTGAGGGGTTTGCCATTTCCTTCTCCAAGGGATATTCCGACCCCGGGATCTTCCTACCCAGGCATCAAAACTGTGTCTCTTGTCTCTTGCACTGGCAGGCAGGTTCTTTCTTACACGCTGACTATTGAATTGCATTTTAGATTAAAAAATGAATGTTTTTTTTAGTATGAATAGATTCCAAGTATTGCATAACACATACTTTTACTAGAAAAATTCATTATTTATCTGAAATGCAAATTTAACCATGTCATGTACAATAATTTTATTTGTTATATCTGGCAGATATTCTTAGAAGAGTAATTTAGTCCCTCAGTGTAATCAAAGCTGAAATTAACTGGTCAAGTTAAAGTTGACATTGAAATGAGCAACTGCTTTACCAATTTCAAACAGAAACACACCATTTTTCTCTTTCCAGCATAGATTCTATATAGTTGGAGTTAATTTAAGGTATTTAGGAAATGCCAACACAATATTATGAAAAAACAATCTGTGATGTAATAGAACTATGAAAATATTTTAAACGTCTCCCCAAATACGTCAGAGGCTTTTTGCCTGGCATGGGGTGAGGGGCAGGGGATGGTGCGGCAGGCGGGGAAGGTTTAGGGAAAAAAAGCGCTTTCAGAGGCAGTTAATTGGTATTGCGGTGTTAATTTCAGAGCTTCTCCAAACGAATTATCTAAGGTGATGTCAGTAAATTTTCAAAGGGCTACAGTAAACTGCTGACTAAGAATGCCAGAATGAAGAAAACAAGATTTCCCCGAGTGATTGCAGGGTCAATGCAGAATTGATTAAACATAGATATATAAAGTTTTCTAAAGAGAAAGAATGGTCCCAAAGCTAATAGTAATGGAAAGACACGTAAAAGAATATTCATAGCAATTTGTAAAGAATAGCACAGCAACTTGAAAACTACGTGAGAGCCTGTCAAAAGTAACATGGATAAGTAGACTACCATATATTTCTATAATGGAGTTATGTAAAAAAGTGAGGATTAATGAGTTAAAACCAAATATATCAACCTGGGTTATTCTTAACACAATGATGAGTGAAAATACAAATGACAGAATAGTTAATAATTTCATTTTTATACTGATGTTTATAGTTTTCATATATAATGAAACTACTTTAAAAGGCAAGAAAATAATTGATTCAAAATTCAGAATAAATATTACCTATGGAGGAAAGGGGGAAGTTAAAATCTGGTAGAGAGGAAGCTCCAATAATTCTTGGTAATATTTATAGCTTACTGTGGATATAGGTGGGCTTCCCTGGTTGCTCAGATGGGAAAGAAGCTGCCTGCAATGCAAGAGACCTGGGTTCAATCCCTGGATCAGAAAGATCTGCTGGAGAAGGGAGTGGCTACCAACTCCAGTATTCTTGCCTGGAGAATTCCATGGGCAGAGGAGCCAGGTGGGCTACAGTGCATGGGGTCACAAAGGGTCAGACTGACTGAGTGACTTTGTTATTCTTTTTATTATTTACTGCCTGACATATACATTTATGTACCCTTTTCTGTGTATTATACACATTGCATAGTAGTTTTTTTAAAAGAGAACAAACTTTGGCTATGAATTGGCTTATCAATTTAATTTTCATTTGTTTGTTTTTAATTTAATTGATCCATTTGGTATATTTCCATTCCCATTCATCCCTTTGTTCACCAGAAATTTATTTAGCGTTTCTATACACCATGCATGGTTCTAGGTCCTGACAATTCAGTTGAGAATAAAAGTGATAATTCTTTCATGGAGTTTATATGTGTGTGAATGTTAGTCACTCAGTCCTGTCCAACTCTTTGCAACCCCATGGAGTGTAGCCATGATTGAACCTGGGTCTCCTTCATTGCAGGCAGATTCTTTACTGTCTGAGCCACGAGGGAAACCCCATTGAGTTTATAATACAGTAGAAAAAAGACAATAGACAAGCCAATATGTAGATAGAACATATGAGGCAGTGATTAATTGTGTGGAAAAAAATAAAGATATGGAGAGAACTAAGGTATGTAAGTAGGTGTAGACTGGAGATTGTTATTTTAAATAGTGCATTCAGGAAAGGTCTCCTTTATGAGGTGACATATAAGTAGAGGCTGAATGAAAAGATAAATGGAGCATGCAGATATCTAGGGTAAGAACATTCCTTATACATTGACACTGAGTGCAAATACTCTAAAATTTTAAGACAATAGGAGTGTTCTTGAAACTTCAAGAAGACCAGTATGACTTACAGTGCAAATAAGCACTAGGGAGAGTGTCAGGCAATGGGACTGAAAGAAACAAAGGCTTGTTGTCCATAATAAATAATTTAAATTTTTATTTCATTCTATGTGTACTGGAAAGTTTAGAAATTTTAAAATCTTGTGAATAGGTCAGTTGCATTATCTGACTGGCTTTTGAAAGAGATGATTATGGCTTATGTATGAAGAATAGATGGAGAAGGCAATGGCATACTGTGGATACTCCAGTACTCATGCTTGGAAAATCCCATGGATGGAGGAGCCTGGTAGGCTGCAGTCCATGGGGTCGCTAGGAGTCGGACACGACTGAGCGACTTCACTTTCACTTTTCACTTTCATGTTTTGGAGAAGGAAATGGCAACCCACTCCAGTGTTCTTGCCTGGAGAATCCCAGGGACAGGGGAGCCTGGTGGGCTGCTGTCTCTGGAGTCGCATAGAGTCGGACACGACTGAAATGACTTAGCATAGCATGGAGAATAGAATGGCATAGCAGGAGAGAGCAGAAGTACTAAACTATTGCTTTAATCCAGGTGAGAAGTTAAGGCAGCTTAATCTAGATGACGATAGGGCATGTTGTGAAAACTGGTAAACTTTGGAATCAGTTATAAAAGTAGAAATTATAGCATTTACTCATGAATTGAGTGTGACATAGTCAAGCTACTGTCAAGAAGCACATGTCACTTCGGCAGTTTGAAGCAGCTCAATAAGTGATTATTATTATATATATATGGGGTTTTTTTGGCAAAGGTAGGAGACGTAGGATTTTGTATCCCCTAACTTTACTGAATTGATTATTTCTAACAACTTGTGAGTGTGTGTGTGTGTGTGTGTGTGTGTGTGTGTGTGTGTGTGTGGAGTCTTTAGAAATTTTCATATATAAGATCATGTTATCTGCAAACAGATAATTTTATTTTTTCCTTTCCAACTTGGATGCCTTTTATTTGTTTTTTTCTTGCCTAATTTCCTTGTCAAAGAGTTCCAGTACTATGTTGAGTAGAAGTGTCAAAAGTGGTCATCCTTGCCTTTTTCCTGATCTTAGAGAAAAAGCTTTCAGTTTTTCACTGTAGAGTGTGATTGATATTGGCTGTGGTATTTTCACATATATCATCTTAATAACATTGAGGCAGATTTCTTCTGTAACTCATATTAAGAATTTTTATCGTGAAAAGATAATGGATTTTGTCCAAAAAATTTTTGCATCTCTTGTGATCATGTACTTTTTATCCTTCATTCTGTTCCTATGGCATATGACACTGATTGATTTGCTTATGTTGAACCATCTTAGCATCCCAGAGATAAGTCCCAGATGTTTATGGTATACAGTCCTTTTAATGTGCTGTTTAATTCAGTTTGCTACCTTTTTGTTGAAGGCTTTCACATCTGTGTTCACTGGGAATATTGGCTTACAGTTTTCTTGTATGTTTGGATTTGGTATCAGGGTAAATAACAATGAAATATTCAGGAAGGAAAATAAGTAAATAATCCCATATACAATAGCATTAAACATAATAAAATTAGCAAGAATAAACTTAACCAAGGAGGTATAATGAAAGCTATAGAACATTAATGAAAGAATTTGATTAAGACACAAATGGCAAGATATCCCATGTTCATGTATTAAAGACTTAGTATTGTTAAAATATCCATATTACTCAAAACTATGTAGATTCAATGCAGATCCTATCAAAATTCAAATAGTCTCTTTTTCAGAAGTGAAAGACCAAACCTTAGATTCATGTGGAAAGTTCTAGAGTTCAAGTTCTAACTGTTGGATCCATAGTTAACAATACTGTATTTTACACTTGAGGACTGTTCAAGAGGGTAGGTTTATGTTGTATTCTTACTAAAATGAAAACACATAAATTAAAAAGAAATAATCTTTAAAAAAGAGAGGAAGAGAATAAATCTGAATGGGCAAATGTAAGCTACCTAGTTCTTGGAGAGTAAATTGGAATCAGTGATAGCTTTTAAGTGTTATCTAGGAACAGTAAGTGACATGAAATTTACTAAAATGAGGGCTAGAAATGGGGATGGAGTAGTCAAGAATTCTGTTTTATTTATTAATATATCAAGTATAAAAATACACACTTAACATTGGGAAACATTGAGTTGACAATTGGATATAGATGTCTCAAATTTATAGGAGAGATTATAATATATATTTGGAAATCATTAGCTGCTGGGAATAAAGGGAATGAGTATACAGTGAGAAGAATAAGGATCTGAGGATTGGGTGCTGGAAATAAATACTCATCTATTTATTTTAAGAAGAAAAGGAGAATCCAACCACATGGAGCAAAAGTGGTCAGTTATTTAGGAGAAAAAGAATGAGAACATGAAGAAAGTATAGAAACTATTTTACAAAGGAAAGATTAATCAACTGTGCCAAATATTGCTAAGAGGTTAAGATAAGGCCTGAGAACAGACCACTGAATTTGGAAACAGGAAAATAACAAGTGACTTGTTACTTTTCTGTTACCATACCTTACCAAGGATGTTATACGCTAGTGATAATGGTTTAGTAGGTAGGGTGAAAACTGTTAATGCAAGGAAGGTAGGAGAAGTTTCGGGAGGAAAGTGTTGAATAAGGAAGAAGGAATAGGTTTCAATACACAGATAGAAGAATTGTAACAGGAGAGGAGACAAAATATTTAGTGCAGAGGTAAGTAGGTTGTTAGATCTGGTGGTGGAAGAATGTGCATACTCTCTTGTAATTACTTCCATTCTCCCAGAGAATAAAGAAGGAAGAATATCAGCTATGAGTGAGAAAGACTAAAGCTGTGCTGGGTCATTGAGACAAAAAAAGCTGTGAAAGAGTCAACTCAGAAAATGGGAGAATGAGTCCCACAGAGGTATGGAGAGGTGTTGTCTGGAAGCAGAGAGGGTCCACTTGTGGTTTCATACCCTAAAAGTAAATTAGACAGCATGATTGTTTGTTTTTATCTATTTTAGTTGCTTCAGGACAAAAGTAGAGTAGGCAAATTCCTGGATTCAACTAAAAAAATACTGAATTTTTTGCTAGTTGAGGTTAACGGAGAATTGGGGGGCAAAGGAGCTTAGATTCTACAGAATGAAATTATTATAATAATGAAACTTGAAATTTAAGTATAAAAAAGAGAATTGAGGACAAAAAGGAGAAGATGAAGAGGGCAAATTTGATAAGGTCAGCAGATTGGAGGTCCCAGTGGAGTCAACTTCTGATGTGATCAGGCATTATGTTCAACCATAGAGGATCCAGAGTTCCCTTCTGCTTCACAACCTTAAGGCCTGTAAGTACATATAAAGTTTGGAAGAACAGGGTGACCCACAGTCCTATAATCTATATGCAAGCTATTAAAAGCAATTTGATTAAAAGATAAGCTTAATTTTCCCAGAAGATATTTCCTTAATCTAAAAGAAATTTCCTACTCTAAGACATATTTTTTTAGAAGAAACCTTCCAGAGCCATTTGAATACCCCAGGAGATTGCTGTCACTGCTCTTACAGACCAGCAGTACACCAGCCTGATTATGAAGTGGCAAGTGAAAGTGTGGGGTCTCAGGAGACAGTTATTTCTAAAATGAACTCTGGAAAAATAAAATGACCTCTGTCACATAATGGACTTGTCTGGTTTTCTACCCTTGTGAATATAAGACCCCCTTTAGGGATACAGATTTGTAAACCAGTTTCATGAAGTGAATTCCGTACCAAGATTAGTGGAGATTTTTCTGTGAAGATTTCACAAGATGTTGGAAAAACTTATATTAAAACATACTTCCTAGATTCAAATTTCTAGGAGGCCCAGAAACTTTAGGATGCCATTTGGAACCAAAGAGAGACAGAGAAAAAAAATGGTAGAAACAAATTCCATTATAAACAAATAATTAAAAGAGCAAAACGTATGTTAATTGAATTAACAGAGGGCACAGTGAAAGTAGAATTACAGGAGAGACTGTTTTGAGGTAGACATAAGAGTTTGGATGGGCTTCCAGGAAAGATACTTGAATATAACATTGAAGGAAGAACGACCACCGCCCATGAGTTTTCTTCTGGGCCCTTAGTGTTTGCATGCCCACCCTCCACTGCCTCATCTTGTTCTGTCTCAGTCCTTTTTTTGTGTGGTGTCAGGCAGGTAAACAGTTGCAGATTAACACATGGTCTCTGACAGGAGGGAGGAGCCAGCATGACATATTGTGGAGAATAAAAAGTCTTAGTATGACTGGAGCACAGAGTCAGTGTAAACCGTGGTATGTGATGAGGACCAGCCTGTAACTTGGAATGGATTATTGCAGCAGTTCTCAAACTTTTTGACCTCAGGACCCCTTTCATTCTTAAAATTTATGGTGACTCCCAAAGTACTTGTACTTATGTGATTTATACATCTACTGATATTTGCCATCCTAGAAATGAAATCTGACAAAATAACTATTTGTTCATTAATTTTGAACAAGAATAGTAAATTCACTACATGTTAACATAAATATTTTTAATAAAGGTAATTCATTTTTTCCAACAAAATAAACTAAGTGAGAAAATTAGCATTGCTCTTCAGTATTACATTTTTGGGGAGTCTGGATTAATAGAAGACATCTGGATTCTCATATTTGCTTCCTCAAGCAATCTGTTGTGATATCAAGTTATTCAGTGTCTAGAAAATGCAACTGTACATTTGTGACAGAATGAAGACCAAAAAGGCAAATAAGAGTTTAGTATTATCATGAACATAATTTTGACCCTTCAGACCTATTAAAAGGGTCTCAGGACACATCTTTATTCCCCGTGAGTCCCCAACACACTTTGAGAACTGCTGCTTTCCTTTTCTATTTTTTTTAAGGTTTTGGAATTTTGTTTGATGGAGGTGTTTTATTTTTTAATTTTTTTATATAAATTTATTAATTGGAGGCTAATGACTTTACAATATATGCATTAGTATACTGTATTGGTGTTTTTTTTTCTGGCTTACTTCACTCTGTATAATAGAATCCAGTTTCATTCACCTCAGTAGAACTGATTCAATTGTATTCTTTTTAATGACTGAGTAATACTCCATTGTGTATATGTACCACAGCTTTCTTATCCATTCGTCTGCTGATGGCCATCTAGGTTGCTTCCATGTCCTGGCTATTATAAACAGTGCCATGATGAACATTGGCGTACATGTGTCTCTTTCAATTCTGGTTTCTGCAGTGTGTATACCCAGCAGTGACATTGCTGGGTTGTAAGCCAGTTCTATTCCAGTTTTCTAAGGCACTTCCACATTGTTCTCCGTAGTGGCAGTACTAGTTTGCACTCCCACCAACAGTGTAAGAAGGTTCCCTCTTCTCCACACCCTCTCCAGCATTTCTTGCTTGTAGACTTTTGGATCTCAGCCATTCTGACTGGCACGAAATGGTACCTCATTGTGGTTTTGATTTGCATTTTTC
Source organism: Cephalophus harveyi (assembly GCA_006410635.1). NCBI lineage: Eukaryota > Metazoa > Chordata > Mammalia > Artiodactyla > Bovidae > Cephalophus > Cephalophus harveyi. The sequence goes on from SJYT01034497.1 coordinate 191,702, forward strand.
TGATAATGAGTGATGTTGAGCATCTTTTCATGTGTTTGTTAGCCATCTGTATGTCTTCTTTGGAGAAGTGTCTGTTTAGTTCTTTGGCCCATTTTTTGATTGG
>SJYT01034497.1:192207-208279 GCA_006410635.1 Cephalophus harveyi
ATATAAATTTATTTATTTTAATTGGAGGTTAATTACTTTACAATATTGTATTGGTTTTGCCATACATCAACATGAATTTGCCATGGGTATACACATGTTCCCCATCTTGAACCCTCCTCCCACCTCCCTCCCTATACCCTCCCTCTGGGTCATCCCAGTGCACCAGCCCCAAGCATCCTGTATCATGAATTGAACCTGGACTGGCGGTTCATTTCACATGTGATATTATACATGTTTCAATGCCATTCTCCCAAATCATCCCACTCTGTCCCTCTCCCACAGAGTCCAAAAGACTGTTCTATACATCGGTGTCTCTTTTGCTGTCTCACATACTGGGTTATCGTTACCATCTTTCTAAATTCCATGTATATGGCTTAGTATACTGTATTGGTGTTTTTCTTTCTGGCTTACTTCATTCTGTATATTAGGCTCCAGTTTCATCCACCTCATTAGAACTGATTCAAACGTATTCTTTTTAGTGGCTGAGTAATACTCCATTGTGTATATGTGCCACAGCTTTCTTACTCATTCGCCTGATGATGGACACCTAGGCTGCTTCCATGTCCTGGCTATTATAAAGTGTTGCAATGAACATTGGTGTACATGGGTCTCCTTCAATGCTGGTTTCCTTTTGTGTATGCCCAGCAGTGGGATTGCTGGGTCATATGGGAGTTCTATTTCCAGTTTTTTGAGGAATCTCCACACTGTTGTCCATAGTGGCTGTACTAGTTTGCATTCCCACCAACATTGTAAGAGGGTTCCCTTTTCTTGGATCACAGCCATTCTGACTGACATGAAATGGTACCTCCTTGTGGTTCTGATTTGCATTTCTCTGATAATGAGTGATGTTGAGCATCTTTTCATGTGTTTGTGAGCCGTCTGTATGTCTTCTTTGAAGAAGTGTCTGTTAATTGGCCTATTTTTTGATTGGGTCGTTTATTTTTCTGGAGTGGAGCTACAGGAGTTGATTGTATATGTTTGAGACTAATTCTTTGTCAGTTGCTTTAGTTGCTATTATTTTCTCCCATTCTGAAGGCTGTCTTTTCACCTTATAGTTTCCTTTGTTGTGCAGAAGCTTTTAATTTTAATTAGGTTACATTGGTTTATTTTTATTTCATTTTGTTTTGTTTTTTAAAAAATAAATTTATTTATTTAAATGGAGGTTAATTACTTTACAGTATTGTATTGGTTTTGCCATACATCAACATGAATTCGCCACGGGCATGCACGTGTTCCACATCCTGAACCCATCTCCCACCTCCCTCCCAGTACCATCCCTCTGGGTCATCCCAGCGCACCAGCCCCAAGCATCCTGTATCATGCATCAAACCTTTACTGGCGGTTCGTATCAATGTGATATTATACATGTTTCAAAGCTATTCTCCCAAATCATCCCACCCTGTCCCTCTCCCAAGAGTCCAAAAGACTGTTCTATACATCGGTGTCTCTTTTGCTGTCTCGCATACAGGGTTATCATTACCATGTTTCTAAATTCCATAAATATGCTTTAGTATACTGTATTGGTGTTTTTCTTTCTGGCTTACTTCACTCTGTATAATAGGTTCCAGTTTCATCCATCTCATTAGAACTGATTCAAATGAATTCTTTTTAATGGCTGAGTAATACTCCATTGTGTATATGTACCACAGCTTTCTTATCCATTCATCTGCTGATGGACATCTAGGTTGTTTCCATGTCCTGGCTATTATAAACAGTGCTGCAATGAACATTGGGGTACATGTGTCTCTTTCAATTCTGGTTTCCTCGGTGTGTATGCCCAGCAGTGGGATTGCTGGGTCATAAGGCAGTTCTATTTGCAGTTTTTTAAGGAATCTCCACACAGTTCTCCATAGTGGCTGTACTAGTTTGCATTCCCACCAGCAGTGTAAGAGGGTTCCCTTTTCTCCACACCCTCTCCAGCATTTATTGCTTGTAGACTTTTGGATCGCAGCCATTCTGACTGGCGTGAAATGGTACCTCATTGTGGTTTTGATTTGCATTTCTCTGATAATGAGTGATGTTGAGCATCTTTTCATGTGTTTGTTAGCCATCTGTATGTCTTCTTTGGAGAAGTGTCTGTTTAGTTCTTTGGCCCATTTTTTGATTGGTCATTTATTTTTCTGGAATTGAGCTACAGGAGTTGCTTGTATATTTTTGAGACTAATTGCTTGTCAGTTGCTTCATGTGCTGTTATTTTCTCCCATTCTGAAGGCTGTCTTTTCACCTTGGTTATAGTTTCCTTTGTTGTGCAGAAGTTTTTAATTTTAATTAGGTTACATTTGTTTATTTTTGTTTTGTTTTAGTTTCTTTTGGTTTGTTTTAGTTTTTCTTAATAAAAAATTTTTATTTTAATTTGAAGTTAATTAATTTACAATATTGTATTGGTTTTGCTATACATCAACATGAATCTGCCACGGTATACACATGTTCCCCATCCTGAACCCTCCTTCCACCTCCCTCCCCGTACCATCCCTCTGGGTCATCCCAGTGCACCAACCCCAAGCATCCTGGATCATGCATCGAACCTGGACTGGCGGTTCATTTCCCATGTGATATTATACATGTTTCAATGCCATTCTCCCAAATCATTCCACCCTCTCCCTCTCCCACAGAGTCCAAAAGACTATTTTATACATCAGTGTCTCTTTTGCTGTCTCTAATACAGGATTATTGTTACCATCTTTCTAAATTTCCTTATATATGCATTACTATACTGTATTGGTGTTTTTCTTTCTGGCTTACTTCACTCTGTATAATAGGCTCCAGTTTCATCCACCTCATTAGAACTGATTCAAATGAATTCTTTTTAATGGCTGAGTAACACTCCATTGTGTATATGTACCACAGCTTTCTTATCCATTCGTCTGCTGATGGGCATCTCGGTTGCTTCCATGTCCTGGCTATGATAAACAGTGCTGCGATGAACATTAGCATACACGTGTCTCTTTCAGTTCTGGTTTCCTTGGTGTGTATGCCCAGCAGTGGGATTGCTGGGTCATATGACAGTTCTATTTCCAGTTTTTTAAGGAATCTCTGCACTGTTGTCCATAGTGGCTGTACTAGTTTGCATTCCCACCAACATTGTAAGAGGGTTCCCTTTTCTTGGATCGCAGCCGTTCTGACTGGCGTGAAATGGCACCTCCTTGAGGTTCTCATTTGCATTTCTCTGGTAATGAGTGATGTTGAGCATCTTTTCATGTGTTTGTTAGCCATCTGTATGTCTTCTTTGGAGAAATGTCTGTTTAGTTCTTTGGCCCATTTTTTGATTGAGTCGTTTATTTTTCTGCAGTTGAGCTACAGGAATTGATTGTATATGTTTGAGATTAATTCTTTGTCAGTTGCTTCATTTGCTATTATTTTCTCTCATTCTGAAGGCTGTCTTTTCACCTTGCTTATAGTTTCCTTTGTTGTGCAGAAGCTTTTAATTTTAATTAGGTTACATTTATTATTATTTTTAATAAATTTATTTATTTTAATTGGAGGTTAATTACTTTACTATGTTCAATTGGTTTTGCCATACATCAACATGAATCTGCCATGGGCATGCACATGTTCCCCATCATGAACCCCATCCCACCTCCCTCCCTGTACCATCCCTCTGGGTCATCCCAGTGCCCAAGCATCCTGTATTATGCATCGAACCTGGACTGGCGGATCATTTCACAGATGATATTATACATGTTTCAGTGCCATTCTGCCAAATCATCCCATGCTCTCCGTCTCCCACAGAGTCCAAACGACTGTTCTATACGTCAGTCTCTCTTATGCTGTTTCGCATACCGTGTTATCGTTACCATCTTTCTAAATTCCATATATCTGCGTTAGTATACTGTATTCGTGTTTTTCTTTGTGGCTTACTTTACTTTGTATATTAGGCTGCAGTTTCATCCATCTCATTGGAACTGATTCAAATGAATTCTTTTTAATGGCTGAGTAATACTCCATTGGGTATATGTACCACAGCTTTCTTATCCATTTGTCTGCTCATGGGCATCTAGGTTGCTTCCATATCCTGGCTATTATAAACAGTGCTGCGATGATTACATGTGTCTTTCAATTCTGGTTTCCTTGGTGTGTATGCCCTGCATTTGAATTGCTTGGTCATATGGCAGTTCAATGTCCGGTTTTTTAAGGAATCTCCACACTGTTCTCCATAGTGGCTGTACTCCATAGTTTGCATTCCCACCAATAGTATAAGGGGGTTCCCTTTTCTCCACAGCCACTTCAGCATTAATTGCTTGTAGACTTTTGGATCACAGCCATTCTGACTGGCGTGAAATGGTACCTCATTGTGGTTTTGATTTGCATTTCTCTGATAATGAGTGATGTTGAGCATCTTTTCATGTGTTTGTTAGCCATCTGTATGTCTTCTTTGGAGAAATGTCTGTTTATTTTTTTGGGCAATTTTTTGATTGGGTCGTTTATTTTTCTGCAATTGAGCTGCAGGAGTACTTGTATATTTTGGAGACTAATTTTTTGTCAGTTGCTTCAGTTGCTGTTATTTTCTCCAATTCTGAAGGCTGTCTTTTCACCTTGCTTATAGTTTCCTTTGTTGTGCAGAAGCTTTTAATTTTAATTAGGTTACACTTGTTTATTTTTGTTTTGTTTTTTAAAATAGATTTATTTATTTTAATTGGAGGTTAATTACTTTACTATATTCAATTGGTTTTGCCATACATCAACATGAATCTGCCACGGGCATGCACATGTTACCCATTTTGAAGCCCCTCCCACTTCCCTCCCCGTACCATCCCTCTGGGTCATCCCAGTGCACCAGCCCCAAGCATCCTGTATCATGCATCGAACCTGGACTGGTGGATCATTTCATATATGATATTATACATGTTTCAGTGCCATTCTGCCAAATCATCCCACCCTCTCCCTCTCCCACAGAGTCCAAACGACTGTTCTATACATCAGTGTCTCTTACGCTGTCTCGCATACCGTGTTATCATTACCATCTTTCTAAATACCATATATATGTGTTAGTGTACTGTATTGGTGTTTTTCTTTCTGGCTTACTTTACTTTGTATATTAGGCTCCAGTATCATCCACCTCATTAGAACTGATTCAAATAAATTATTTTTAATGGCTGAGTAGTACTCCATTGGGTATATGTACCACCACTTTCTTATCCATTTGTCTGCTGATGGGCATCTAGGTTGCTTCCATATGCTGGCTATTATAAACAGTGCTGCAATGACTACACGTGTCTCTTTCAATTCTGGTTTCCTCGATGTGTATGCCCAGCAGGAGGATTGCTGAGTCGTATGGCAGTTCCATTCCAGTTTTTTAAGGCATCTCTGCACTGTTCTCCATAGTGCCTGGGCTAGTTTACTGTCCCACCAACAGTGTAAGACGGTTCCCTTTTCTCCACACTCTCTCCAGCATTTATTGCTCATAGACTATTGGATCGTAGCCATTCTGACTGGCCTGAAATGGTACCTCAGTATGGTTTTGATTTGCATTTCTCTGAAAATGAGTGACATTGAGCATCTTTTCATGTGTTTGTGAGCTATCTGTATGCCTTCTTTTGAGAAATGTCTATTTCGTTCTTTGGCCCACTTTTTGATTGGGTCGTTTATTTTTCTGCAATTGAGCTGCAGGAGTACTTGTATATTTTGGAGACTACTTCTTTGTCAGTTGCTTCAGTTGCTATTATTTTCTCCCATTCTGAGGGCTGTCTTTTCACCTTGCTTATAGTATCCTTTGTTGTGCAGAAGCTTTTAATTTTAATTAGGTTACATTTGTTTATTTTTGTTTTGTTTTTCAATATAAATTTATTTATTTTAATTGGAGGTTAATTACAATATTCTATTGGTTTTGCCATACATCAACATGAATCCGCCACAGGCATGCACGTGTTCCCCATCTTGAATCCCGTTCCCACCTCCCTCTCTGTTCCATCCCTCTGGGTCATCCCATTGCACCAGCCCAAAGCATTGTGTATCATGCATCAACCCTGAAATGGCGGTTCCTTTCCCATGCTCCATTATACATGTTTCAAGGCCATTCTCCCAAATCATCCCACCCTCTCCTCCCACAGAGTCCAAAAGACTGTTCTATACATCGCAGTCTCTTTTGCTGTCTCACATACCAGGTTATCATTACCATCTTTCTAAATTCCATATATATGCATTAGTATACTGCATTGGTGTTTCTCTTTCTGGCTTACTTCACTCTGTTTGTTAGGCTCCAGTTTCATCCACCTCATTAGGACTGATTCAAATGAATTCTTTTTAATGGCAGAGTAATACTCCATTGGGTACATGTACCACAGCTTTCTTATCCATTCGTCTGCTGATGGCCATCTAGGTTGCTTCCATATGCTGGCTATTATAAACAGTGCTGCGATGATTACATGTGTCTCTTTCAATTCTGGTTTCCTTGGTGTGTATGCCCTGCAGTGGGATTGCTGGGTAATATGGCAGTTCAATTTCCAGTTTTTTTAAGGAATCTCCACGCTGTTCTCCATAGTGGCTATACTCCATAGTTTGCATTCCCACCAACAGTGTAAGGGGGTTCCCTTTTCTCCACAGCCTCTCCAGCATTAATTGCTCATAGACTTTTGGATCACAGCCATTCTGACTGGCGTGAAATGGTACCTCATTGTGGTTTTGATTTGCATTTCTCTGATAATGTGTGATGTTGAGCATCTTTCATGTGTTTGTTAGCCATCTGTATGTCTTCTTTGGAGAAATGTCTGTTTAGTTCTTTGGCCCATTGTTTGATTGGGTCATTTCTCTGGGACTGAACTGCAGTAGTTGCTTATATATTTTTGAGATTATTGCTTTGTAAGTTGCTTCATTTGCTATTATTTTCTCCAATTCTGAAGGCTGTCTTTTCACCTTGCCTATAATTTCATTTGTTGTGCAGAAGCTTTTAATTAGGTTCCATTTGTTTATTTTTGCTTTTATTTCCAATAATCTGGAAGGTGGCTCATAGAGGATCTGGCTGTGATTCATGTCAGAGTGTGTTTTGCCTATGTTCTCCTCTAGGGGTTTTATAGTTTCTGGTATTACGTTTATATCTTTAAGCCACTTTGAGTTTATTTTTGTGTATGGTGTTAGAAAGTGTTCTAGTTTCATTCTTTTGCAAGTGATTGACCAGTTTTCCCAGAACCACTTGTTAAAGAGATTGTCTTTTCTCCATTGTATATTCTTGCCTCCTTTGTCAAAGATAAGGTGTCCATAGGTGCGTGGATTTATCTCTGGGCTTTCTATTTTGTTCCATTGATCTATATTTCTGTCTTTCTGCCAGTACCATACTGTCTTGATGACTGTGGCTTTGTGGTAGAGCCTGAAGTTAGGAGGTTGATTCCTCCAGTTCCATTCTTTTTTCTCAAATTTGCTTTGGCTATTCAAGTTAAAGATAAGGTGTCCATAGGTGTGTGGATTTATCTCTGGGGCTTTCTATTTTGTTCCATTGATCTATATTTCTGTCTTTCTGCCAGTACCATACTGTCTTGATGACTGTGGCTTTGTGGTAGAGCCTGAAGTTAGGAGGTTGATTCCTCCAGTTCCATTCTTTTTTCTCAAATTTGCTTTGGCTATTCAAGTTTTTTTGTATTTCCATACAAATTGTGAAATTATTTGTTCTAGGTCTGTGAAAAATACCGTTGATAGCTTGATAAGGATTGCATTCAATCTATAGGTTGCTTTTTGTACTATACTAATTTTCACTATATTGATTCTTCTGATCCATGAACATGGTATATTTCTACATCTCTTAGTGTCCTCTTTGATTTCTTTCACCAGTGTTTTATAGTTTTCTATATATAGGTCTTTAGTTGCTTTAGGGAGATATATCCTAAGTATTTTATTCTTTTCGTTGCAATGGTGAATGGAATTGTTTCCTTAATTTCTCTTTCTATTTTCTCATTATTAGTGTATAGGAATGCAAGGGATTTCTGTGTGTTGATTTTATATCCTGCACCTTTTCTAAGTTTTCCATATATAGGTCTTTAGTTTCTTTAGGTAGATATATTCCTAAGTATTTTATTCTTTTCGTTGCAATGGTGAATGGAATTGTTTCCTTAATTTCTCTTTCTATTTTCTCATTATTAGTGTATAGGAATGCAAGGGATTTCTGTGTGTTGATTTTATATCCTGCACCTTTTCTATATTCATTCATTAGTTCTAGTAATTTTCTGGTGGAGTCTTTAAAGACGGGTTTTCTATGTAGAGGATCATGTCATCTGCAAACAGTGAGAGTTCTGCTTCTTCTTCTCTGATCTGGATTCCTTTTATTTCTTTTTCTGCTCCGATTGCTGTGGTCAAAACTTCCAAAACTATGTTGAACAGTAGTGGTGAGAGTGGGCACCCTTGTCTTGTTCCTGACTTTAGGGGAAATGCTTTCAATTTTTCACCATTGAGAATAATGTTTGCTGTGGGTTTGTCATATATAGCTTTTATCATGTTGAGGAATGTTCCTTCTATGCCTGGTTACTTGCCAAAACTTCCAGAACTATGTTGAATAGTAGCGGTGAAAGTGGGCACCCTTGTCTTGTTCCTGACTTTAGGGGAAATGCTTTCAATTTTTCACCATTGAGAATAATGTTTGCTGTGGGTTTGTCATATATAGCTTTTATCATGTTGAGGAATGTTCCTTCTATGCCTGGTTACTGGAGAGTTTTTATCATAAGTGGACGTCAAATTTTGTCAAAGGTTTTCTCTGCCTCTATTGAGATAATCATATGGCTTTTTTTTTCAATTTGTTAATGTGGTGTATTATACTGATTGATTTGCAAATATTGAAAAATCCTTGCATCCCTGGTATAAAGCCCACTTGGTCATGGTGTATAATCTTTTTAATGTGTTGTTGGATTCTGATTGCTAGAATTTTGTTAAGGATTTTTGCATCTATGTTCATCAGTGATATTGGCCTGTAGTTTTCTTTTTTTGTGGCATCTTTGTCAGGTTTTGGTATTAGGGTGATGGTGGCCTCATAGAATGAGTTTGGAAGTTTACCTTCCTCTGCAATTTTCTGGAAGAGTTTGAGTAGGATAGGTGTTAGCTCTTCTCTAAATTTTTGGTAGAATTCAGCTGTGAAGACATCTGGACCTGGGCTTTTGTTTGTTGGAAGATTTCTGATTACAGTTTCAATTTCCATGCTTGTTATGGGTCTGTTAAGATTTTCTATTTCTTCCTGGTTCAGTTTTGGAAAGTTGTACTTTTCTAAGAATTTGTCCATTTCTTCCATGTTGTCCGTTTTATTGGCATATAGTTGCTGATAGTCGTCTCTTATGATCCTTTGTATTTCTGTGTTGTCTGTTGTGATTTCTTATTGATTTGATTTTTCTCCCTTTGTTTGTTGATGAGTCTGGCTAATGGTTTGTCAATTTTATTTATCCTCTCAAAGAACCAGCTTTTTGCTTTGTTGATTTTTGCTATGGTCTCTTTTGTTTCTTTTGCATTTATTTCTGCCCTAATTTTTAAGATTTCTGTCCTTCTACTAACCCTGGGATTCTTCATTTCTTCCTTTTCTAGTTGCTTTAGGTGTAGAGTTGTTATTTTTTGATTTTTCTTGTTTCTTGAGGTAAGCCTGTATTGCTATGAACCTTCCCCTTAGCACTGTTTTTACAGTGTCCAACAGGTTTTGGGTTGTTGTGTTTTCATTTTCACTCGTTTCTATGCATATTTTGATTTCTTCTGTGATTTGTTGGTCATTCAACAGCATGTTGTTCAGCCTCCATATGTTGGAATTTTTAATAGTTTTTCTCCTGTAAGTGAGATCTAATCTTACTGCATTGTGATCAGAAAAGATGCTTGGAATGATTTTAATTTTTTTGAATTTACCAAGGCTAAATTTATGGCCCAGGATGTGATCTATCCTAGAGAAGGTTCCATGTGTGCTTGAGAAAAAGGTGAAATTCATTATTTTGGGGTGAAATGTCTTGTAGATATCAATTAGGTCTATCTGGTCTATTGTATCTTTTAAAATTTGTGTTTTCTTGTTAATTTTCTGTTTAGTTGATCTATCCATAGGAGTGAGTGGGGTAATTAGGTCTCCCACTATTATTGTGTTATTGTTAATTTCTCCTTTCATACTTCTTAGCATTTGTTTTACATATTGCGGTCCTCCTATGTTGGGTGCATTTATGTTCATAATTGTTATATCTTCTTCTTGGATTGATCCTTGATCATTATGTAGTGTCCTTTTTGTCTCTTTTCACAGCCTTTGTTTTAAAATATATTTTATCTGATATGAGTATCGCTACTCCTGCTTTCTTTTGGTCTCTGTTTGCGTGGAATATCTTTTTCCAGCCCATCACTTTCAGTCTGTATGTGTCCCTCGTTTTGAGATGGGTCTTTTGTAGACAACATATATAAGGGTCTTGTTTTTGTATCCATTCAATCAGTCTTTTGTCTTTTGGTTGGGGCATTCAACCTATTCACGTTTAAGGTCATTATTGAAACGTATGATCCTGTTGCCATTTACTTTATTGTTTTGGGTTCTAGTTTATATACCCTTGTGTTTCCTGTCTAGAGAATATCCTTTAGCATTTGTTGGAGAGCTGGTTTGGTGGTGCTGAATTCTCTCAGCTTTTGCTTGTCTGTAAAGCTTTTGATTTCTCCTTCATATTTGAATGAGATCCTTGCTGGGTACAGTAATCTGGGCTGTCGGTTATTTTCTTTCATCACTTTAAGTATGTTTTGCCATTCCCTCCTGGCCTGAAGAGTTTCTATTGAAAGATCTGCAGTTATCCTTATGGGAATCCCCTTGTGTGTTATTTGTTGTTTTTCCCTTGCTGCTTTTAATATTTGTTCTTTGTGTTTGATCTTTGTTAGTTTGATTAATATGTGTCTTGGGGTGCTTTGCCTTGGGTTTATCCTGTTTGGAACTCTCTGGGTTTCTTGGACTTGGGTGATTATTTCCTTTCCCATTTTAGGGAAGTTTTCAACTATTATCTTCTCAAGTATTTTCTCATGGTCTTTCTTTCTGTCTTCTTCTGGGACTCCTATGATTTGAATGTTGGGGCATTTAACATTGTCCCAGAGGTCTCTGAGATTGTCCTCATTTCTTTTAATTCGTTTTTCTTTTTTCCTCTCTAATTCATTTATTTCTACCATTCTATCTTCTACCTCACTAATCCTATCTTCTGCTTCCATTTTTCTACTGTTTGTTCCCTCCAGAGTGTTTTTTATCTCATTTATTACATTATTCATTATATATTGACTCTTTTTAATCTCTTCTAGGACCTTGTTATACCTTTCTTGCATCTTCTCAATCCTTGTCTCCAGGCTATTTATCTGTGATTCCGTTTTGTTTTCAAATTTTGGATCATTTTCATTATCATTATTCGGAATTCTTTATCAGGTAAATTCCTTATCTCTTCCTCTTTTGTTTGGTTTGGTGGGCATTTATCCTGTTCCTTTACCTGCTGGGTATTCCTCTGTCTCTTCATCTTGTTTATATTGCTGTGTTTGGGGTGGCCTTTCTGTATTCTGGCAGTTTGTGGAGTTCTTTATTGTGGAGTTTCCTCACTGTGGGTGGGGTTGTACAGGTGGCTTGTCAAGGTTTCCTGGTTTGGGAAGCTTGTGTTGGTGTTCTGGTGGGTGGAGCTGGGTTTCTTCTCTGTGGAATGCAATGAAGTGTCCACTAATGAATTACGAGATGTCATTGGGTTTGGAGTGACTTTGGGCAGCCTGTATATTGAAGCTCAGGGCTGTGTTCCTGTGTTGCTGGAGAATTTGTGTGGTATGTCTTGCTCTGGAACTTGTTATCCCTTGAGTGGTGCTTGGTTTCAGTGTAGGTATGGAGGCATTTGATGAGCTCCTGTCGATTAATGTTCCCTGGAGTCAGGAGTTCTCTGGTGTTTTCAGGATTTGATCTTAAGCCTCCTGCTTCTGGTTTTCAGTCCTATTTTTACAGTAGCCTCAAGACTTCTCCATCTATACAGCACCCCTGATAAAACATTTCCTTTCAAAGACAATGGGCTGCTTTTCTGGGTGCCTGATGTCCTCTGCCAGCATTCAGAATTTGTTCTGTGGAATTTACTCAGCGTTCAAATGTTCTTTTGATGAATTTGTGGGGGAGAAAGTGGTCTCTCCGTCCTATTCCTCTGCCATCTTAGGACCACCTCCTCTGCTGCTTTCTTATAAAGCCATATAGAGAACAAGTTGGATTTTATCTAGTAGATGATACACAGAAAAAAGTCATTTAATCAAGGATTTGATTGAATTAACAGAGGGATCAGTGAGAGTAGAATGATGGGAGAGACTGCTTTGGGGTAGACATAGAGTTTAGGTGGGCTTCCAGGCTTTTTAAAATGGTTACTCCCAGTATAGAAAATAAGTTGGATAAAGGCAAGGTTAGATGTTTGGAAATTAATTAAATTTGAGCAATTTCCCACATCCTATCTAGAAGGACTATTCTACAAACTCATGTAGAATACTGATTATATATTTTATGGTGTTTCGTTTCCTTTACATAAAAGTAAGTTACTTTGACTCATCTTTGTAACTACAGCTTTTGGTAGAGTATACAGAGTAGGAACCCAGTAAAGATTTGTTAAAAATAAATGAAATAACTAACTAAATGATTATCAGAATATTGCAGATAAATGATGATCTCAGTTCAGTTCAGTTGCTCCCTGACAATTATGAAGTATTCTTCACATCAGTATCAGTTCAGTCGCTCAGTCGTGTCCGACTCTTTGTGGCCCCATGGACCACAGCACGCCAGGCCTCCCTGTCCATCATCAACTCCCAGAGTTTACTCAAACTCATGTCCATCGAGTCAGTGATGCCATCCAACCATCTCATCCTCTGTCAAACCCTTCTCCTCCCACCTTCAATCTTTCCCTACATCAGGATCTTTTCAAATGAGTCAGTTCTTTGCATCAAGTGGCCAAAGTATTGGGAGCTTCAGCTTCAGCATCACTCCTTCCAATGAATATTCAGGACTGATTTCCTTTAGGATTGACTGGTTGGATCTCCTTGCTGTCCAAGGGACTCTCAAGAGTCTTTTCCTACACCACAGGTCAAAAGCATCGATTCTTCAGCACTCAGCTTTCCTTATGGTCCAACTCTCACATCCATACATGACTACTGGAATGACCACAGCTTTCAGTAGATGGATCTTTGTCAGTAAAGTAACGTCTTTGCTTTTGAATATGGTGTCTTGGTTGGTCATAGCTTTTCTTCCAAGGAGCAAGTGTCTTTTAATTTTATGACTTCAGTCACCATCTTCAGTGAAATTGGAGCCAGAGAAAATAAGAAAGAAAATAAGCCCAAGAAAATTTGTTTTATTCAAATTCAGACTTAAATTGAAGAAAGTGGGGGAAATGACTAGACTACTCAGAAATGACCTAAATCAAATCCCTTATGCTTATACAGTGGAAGTAAAAAACAGATTCAATTGATTAGATCCAATAGAGTGCCTGAAGAACTATGGACTGAGGTTCGCATCCCCAAGAAAAAGGAATGCAAAAAAGGCAAAAGGATTGTCTGAAGAGGCCTTAGAAATAGCCAAGGACAGAAGAGAAGCACAAGTCATAGGAGAAAAGGAAAGCTATACCCATCTGAATTCAGAGTTCCAAAGAATAGCAAGGAGAGATAAGAAAGCCTTCCTCAGTGATCATTGTAAAGAAACAGAGGAAAACAATAGAAGGGGAAAGACTAGAGATCTCTTAAAAAATTAGAGATAGTAAGGGAACATTTCATGCAAAAATGGGCTGAATAAAGGATAAAGTGCTGCACTCAATATGCCAGCAAATCTGGAAAACTCAGCAGTGGCCACAGGACTGGAAAAGGTCAATTTTCATTCTAATTCCAAAGAAAGTCACTGCCAAAGAATGTTCAAACTACTGCACAATTGCACTCATCTCACACGCTAGCAAAATAATGGTAAAAATTCTCCAAGCCAGGCTTCAAGAGTATGTGAACTGAGAACTTCCAGATGTTCAAGCTGGATTTAGAAAAGGCAGATAAATGAGACATCAATTTGCCAGCATCTGTTGGATCATTGAAAAAGCAAGAGAGTTCCAGGAAAACATCTGCTTTATTGACTAGCCAAAGCCTTTGACTCTGTGGATCACAACAAACTGTGGAAATTCTTCAAGAGATGGGAATACCAGACCACCTGACCTGCCTCCTGAAAAATCTATATGCAGGTCAGGAAGCAACAGTTAGAACTGGACATGGAACAACAGACTGGTTCCAAATCAGGAAAGGAGTACATGAAGGCTGTATATTGTAACTCTGCTTATTTGACTTCTATGCAGAGTACATCATGCAAAATGCCAGACTGGATGAAGCACAAGCTGGAATCAAGATTGCTGGGAGAAATATCAATAACCTCAGATATGCATATGACACCACCCTTATGGCAGAAAGCAAAGAGAAAGTGAAGAGCCTCTTGATGAAAGTAAAGAGGAGAGTGAAAAAACAGGCTTAAAACTCAACATTCAAAAGATGAAGATCATGGGATCTGGTTCCATCAATTCATGGCAAATAGCTGGGGAAACAATGGAAACAATGATGATCTAGTCTTGAACTTGAAAGCGGTGGCACTAAAGATGAAGCAGATTTGAGATATACACTTAGTTTACTGTTTACTGACTGGTAATGCTGTTTAGCTACTTATTGAATAAGGACTGTGAAAGAAAGATAAGGAACATCATTATTTGGTTCATCTACCTTCTGTGACCCTGATTGAGGGAGGATAGGAAGGATAGAATGGGGTGAGGTTTGAAGGGATGATTTCTGGTTTCATTTTGAATATAATGTTTGTGGGATTTAAGCCTTTCCTAGCTCCTTAAGCAGTTTTTAGGCTACGTAGTGTCTTATTTAATTAAGCCAAGATCACAGTATATCCTAATATGTTTTCAGTGCTTTAATATTTTAGTATGTTTTTAATACTTTTGATGTTTTAGTGTTTATTTTTAATGTCTTAGTATTTTAATATTTAATCAGAATTCTTGGATTTTTGCTGTCCTAAATTTCCGGTTCTATTATTGGATGCTGATTTACTGCCAACCAAGTGGGATTAATTTGGCTGTTGCACAATGGCTTGTTTTCGAATTCACTGCCTCTAAATTTCATCCATAATGTGGGAAGTTGAACTACCCCTACAGCTCTGTGAAGGAACCTGCTGACCCCACATTGAGTCTCAATGCCTCATAGAAATCAGGAGACACAGCATTTGACTTATTCACAGAAACGAATAAGATCGCTTTTCACCATCCTCCTAATTTGCAGTCCCCAACTAAGGTTGATGACAAATTTAAAAGTATGCCTATCAGCAAGCATGGATTTTTGTAAGTCACAATTCACTAAATAGACATCATGTGATTGAAAATGAAGAAGCATCATGCAAAGAATGTGTTTTAAACAACTTAAAATGAGTTCAGAACGTGACAAAACAATCTGGCTTCATATTTTCAAGAAAGTAGCCCCAACAGACAGGAAAGAACACTTTAAACACTAAAGGGATTCAATTCTCATCTCCTTTTTTCCGCTTGTCTTTCCATCTGGCCAGAGTTGCTATTTTATCCAGTACTTTCTTGTTTGGTAACATCCTGTCTTTACGTTTTGTTTGCAATCTATTCTGCAAGCCTAATTGTTGCCCTCTCCCAGGAGAATGTGAATGGTTTTAAAGTTAGAAAGTGAAGAATCTGCATGAATACAGAATGGCAGTCATTTAACTATAATTAGTCTATTTGTCTTTCTTTTACTTATGCCAGAAATGTATCAATAACTTCAAAAAATGAAGGACTACCACCTGCCTAAAAGCTGAATGCAGCCCCCTAATTCTTAATTATTTTCTTTGCTTCAAATGAAAGCAAAATCACATTGGTGAAGATTTGTCTCTTGGTATATATATAAGATATTTCTGTTAGTTGCATAATTCAGTGAGTTACAGAAAGTGTACCATTCAAAAAAGTGTGTGTGTGTATGTGTATATATATATATATATAAATATATATAAACTGAGACGTGTATATATACATTGTACCATTCAAAAAATATATATATACACACTTTTCACATGTGTATATATATAAATTGAAAGCTAGATTATATTTTATTTTCATCAATTATTATGCATTAATAAAGCATGTGGTCA
>SJYT01034500.1:0-32301 GCA_006410635.1 Cephalophus harveyi
AGTGAAAAGTGAAAGTGAAGTCACTCAGTTGTGTCTGACTCCTAGCGACCCCATGGACTGCAGCCTACCAGGCTCCTCTTCCTACAGCCATGCAATTAAAAGACACTTTTTCCTTGAAAGAAAAGCTATGACCAACCTAGACAGCATATTAAAAAGCAGAGACATTACTTTATTAATGAAAGGCCATCTAGTCAAACTAAGGTTTTTCCAGTAGTGTTGCAAGGATGTGAGAAGTGGAATATAAAGAAAGCTGAGCACTGAAGAATTGATGCTTTTGAACTGTGGTGAAGGAGAAGACTCTTGAGAGTGCCTTGGACTGCAAGGAGATCCAACCAGTCCATCCTAAAGGAAATCATTCCTGAATATTCATTGGAAGGACTGATGCTGAAGCTGAAGTTCCAACACTGTGGCCACCTGATGCAAAGAACTGACTCATTTGAAAAGACCCTGATGCTGGGAAAGATTGAAGGTGGGAGAACAGGATGACAGAGGATGAGATGGTTGGAGGTCATCACTGACACTATGGACGTGAGTTTCAGTAGGCTCTGGGAGTTGGTAGTGGACATGAAACCCTGGCATGCTGCAGTCCCTGGGGTTGCAAAGAGTCAGACACGACTGTGCAATTGAACTGAACTGACTCTGACTCAACCCAAACAGACTGAAAAACCTTCTCTAACTTTCTCAGTAGTCTTAATAATTTGCTTAATTTTCATTTTTACCTGTTTCTATTGGTATTTGCAAATATATTCATTATTGCAATCCCCATAGTGTATGTATTCTAAAATATCTGTGTCCTGTGTTTGTCTTACATACTGTCCAGGCTTGGTTCATATACTGAGCACCTCTTGTTTAGAATATCACAAATCTTTCCCTCCTTTTATACGACCAGAACTGTTTCCATAACACAAATATAATATTTTCAGTATGTGTACCATAACACTGGCTTAAAAGCCCTAATTTGGAAGTAAGAATATGTTATAAATTACTTTATTTGCCATTTAATAATTTCAAAGCTTTATTTTTCTAAGAGTCCTTTTAAAAATATAGGACAAAGCAAAATATCCAAGTGGAGATATTGACCTTACATGTTTTCCTGAAGATTAAATGAAATAACACTTTTCAAGTGATTGGCTCACTGTCTAATACATTTTAGGCAATGAAACATGGTAGGTTTTGTTATTATTTATTGTCATCTTTCACTCATAAATTTCAAATTCTTTACCATACATAGCCAGTCCTGGGAAGTTTGCCACTGTCTGTCGGCCCAGATTCATTTTCTACCAGTAGCCTTTTACTTACTACATCCCAGCAATTGTGCATTATATATAGTTCCCTAAGTATGTCAAGTTGCTAGACGTTTCCATCTTTTTTTTTTTTGCCAAATATACAGACCATTAGTTTACCACTGAAGATTTCCTTGAACATTTTTGGCATTCTCCCATCATGGTTTATATCACTTTTTTCATTTTTACTATCACTACATCCTCTACAACTTTTTACATCTACACCTGTAATACATCCTGAGATTATCTTTGTGTAAACATTTCTCCCTTAATATGAGAGTTCCTTGATTGTTTTTGGCAATTCTTTAAACTCCATTTAATCTCTAAGGCTTATAATAGTGATTGGGATGCTAGGGATAACTAGTGACCTGTACTTGATACATAAATGTATGTTCATGGCAACTCTATGGGCAATATTAAGAAAAATATAACCAAAAAGAATATTGAAATGTTTTACCCTCCAAGCAACTCTTAAGTTTCTCTATTATTTTAATTCCCTCAATTCATAGGACCAACTGTGAATGTCAGAGATGTCTTCAAAGTCAGTGTTACAAAAAGGTTCCTCACTAGATAGAGATAAATCCTAAAGCATGTCAAATATGTCAAATACCAGAAAGGGAGAATGGGTTTAATTGATAGATGGTGGGCTGGGTGATGAAGATAGACAGCAATAGATTTGTGTGCTGTGATGATAGTCTGGAACAAAATTTATTTTATATCTATTTTTAAATGAGTATATGTGACATAGGTAGAAAAATATATTCATGGCTCAGACGGTAAAAAATCTGCATGCAATATGGGAGATCTTGGTTAGATCCCACAGTAGGGAAGATCCACTGGAGAAGGAAATGACTACTCACTCGAGTACTGTTGCTTGGAAAATTTCATGGAGAGAGAAGCCTGACAGTCTACAGTTCATGTGGTCATAAAGAGTTGTACATGACTGAGTGACTAACGCTTCAATTCATTTCATGGGTGAGAGCTGAGGGCAGAAGTACTTATCAATAACAGATACTTAAGATAAGGAAACATCTATTATTAACTGTTGACGAGTTCTTTGGGTCTAGAGGTATGTTCTTTCCAAGAATGATAGCCCAAATATGATCTCTTTCTCTCTTTAAGCTCTATCTTGACTAAAAGTAACTACTGGTGACTTTTATTACTAATATATGCCAATCTCTACTGTTCCTACAATATTTTCAATAATTTAAATGTAAACTTTGTAAAGTCAAATGTATTTTATTAATATTTTTATCACATTGGTTATTTAATGTCTTTCTTATAGTATTACTTTGGAGATCACCAGGTGGCTCAGTGGTAAGGAATCCTCATGCCAGTGCAGGAGCTGAAGATGTGGGTTTGATCCTGGGTCAGGAAGATCCCCTGGAAGAGGAATTGGCAACCCATTCAGGTATTCTTGCCTGAGAAATCCCATAGGCAGAGAAGCCTGGTGAGCTACAGTCCCTGGGGTTGTGAAGAGTTAGACATGACTAAGCAGTTAAAAATGTAAACTTTGTAAAGTCAAATGTATTTTATTAATATTTTTATCACATTGGTTATTTAATGTCTTTCTTATAGTATTAGTTTGGAGATCACCAGGTGGCTCAGTGGTAAGGAATCCTCATGCCAGTGCAGGAGCTGAAGAAGTGGGTTTGATCCTGGGTCAGGAAGATCCCCTGGAAGAGGAATTGGTAACCCATTCAGGTATTCTTGCCTGAGAAATCCCATAGGCAGAGAAGCCTGGTGAGCTACAGTCCCTGGAGTTGTGAAGAGTTAGACATGACTAAGCGATTAATCACAATACTCTTACTTAATGCAAGAACTATGAGTGGTACTATATTAACTGTATTTGACAATAATATTCTAGGTCATTCAGGTCTAAAAATTTCTCTTTTCCCCTCAGATATCATATTCTTAAACAGTATTTATTTATATGTTTATCTTTCCGTGAAGAATGTATGCTTGTAAAGTAAGCTGATATTAATGTTATATCATGCATTAGTTCTTTTCCTAGCCCTTATATAATTTCTGATCTAGACAATGAATACTGACAAAATAAATTTTCCACTACTTAGTATGCTGGATTATTTCTTCTACCAATATAGTATTTTGTTCTGAATACATTCTATAGAAGAAATGAACACTTAGATTAATGTGGAGTTAATTGTATTCAATAAAAAAGAGGTAAGTTTAAAAACCCAATCAAAACCTTGTATTTCCTCTAGTAAGACTTTAATATTGAAGATAATGTTGGTGATTTAAATGAGTTCTCTTTTTTAAGAGAAGGAAGACCAAAGAGAGGCATGGAAGCATACATGCTATATAATAAGTTTTAATTGAAAAACATTTCCAGTGGGGGTGAAATGGGACATTGTAAACACCAAACTTTGAAGCTGAGGAATACTTTCCCTATTTTGTTTTAGTTAATTTTGCCCAAGTCCCTGAAAATAAAAATATCTTTAAATTGCTTAAAATCTAACAAATTATTAGACCCTAGTCCATGGAAGTGTGTGATGGTTATTTGACAGCACCGTAAAAGTATTTTTCCAGATGAGAAAAGCCTAAAACAGAAGATATCTATCCTCCATACTACTGCATCTGACAACATGAAATACTTTATACAGTTTATAGAGAGGAGGAAAAAAAAACACCCTTTCAGGATCATTTGTCAAATGCGTAAAAGAAAAACAAATTGAAAATTTGGGGTTGTAGCAGAATGTCATTTTTAAAAAAATTTGCAATGAAGTTTAAGGAATTGCTGCTTATTTTTCAAACAATAGAAATTAACCAAAGGCAGAAGAGGAGGATTGCTTAAGCAAAAATGCAGTTATTTGGTAAACAGAATAAAATAGATAAATAGCCTATGTTATTTTGTGTTCTACAAAGAAAAAGTCAGCAACACTATTTGAACATTCCGAAGTTCACAAAACAGCTTAATAGAGGAGCCCTGAAAGAAATTATTCATGATTATAGTACTCTTTTTGGTAACTTTTCTGTTAAGAGTACATAATTTTTGAATTAGTGAATAACAAAGGCTACCCTTTACACAAATTATCACCCATGAATTTACTCACAGGGCTAAGATATTGATACCTATTTTATTTGCTCCAAAATGAGCTATATTTGGCAGAAATCGGTGGTAGGGGGTTGTTATTTGCAAAACATAGTCTATCAATTCAAACTAAATTATCACAAGAACCCCAGAGGCATTAAAGAACTGCTATGCTTTCCTTGCCTGAAATTCTTTTGCCTGGAGAATTTCATGGACAGAAGTGCCTGGTGGGTTACCGTCCATGGAGTTGCAAGGGGTCTGACAGGACTGAGTGACTAGCACTTACTTACACTATGCTTCCTGGGACCTCAGTAGTTAAGAATACGTCTACCAATGCAGAAGTTGCAGGAGATGTGGATTTGATCTCTGGGTCAGGTACAGGAGTGGACTGTTCAGATGTACCTTCAAGAAAGGGGTAGTTGCCCAGTTATGGAGAGGGTGGTTAGTTGGATCTTCAAGTTCTACAATTTTCAAGCCAATTCTATGTTATCCTTGAGTCTGGCTCCTCAGTCAATGGCTCAGCAAGTGTTGCTAGTTGAGAGTCCACTTTTCAACTGCCAATGGCCTGTTAGCCATGACCAAGCAAGCCCCAGTGAGGCACTTCTCATGCAAACAAGCTTTTCTCTAAAGTTCAGCATTTGTTGATCTGCAATGCAGCATTACTGCTCCCCTACACAACTCCAGTTTGCCCCATTTTTTTTCCCAGTTGTTACTCCCCCAATGACTATATTCTACTCCTAATTACATGAGTTTCTGAGTATGGGCATCTCCAAATGCCAGGCATATATTATACCAGGAGTCATCTGAGAAAGCAGTTTTAGGAGGAGGTTTGGGGAGTGGATCACTGAATATTCTAGAGTATTAGGATCGCATCTCTGCTGATAGAGAGGGTGCAGGCAGCTCTTGGTACAAAGTGGTGCCAAAATGTTAAAGTTTTATCTGGATGTAAGATGGTATGGTACAACAGTAGAGGGAAAGCCCCAGCCCCTCTGATAATTCCAGGATTTGAAATTAAAGGGGAAATTGTAAATACGAGGACAGTGAAATTGATGGTTATTCTAAGTTTCATTGATGGCCTATAGGGAGATAATGAGAGCTGAGGGCAATTATTAGACAATTGAAAGCTAATTAGGAGAACCAGAGAATAGCTCTGTGAACTTGAATACAGTAAGTCCCCTACAAACAAACCTTCAAGTTGTGAACTTTCAAAGATGCAAATGAGCATTCTCATACCCAATCATGTAAGTTAGTTAATGTGTGTGGTGTGCGCTGTCATATGCGTGCATCCTCTGCAAGTAGTTTTGCATATTCTATTGTAGAGTACTATATAGAGTACAGTAGTTCATTGTCTTTATTTCAAGCCCTGGATGTTCAGAAGCAAATGTAAAAGCAGCTGTGATGTGACTGGTAATGCTAAGAAGCACCAAATTATAAAGATGGAATCAGAAATGAAATAATTGACAGAGTGGAGAGAGGCAAAAAGACGCCTGTTAATGTAACCTTCAAGGTTGATATATTATAGCAAAGCCAGGGATCTGACTGTGAGAACCTGAAAAAAGAGATGATCTCCCAAAACTTTGACTCTTTAGATATTTGCCAAAGTTTCTAAATCTCTCTAGTGGCCTTCCTACCCATTAACACACCAGAAAATGATACAGTAGTGTTTTCTACACAAATCAAGAGGTACCTACCTTACACTCAGGCCTTTATTGATTTTGTGCCTTCCCTTTTTCTGACAATAACATACTTTTATCTTTACCAACTCCTTACTTGAGTACAACCTATGGAATCTTGTAAATTTTTCAATCAATTGTTCCTGTGTGATTCACGCAATTACCAAACATTTGGAGATTGTTTGGATTAAAAATAATATTCTTAGAAAACTGAAACCCTAGATTTGAGTCATATTCATATGTTGTAAATTGAATTATGCCACCCCTAAACTAAATAGTGAAGTTTCTGTTCACCAATACTTCATAATCTAGCTTAATTTTGAAATAGGGACTCTGCAGAAGTAATGTCAAGATGAAGTATTACTGGAGGAGGGTGAACCCATAATAATATTTGACTGGTGTCCTTTAGTAAAATGGAGAGATTTATAGATAGAGGCATCGAAGAGGACTGTGTGAATATCAAGGCAGAGATCAGTGATGCATATAGTCAAGTAACTGCCAGTATCTAGGGAAAAGGTATGGAATAGATTCTTCACCAGAGAAGGAAATAATCCTGAAAATAGCTTGACGTCAGACTCCCATCCTCAGGAAATGTGAGACAGTAAATTTCTACTGCTAAAATACCTAATTTGTGGAAAGGCAGAGATCAGTGATGCATATAGTCAAGTAACTGCCAGTATCTAGGGAAAAGGTATGGAATAGATTCTTCACCAGAGAAGGAAATAATCCTGAAAATAGCTTGACGTCAGACTCCCATCCTCAGGAAATGTGAGACAGTAAATTTCTACTGCTAAAATACCTAATTTGTGGTACTTTTTTACACAGATAAAGTGGATGTGGTCAAGCAGCAGATGGCAAGAGTGAACATTGACATATTAGGAATCAGTGAACTAAAATGGACAGGAACAGGCAAATTTAATTCAGATGACCATTGCATCTACTACTGTAGCAAAGAATCCCTTAGAGGAAATGGAGTCCTCATAGTCAACAAAAGAGTCTGAAATGCAGTACTTTTGTATGATCTAAAAACAACAAAAAGATCTGTTTGTTTTTAAGGAAAACTACCCAACATCACAGTAATCCAAGTCTGCTAAAACCACTGATGCTAAAGAAGCTGAAGTTATTAAAAACTACAAGACCTTCTAGAACTAACATCAAAAAAAAAGATGTCCTTTTCATCATAGGGGATTGGAATGCAAAAGTAGATGGTAGAGAGACAATCAGAATAACAGGCAAGTTTGACCTTAGAGTACAAAATGAGGCAGGGTGAAGACTAACAGAATTTTACCAAGAGAACACACTGGTCATAGCAAACACCATTTTCCAACAACCCCAGAGATGACTTTGTACATGGATATCAACAGATGGTCAATACTGAAATCAGATTGATTGTGTATTTTTACAGCAAAATGGAAAAACTCTATACAGTCAGCAAGGACAAGACTTGGAGCTGACTGTGGCTCAGATCATCAGCTCCTTAATGCAAAATTCAGGCTTAAATTGAAGAAAGGAAAATTAGGTCATTCAAATATGACCTAAATCAAATCTCTTATTATTATTATACAGTGAAGGTGACAACTAGATTAAGGGATTAGATCTGGCAGACAGAGTGACTGAAAAATGATGGACAGAGTTCTGTAAACCTGTTCAGGAGGCAGTGACCAAAACAATCTCAAGGAAAAAGAAATGCAAGAAGGCAAAGTGATTGTCTGAGGAGGCTTTACAAATAGCTGAGGAAAGAAGAGACACAAAAGGCAAGAGAAAGGGAAAAATATACCCAACTGAATCCAGAATTTCAGATAATAGCAAGGAGATGTAAGAAAGCCTTCTTAAGTGAACAGTGCAAAGAAATAGAGGAAAACAACAGAATGGGTAAGACTAGAGATCTCTTCAAAATAATGGTGCTATCAAGGGAACATTTTATGAAAGAATGGGCATGATAAAGGACAAACTGTGGAAGATTCTCAAAGAAATGGGAGTACCAGACCACCTTACATGTCTCCTAAGAAATCTGTATGCAGGTCAAGAAGCAACAGTCAGAACTGGACATAGAACAACTGACTGGTTCCAAACTGGAAGACCAATACCACAATGCTACATATTGTCACCCTGCTTATTTAACTTACATGCAGAATGCATCGTGTGAAATGCCACGCTGGATAAATCACAGGAAGCCTACAAACAGGAAACCAAGTTGCAGAGAGAAATATCAACAACTTTAGATATGCACTGATACCACTCTAATGGTAGAAAGCAAAGAGGAACTAAAGAGCCTCATGATGAGGGTGAAAGAGGAGAGTAAAAATAAGTGACTTGAAACTCAACATTCAAAAAACTAAGATCATGGTATCTGGCCCCATCACTTTATAGCAAATAGATGGGGAAAACATAGAAGCAGTGATAGATTTTAGTTTCTTGGGCTCCAAAATTACTGTGGATAGTGACTCCAGCCATGAAATTAAAAAATGCTTGCTACTTGGAAGGAAAGCTATGATAAATCTAGGCAGTATATTAAAAAGCAGAGCCATACTTTGTTGACAAAGTTCTCTAATAGTCAAAGCTATAGTTTTTCCAGTAGTCATGTACAGATATAAGAGTTGGACCGTAAGGAAGGTTGAACGCCAAAAGAAGACTCTCTTGATAGTCCCCTGGACTGCAAGGAGATCAAACCAGTCAATTATAAAGGAAATCAACCTTGAATATTCATTGGAAGGACTGACGCTGAAGCTGAAACTCTAATACTTTGGCCACCTGATGTGAAGAAATGACTCATTGGAAAAGACCCTGATGCTGGGAAAGATTGAAGGCAAAAGTAGAAGCAGGCAGCAGAGGATGAGTTGGTTAGATAGCATCACTGAGTCAGTGGACATGAACAAACACCTGGAGATAGTGGACAGAGCAACATGGTGTGTTACAGTCCATGCGGTTGCAAAGAGTTAGACAGAACTTAGTGACTGAACAACAATAAAGAGTCCTTTCTAGACCTTTTACAGCCTTCGATAATACTTCTGCAGGTTTAGTGAGCTTCTTTTGTGAAGTAATGCAGTGTTCTTCCCTTACATGTCAAACTCTTTGTTTACATTTTTACAGGCTGTGTTTGTCAAGATTACCGATTTGTGAATATTAGTAAGTGGGGATTTCAAATAATGGTTCCCACGGATAACCTAAGTTCCACACATTAACCTACTTATTGGCATTTTGTAGAAGCAAGCCTACAGTTTTATGCTAATTAGAACAATTATCCCTCTCAGTAACTTAATTCTTTTCTTTGTTGTTAGAATACTGACAATAGAAGTCCAAATGCCTAACTACACTAATAGCATTAAGGATTCTATGCCTTTTGGGGAAAGCTTTCTTCCCTTGTGAGCCAGTGTATCTAGTCTAGCACAGTGAAATATATGGTATATCCAGCAAAAATTCTCCAAGTGTATCACAGGAATGTTCATATGTACATGCATGGGGTTCCACCTGTATATTATACCAATTGGGAATCAAGAAAATCAAAAGCCACCAATTAAAGGTATTTTTTTTTTTATTCCTAGATGGACAGTGCCCTAGCCTTAGCCATATTCTTCTAAGACTTAATATTTTAGAGCAGTTTTAGGTTCAAAGTAGGAAGGTGCAGAGGTTTCCCATATACAGCCTACTCTACACTCACATAGACTTCCCCGTTATCAACTTGTCCCACCAGACTACCAAATTTCTTACAAGGATATTGACACATGTTAATCACCAGTTCACTCTTCAGTTCAGTCGCTCAGTTGTGTCCAACTCTTTGCACCTCCATGGACTACAGCATGCCAGGCCTCCCTGTCCATCACCAACTCCTAGAGCTTACTCAAACTCATGTCCATTGAGTCGGTGATGCCATCCAACCATCTCATCCTCTGTTGTCCCCTTTTCCTCCTGCCTTCAATCTTTCCCAGTATCAGGGTCTTTTCAAATGAGCCAGTTCTTTGCATCAGGTGACCAAAGTATTGGAGTTTCAGCTTCAGCATCAGTCCTTCCAATGAATATTCAGAACTGATTTTCTTTAGGATGGACTGATTTGATCTCCTTGCAGTCCAAGGGACTCTCAGAGTTTAACAACACAGTTCAGAAGCATCATTTCTTCAGTGCTCAGATTTCTTTATGGTCCAACTCTCCCATTCATCCATGACTACTGGAAAAACCATAGCTTTGACAAGACAGACCTTTGTTGGCAAAGTAATGTCTCTGTTTTTAAACATGCTGTCTAGGTTTGTCATAGCTTTCCTTTCTGTTACACTTATTTATCTCTGTTTATCCCCAACCCTTGGCCATCACTGATCTTTTTTTACTGTCTCCATAGTTTTGCCTTTTCCAAAACTCATATAATTGGAATCATACAGTACGTAGTCATTTCAGATTTCCTTCTTTCATTTAGTAATGTATATTTAAGCTTCCTCCTTGTCTTTTCATGGCTTGATTTTTGAGTACTGAATAGTATTCCACTATCTGATGTGCCATAGTTTATCTGTTCACCCAGAATATCTTGAATGCTCCCAGTTTTAGCAATTTTGAAAAAAGTTGCTATAAATATCCATGGGCAGGTTTTAATGAACACATGTTTCATGGATCATATAATAGCAGCACAGTAAATTTTGAAACTGCCAAACTTTCTTCCAAAGTGGCTATACCATTTTGCATTATCACCACCAGTGAATCAGAGTTGCTGTTGCTGCACATCCTTGTCAGGATTTGGTATTGTTAGCATTCCAGATATTAGCCATTCTAATAGGTGTGAAGTATTATCTCATTGTTGTTTAAATTTTCATTTCCCTGATGACATATGATGTGAAGCATGTGTTCATATGTTTATTTGCCACCTGAATATCTTCTTTGGTAAGGTGTATGTTAAGATATTCAGCCTATTTTTAAGTGAGCTTGCTTATCTTTATTCAGCAATAAGAGTTTTGATAGTTTAAGACTTTCTGGGGTTCTTTGTTGGAGGAGGAAATGGCAACCCACTCCAGTACACTTGCCTGGAGAATCCTGCAGGAGCCTGGTAGGCTGCAGTCCATGGGGTCGCTAAGGGTGGGACATGACTGAAGCCACTTAAGGAAATGGCAGCCCACTACAGTGTTCTTGCCTGGAGAATCTCAGGGATGGGGGAACCTGGTGGGCTGCCATCTATGGGGTTGCACAGAGTCGGACACAACTGAAGTGACTTAGCAGCAGCAGCAGCAGGGTTCTTTGTATTTTGTGTATAACAGTCCTTTGTCAGCTGTGACTTTTATAAATATTTTCTCCCAGTCTGTGATTTGTTCTCTCATTCTCTTAATATTGTATCTCACAGATCAAACATTTTTAATTTTAATGAAGTTCAGATAACCAATAATTTATTTCATGGATCATCTCTTTGGTGTTATATCTAAAAAAGTCATCTCTACACTCAAAATAATCTAGGTTTTATACTATCTTATCTTCAAGGAATTTTTAGAGCTTCTAACACTTTGTTATACAGATCAAATTTAAACATTTTCCCTAGTCTAAAGCCATACCCAAGGAAATTAGTCATGTGAACTCATCACCAACAATAGGAATACCAAAAACATCACTATAACAAAGACAGAGAAAAAAATCAAGATGTTTTCATAAAAGAAAGTTCTTTCTTTTTCAATTCATGGATTATAAACAACTAAATTCCAGCCAGTTTTAAAGTAACATTCCTCCCTTTGAAACAGTATGTATTATATGGAGTATGCCACTGGATATCACATATAGTACTGGCAACAAAGTTAAGCTAGAATTAATTCACAAATGTCACTTTTTCACTGCTGAGGGACTTGAACAGGAAAAATTTAATTATGAAAATGTTCAAATCAAATGAATATGGTCTTGGAGAATACTTTCATTTTGATTTCTCTATTATTGCCTCTAAGAATATCTTGTATTTCTTTTTCCTTATAGGATATTTTATAACTGTGCAAATATAATTTTGTGTTAATACATATTTTTTGAATGTTTCTTCTTTGCTAACTCTGAGCACTAGAGAGCAGAGGTAAGCCATCCTACCCACTGTTCTATTCCCAAAGCCTAGCAAAATATGTGGCACTTAAAAGGACTTGTAATAAATGAAGGTATGGCAGTTTGTGGGTTGAAGGTTTTTGTATTCATCATGCTGCTGCTGCTACTGCTGCTGCTGCTGCTGAGTCGCTCAGTTGTGCCCGACTCTACAACACCATGGACTGTAGCCCACGAGACTCCTCTGTCTATGGGATTTCACAGGTAAATACTAGAGCGGGGTGCTTTTCCTTTCTTCAGGGGATCTTCCCAATCATGTTTAAAAATGTTATACATGCACTTTAAGAAGTTGAACATCAAACCTTCATTTTACTTTCCTGCTATTTTATCTTCTTTATTTAAAATTCTTCAGCAAAGGCTGATCTCCCAATCAATCTTCAAATTACTCTTATAGAATTTGAAGTTGCTTGTTTTATGTACTTCTCAGTTCAGTTCAGTTGCTCAGTCGTGTCTGACTCTTTGCGACCCCATGAATCGCAGCACGCCAGGCCTCCCTGTTCATCACCATCTCTCGGAGTTCACTCAGACTCACGTCCATCGAGTCGGTGATGCCATCCAGCCATCTCATCCTCGGTCGTCCCCTTCTCCTCCTGCCCCCAATCCCCCCCAGCATCAGAGTCTTTTCCAATGAGTCAACTCTTGGCATGAGGTGGCCAAAACTGTGCTATATGTTGGTAGAATAAGTGAAATGGAGCCATCCCCTGGTTTGGTTGTTTTCTTTATACTCAGAAGAACGTGACGCTAATCTTTATTCTTGTAATCTCACAGCTTTCGGAAAAGTATAAATAGGTGATTGCCCCATAAAGGTCAAGAATCACTGACAGAAGTGAACTTACATTGGATAACTTTGACCAAAGTTTCAATAAGGGTTTCCCTAAACAACTGTGCTGTCAGGCATATTGTCAAGTCCCCAAATTGCTGCTGCTGCTGCTGCTAAATTGCTTCAGTCATGTATGACTCTGTGCAACCCTATAGATTGCAGTCCACCAGGTTCCCCCGTCCCTGGGATTCTCCAAGCAAAAATACCGGAGTGGGCATTGCCTTCTCCAGTCCCCAAATTGATATCAGACTTAAGGAGTCTTGAGTATCATCTGGGAAATGCTGAAGTGAGGGATTAATTTACCTAGCTCCAAGGAGGATCTGATCTTTGACATTGTACTTCCTTTCCTAAATAATGTATAATGATTAGATTTCAATTATTACTGTTGCCAGTAGTGGTGAATTTGAAGTTTTTAAAATTTTATTATATAAGTGCATTTTACCTAAATACATAATGAAATTTTATGTTTTCTTTTTGTAGTAATCATTTTATCCTAATTTCAAACAGAATCTCTGTATAATTTTGAGTGGAAAAGCACTTGTATATTTGAAAACTTCCTGTTAAGTTCAGTCGTTCAATTCTGTCCAACTGTTTGTGACCACATGGACTGCAGCATACCAGGCTTCCCTCTCCATCACCAACTTCTGGAACTTACTCAAACTCATGTCCATCAAGTCA
This sequence comes from Cephalophus harveyi, assembly GCA_006410635.1. Lineage (NCBI taxonomy): Eukaryota > Metazoa > Chordata > Mammalia > Artiodactyla > Bovidae > Cephalophus > Cephalophus harveyi. The sequence goes on from SJYT01034500.1 coordinate 13,552, forward strand.
CTGATGCCATCCAACCCTCTCATCCTCTGCCATCACCTTCTCTTCCTGCCTTTAATCTTTCCCAGCATCAGGGTCTTTTCCAATGAGTCAGTTCTTCCCATCAGATGGCCAAATTGTTGGAGTTTCAGCTTCAGACTCAGTCTTTCCAATGTATATTCAGAATTGGTTTCCTTTAAGATTGACTGGTTTGATCTCCTTGCAATTCAAGGGGCTCTCAAAAGTCTTCTCCAACACCACAGTTCAAAAGCATTAATTCTTCAGAGCTCAATTTTCTTTATAGCCCAACTCTCATATTCATAATGACTACTGGAAAAACCATAGCTTTAACTAGACAGACCTTTGATGGCAAAGTAATGACTCTGCTTTTTAATAAGCTGTCTAGGTTAGCCATAGCTTTTCTTCCAAGGAGCAAGCATCTTTTAATTTCATGGCTGCAATCACCATCTGCAGTAAATTTGGAGGCCCCAAAAATGTCTGTCACTGTTTCCACTGTTTCCTCATGTACTTGCCATGAAATGATGGGACTGGATGCCATGATCTTAGTTTTCTGAATGTTGAGATTTAAACCAACTTTTTCACTCTCCTCTTTCACCTTCATCAAGAGGCTCTTGAATTCCTCTTCACTGTCTCCCATAAGGGAGGTGTCATCTGCATATCAGAAGTTATTGATATTTCTCCTAGCAGTCTTGATTCCAGCTTGTGTTTCATCCAGCCTGGCATTTCACATGATGTACTCTGCATATAAGTTAGATAAGCAGGTGACAATATACAAACTTGATGTACTCCTTTCCCAATTTGAAACCAGTCCGTTGTTCCATATCCAGTTCTAACTGTTGCTTCTTGACCTCCATAGATTTCTCAGGAGGCAGGTTAAATAGTCTGGTATTCCCATCTCTTGAAGAATTTTCCACAGTATGTTGTGATCCACAGAGTCAAATATTTTGGCATAGTCAATAAAGCAGAAGTAGATTTTTTTCTGGAGCTCTCTTGCTTTTTCAGTGATCCAACAGAGGTTTGCAATTTGATCTCTGGTTACTCTGCTTTTTCTAAATCCAGCTTGAACATCAGGAAACTCTTGGTTGATGAGCTGTTGAGCCTCAATTGAAGAATTTTGAGCATTAATTTGCTAGCATGTAAATGAGTGTAATTGTGCAGTAGACTGAACATTCATTGGCATTGCCTTTCTTTGGGATTAGAATGAAAACTGATCTTTTCCAGGTCTGTGGGCTGTTATCTGTTAAATACTAGTGAAATTGGTGCTGATAAAGCAAAATCTACTGATTTTAAATTAAATTGATATTTAATTTATTAATATTAAATTGTATTTGTCAAGAGGGCCATGCTCCCACTTTTGTATTATAAATGACATGACTGTACTTATTTTCTCAGTAGTAATAGCTTATATTGTCTTTAAGACAATACTATGAGCATGGGCCACTGTTACTATTTAAAATGTATTTACAAATTCAATCCTCAGATATGCAGATGACACCACCCTTATGGCAGAAAGTGAAGGGGAACTAAAAGCCTTTTGATGAAAGCGAAAGTGGAGAGTGAAAAAATTGGCTTAAAGCTCAACATTCAGAAAACGAAGATCATGGCATCCGGTCCCATCATTTCATGGGAAATAGATGAGGAAACAGTGGAAACAGTGTCAGACTTTATTTTTGGGGGGCTCCAAAACCACTGCAGATGGTGACTGCAGCCATGAAATTAAAAGATGCTTACTCCTTGGAAGAAAAGTTATGCCCAACCTAGATAGCATATTCAAAAGCAGAGACATTACTTTGCCGACTAAGTTGCGTCTAGTCAAGGCTATGGTTTTTCCTGTGGTCGTGTATGGATGTGAGAGTTGGACTGTGAAGAAGGCTGAGTAATGAAGAATTGATGCTTTTGAACTGTGGTGTTGGAGAAGACTCTTGAGAGCCCCTTGGACTGCAAGGAGATCCAACCAGTCCATTCTGAAGGAGATCAGCCCTGGGATTTCTTTGGAAGGAATGATGCTAAAGCTGAAACTCCAGTACTTTGGCCACTTCATGCCAAGAGTTGACTCATTGGAAAAGATTCTGATGCCGGGAGAGACTGTGGGCAGGAGGAGAAGAACTGAACTGAACAAAATTTTTATGAAAATTGGCTATGCAGGTAAAGTAACTCTCCCTCAGCATAACTCAGTCAGTTCAGCTCAGTTAGCAAAATAATGTCTCTGCTTTTGAATACGCTATCTAGGTTGGTCATAACTTTCCTTCCAAGGAGTAAGTGTCTTTTAATTTCATGGCTGCAATCATCATCTGCAGTGATTTTTCAGTTCAGTTCAGTCGCTCAGTCGTGTCCGATACTTTGCGACCCCATGAATCGCAGTACGCCAGGCCTCCCTGTCCATCACCAACTTCGGAGTTTACTCAGACTCACGTTCATTGAGTCAGTGATGCCATCCAGCCATCTCATCCTCAGTCGTCCCCTTCTCCTCCTGCCCCCAATCCCTCCCAGCATCAGAGTCTCTTCCAATGAGTCAACTCTTCGCGTGAGGTGGCCAAAGTATTGGAGTTTCAGCCTCAGCATCAGTCCTTCCAAAAAAATCCCAGGGCTGATCTCCTTCAGAATGGACTGGTTGGATCTCCTTGCAGTCCAAGGGAGTCTCAAGAGTCTTCTCCAACACCACAGTTCAAATTCCAAAAATAAAAAGTCTCTGATCAGAAGACCATGGACTATGTATTAATAGAAAAATAAAGAAATGATTCATCCTCTCTGAAATTTATATCTTTATTAAGTGACTCCTGGAAGAGAAAAAATATAAACTGAAATTGCAAGATTTCTTAAAATAAAAAATTAAGAGAAATTACATATCAGAATATATTAAGATCATTTAAAAGAATTATATTGATAAAATTTTGTTAAATAATTTTAAATAATTTATAGATGGAATATGATTTACATAGCTCTATGCAAAAGCTAGATAAAGTGACTTAATATTGGATTTAAATAGCTCTATCCAAATAAATTTAAAAACTCAGATGAAATGACTTAGTAGTAGCACCCCCTACAAATGACAAATTAGTTATAGGAGTAAAAGTACATCTTCAAAATAAAAAGACCTGTGGGATATTACCTTAAACAAGTGATCAAAATGAACACTGCTGACAATGTCTGAAACTGTCTGACATGTATGTGTCCTCTGATGTGATGCATTGGAAAACAAAAAATATCTTGCTTAAAGTATACTGGTAAAGTATATTCGTGTGTGTGTATGTGTGTTACATCTTGAATCTAATGTTGACGTAATCATATACATTAAATATAATACCTTCTATAAGGCAATGTCCAGATTATCAAAAATATTAACATCTTGACAGAGATTAGAAAAAGGAAAAATTATATATATATACATTGAATAATCACTGAACCATTCATATATGTGTGTGTGTGTATATGTGTGTGTATGTAAGAATATGTATATTTATTCATCCATGTCAGATTTCCTGGGAGTGATCATGGTATCATGGTAATGGACAAATGAATTCTAAAGAAAAAATATTAACATCTTGACAGAGATTAGAAAAAGGAAAAATTATATATATATACATTGAATAATCACTGAACCATTCATATATGTGTGTGTGTGTATATGTGTGTGCATGTAAGAATATGTATATTTATTCATCCATGTCAGATTTCCTGGGAGTGATCATGGTATCATGGTAATGGACAAATGAATTCTAAAGAATTTAATGGACAAATATAATGAGGTCTGCAAATTACTCTCAAATTTTTAAACAAGAAGAAAAAATATATATACATAGATAAATATATAGGAACCAAATATAGCAAAATCTGGCAAATTGTTAACAATTTGTTAATCTGTGTTAAACTGTGTGAAATGTTTAATGCACCTTCAATTTTTTTTTATAAGTACAAGAATTCTCAAATAAAAAGTTGGGAAAACCTGAAAACTCAGAATGTCAACTATTGATATAACTTTTTCATAAGTGTGTGTTAAGAATGAATCCTCAGGGCATACAATATTTTTAGAATCACAATTATGATATAATTTATGGATTTAGTTGACCATATTCTCTCTCTCTCTCTGTATGCACACACACACACACACACATGTCATAATTAACTTGCAATATGTAGCACTATGGGGATTTTCTTGGTGATTCAGATGAAAAAAAATCTGTCTTCAATGCAGGAGACCCAGATTTGGTCCCTGGGTTGGGGATAGTCCCTGGAGAAGGGATTGGCTATCCACTCCAGTATGCTTGCCCGGAGAATTCCATGGATAAAGGAGCCTGACAAGCTACAGTCCATTGGGTCACAAAGAGGCAGATATGACTGAGCAACTAACATACACACACACACACACACACATGCAACATTATAATCTTATTTTACTTTATCCATCTTTGGAATATTATTGGTCCTGATTGGAAAACAAAAATTGGATGAAATTTTTTTTTTATCTATTATAATAAAGAACTCCTTTTGAGTAAAAAATAAAACTGTATAGTATTAAACAGCTAAAGCACAGCTGAAGGCAATCAATAGTATTTGAACTAACAAGCTTCAAATACAGCTAATGGTATAATCAAACTGAAAAGGAGGTTCATTATGGAGTGCTTGGATTAAGGTCAATGAGTACAGGGCAGCATTTGCATTATTGTAACAATATGCAATCCTGTCACTCAAACATTCCATTAGAAACAAAAGATAGGCAGGGGTTCCCTCCTCTTACTTTTTTATAGCTGGAGTCATTATCAGTCCATATTGAGGCAAAGTGCTTATCCACTTGAGCTGTTCCTTTTAATTCCTGAATGCCCACACAAGCTTTCAGTTAGCAGTGTGACTTGACATTTAAACCCAAATATCTCAAAAGTCTTCTGAAAGAGTTAATCTCCTTATTAAGATTGGCTTAAAGAAAACAATTTTGATGAATTTAATATATAGAACTTATGTTCTCCCGGGAACCCATTATGCCCTTTTACAGATTACTATAGTAACTGCTGCTGCTGCTGCTACTAAGTCGCTTCAGTTGTGTCCGACTCTTTGCGGCCCCATAGATGTCAGCCTACCAGGTTCCCCCATCCCTGGGATTCTCCAGGCAAGAATACTGGAGTGGGTTGCCATTTCCTTCTCCAATCCATGAAAGTGAAAAGTGAAAGTGAAGTCACTCAGTCGTGTCCGACTCTTAGCAACCCCATGGACTGCAGCCTACCAGGCTCCTGCATCCATGGGATTTTCCAGGCAAGAGTACTGGAATGGGTTGCCATTGCCTTCTCCTAATATAGTAGCACTACTGGGCAAAAACTTCATAGCTAGACACAGAATTTTATTAACATGTATCGCAATACCTAAAATGCAAAACCGATGTCATGAAAAAATACAGCAAAGCAACCAAAGGGCATTATAAATAGTTTAGATACTGTCGCATTCCTTATTGCATGCAATTTCCCTTTACTCTGAGATAAACATTCTCCCTGGATGATATCTATCAATAAACAGTAACTGATAAGAGAAAAGAATATCGAAATCAGATAAACGGTGAGCGAAGACAATGAAAAACTTCCTTCAAAGATAAATATCTTCATTTATATTGAGAAAATTTCCAAAAATTATATATAAAGTATATAATTTCTGGTTATATAAAAGTTTTTTAAAGGTATAGTTTGCTAATCGCTTCAGTCATGTCCAACTCTGAGCAACCTATGGACTGGAGTTCTCCAGGCCTCTCTTTGGGATTTGAGTATGCCAAAGCCCCTGACTGTGTGGATCACAACCAACTGGAAAATTCTGAAAGAGCTGGGAATATCAGACCACCTGACCTGCCTCTTGAGAAACTTATATGCAGGTCAGGAACCATTAGTTAGAAATGGACATGGGACAACAGACTGGTTCCAAATAGGAAAAGGAGTATGTCAAAGCTGTATTTTGTCACCCTGCTTATTTAACTTATATGCAGACTACATCATGAGAAATGCTGGGCTGGAAGAAGCACAAGCTGGAATCAAGACTGTCGGGAGTAATATCAATAACCTGAAATATGCAGAAGACACCACTGTTATGGCAGAAAGTGAAGAGGAACTAAAAAGCCTCTCCATGAAAGTGAAAGAGGAGAGTGAAAAAGTTGGCTTAAAGCTCAATATTCAGAAAACGAAGATCATGGCATCTAGTCCCATCACTTTATGGGAAGTAGATGGAGAAACAGTGGAAATAGTGTCAAACTTTATTTTTTTGGCCTCCAAAATCACTGCAGATGGTGACTGCAGCCATGAAATTAAAGACACTTACTCCTTGGAAGGAAAGTTATGATCAACCTAGACAGCATATTCAAAAGCAGAGACATTACTTTGCCAACAAAGGTCCATCTAGAAAAGGCTATGGTTTTTCCAATGGTCATGTATAGATGTGAGAGTTGAACTGTGAAGAAAGTTGAGAGCCAAAGAATTAATGCTTTTGAACTGTGGTGTTGGAGAAGACTCTTGAGAGTATCTTGGATTGCAAGGAAATCCAATCAGTCCATCCTAAATGACTTCAGTCCTGGGTGTTCATTGGAAGGACTGATATTGAAGCTGAAATTCCAATACTTTGGCCACCTCATGGGAAAAATTGACTCATTGGAAAAGACCCTGATGCTGGGAGAGATTGCAGGTAGGAGGAGAAGTGGATGACAGAGGATGAGATGGCTGGATGGCATCACCAGCTCGATGGACATGAGTTTGGTAAACTCCAGGAGTTGGTGATGGCCAGGGAGGCCTAGCGTGCTGCAATTCATGGGGTTGCAAAGAGTCAGACACGCCTGAGCCACTGAACTGAACTGAACTGAAGGAAAGAATACTCGAGTGGGTTGCCATGCCCTCCTAAAGGGAATCTTCCAGTATCAAACCCACAGTTCTTACAACTGCTGCATTATCAAGCAGGTTCTTTACCACTAGTGCCACCTGGGAAGCCAAAGCCATTTCCTTCTCCAGAGAATTTTTTGAAAATCTGGATCAAACCTGCATCACTTGAGTCTCTTGCATTGCAAGCAGATTCTTTACCATTGTGCCACCTGGAAAGCCCCATGATTTTAAAGGTGTTATATGTGAGCAAGTATGTCGTTAACAACACTCAATCATACTTCGATTACTACTATTTTGTGGCTTAGGACTTTTTTGAATTGTAAGTCATGTTTAATATTCAAGGAAGAAGCCTAAGCACTACAAATATTCAACTCTTTATTATGGTAACCAACAACAACAACAAAGAAGATTAAAGAAAAAGTGAGAAAAACAACTTTGACAGACCCTAATAATGTATTTTTCAAGTTGAGGAAACCAAAGTTCAAAACAAACAATTAAAACCAGCTGGCATATCCTACTACATTTGAAGATATCCACTAGAGGTACATAATAAGAACTTCCCGAATAATGTAAAAAAGTTTAAAGTCACTAAGAGGTTCTGTACTTCTGATTCTATGTATTGTACTGAGTAAATCTGAAAATTATGGGCATCTAGAAACATTTCAGCAGACTTTCTGAAATACATCAGTTCAGTTCAGTTCAGTTGCTTAGTCGTGTCTGACTCTTTGCGACCCCATGCATTGCAGCACACCAGGCCTCCCAGTCCATCACCATTTCCCGGAGTTCACTCAGACTCAACGTTCATCGAGTCCATGATGCCATCCAGCCATCTCATCCTCGGTCGTCCCCTTCTCTTCCTGCCCCCAATCCCTCCCAGCATCAGAGTCTTTTCCAATGAGTCAACTCTTTGCATGAGGTGGCCAAAGTACTGGAGTTTCAGCTTTAGCATCATTGCTTCAAAAGAAATCCCAGGGCTGATCTCCTTCAGAATGGACTGGTTGGATCTCCTTGCAGTCCAAGGGACTCTCAAGAGTCTTCTCCAGCACCACAGTTCAAACGCATCAATTCTTCTGCGCTCAGCCTTCTTCACAGTCCAACTCTCACATCCATGCATGACCACAGGAAAAACCATAGCCTTGACTAGTCGAACCTTAGTAGGCAAAGTAATGTCTCTGCTTTTGAATATACTATCTAGGTTGGTCATAACTTTTCTTCCAAGGAGTAAGTGTCTTTTAATTTCATGGCTGCAATCACCATCTGCAGTGATTTTGGATCCCCCAAAAATGAAGTCTGACACTGTTTCCACTGTTTCCCCATCTATTTCCCATGAAGCGATGGGACCGGATGCCATGATCTTCGCTTTCTGAGTGTTGAGCTTTAAGCCAACTTTTTCGCTTTCCTCTTTCACTTTCATCAAGAGGCCTTTTAGCTCCTCTTCACTTTCTGGCATAAGGGTGGTGTCATCTGCATATCTGAGGTTATTGATATTTCTCCTGGCAATCTTGATTCCAGCTTGTTTTTCTTCCAGTCCAGCATTTCTCATGATGTACTCTGCATATAAGTTAAATAAGCAGAGTGACAATATACAGCCTTGACGTAATCCTTGCCCTATTTGGAACTAGTCTGTTGTTCCATGTCCAGTTCTACTGTTGCTTCCTGACCTGCATACAGATTTCTCAAGAGGCAGGTTAGGTGGTCTGGTATTCCCATCTCTTTCAGAATTTTATGTCTGATTGAATCTTCCAGTCTCAAATAATTTGACCAGATACATGCAACTTGATGTAAAAGGTATTGTGTTCCTATGTTTAATTAAAGGACATGAAATTCTAAGATGTGTTATTCATCATACTAGCATTTCCCTAGCTATTGATTTCAACTTTGTGTTACATTCAGCTACCTCTCTCTTTCGAAGTTTAATTATCTTTCTTAGGGGGGAAATAAATTAGCCAATTTTGCTGTGAAATTCACTAAAGAGGGCTCTCAGTTTCCATTTGTCCAGGTTTCTGTGATCAAGGATGATAAAACACATAGGATCTATATTCTTTTTATTCCAGAAAAAAAAAACAATCTGTTATCCTTTGCATTTATATGACACATTGAAAATACTGGCATATCTTTTGACTTACACATTTAAAAATTATTACCACACTTCAAGAATGAAATTCTCTAATTTATATCTGGATATATAATAAAGCTACCTTTTCTCCCTTTTTTATTTCTTGCTTCTTTGTATTGCTCCAATTTTTAAAATTATTTTTATTTATAGCACTTGGTTGCATATTTTATTATTATAAACTTTGACTATTGATCCTCAAAGGGTCCTCAAAGCTTGGTTTTAAATGTCCCATTGTAACAGACTTGAACGACTTGGGTGCTGGCTTCTCTTTATCACTACTTACCCACGGATTTTTTTAAGATTTAAAAGAAAATTTCCCTCTCCTTCTTCTATTAGACTAGAAAGAGTTGAAAGAAAGAAGAAAACTCCTTCCTGTCCCTAATATACTTGACAAACAGGACTATTAAATTTATACTTACTGGTGATTAATCTTACAGGTTTTCCACAAGTCCAGTAATATAGATTGTCTCGTGACATTCACCTCTTTAAATTGTCCAATGAATGATTTCTGTCAAATGAATCATGAAAACATATTTATTCACATGTATGTGTCATGAAACAATGTTGTCAGTCTGTAACACACACAAAAAGTAAAGTCAATTCATCAAACATCTTTTAATTCATACCTCTTATTTTTGTGTCTGCTTCATCTGGTAGTAGATAAAGATAAAGAAAAAATTAACCATCCTTTTTGAGTAACAGTGATTTTCCTTGGTTGAATATCACAACTTTGCATAATAATAAAAACTGCTGAAATAAGAGTCAATATGCTTCAATTGAACCTTATATGTTTAACCTCATTTGATTAAATGATTTATTAATAATGATTTATTTTAATAATATGTCTCATAATTTTTACTTTAAGATTTATCTGAATCAATTAACATTTTTGCTTTTAGTTCTAAGTGAGTTAAGCTTTTAACCATTATCTGTATTTGAACAAATAAACAACAATAAAACTGAATGTATACATTTTTTCACATATTTCTACAATTCTTTATGAAAAATTCTATTATTATAATACCACATATTTTGTGTGCTTAATTACTCAGTTGTGTCTTTACAAACCCATGGACTATCCCATCAGGATCCTCTGCCAGTGGAATTCCCCAGGCAAGAATACTGTAGGGGCCTGCCATTTCCTTCTCCCAGGAAATTTCCAAACCCAAGGATCAAACCAGGTCTCTTGCATCTCCTAAACTGCCAGGTGGATTCTTCACCATTGTGCCACTTGGGAAGCCCACATAATAGGTATCTCTTCATCTGTCATCCATTTTTACTTGACAGTAGGTGTCATAGAACCAAAATCATTTATTATTATTCTTTGCAACTTCAGCATCTGATGTAGTTACAGGTTCCAAATAGATAAGGGATAAATATATTTGCTGCTGTTCAGTCACCCATTCATGTCTGAATTTTTGCAACTCTGTGGACTACAGCCTGACAGGCTTCCCTGTCCATCACCATCTCCCAGAGCTTGCTCAAACTCATGTCCATCCAGTCACTGATGCCATCCAACCATCTCATCCTCTGTCATCCTCTTCTCCTACTTCAATCTTGTCCAGCAACAGTGTCTTTTCCAATAAGTCAGTTCTTCACATCAGGTGGCCAAATTATTGGAGCTTCAGCTTTAGCATCAGTCCTTCCAATGAATATTCAGGACTGATTTTCTTAAGGAATGACTGGTTTTATCTCCTTGCAGTTCAAGGGACTCAAGAGTTTAACACCACAGTTCAAAAGCATCAATTCTTCGGTGCTCAGCTTTCTTTATTGTCCAACTCTCCCATCCGTACAGACTACTGGAGAAACCATATATTTTTTTTTTTTAGTTTAAAATTGAAAGTATTCCATTTAATTATACTTGAATTTAACCACAGAGAAATAAATGGGATGGAATTTATCAATAAACATTTCTTCAAAAATGGCGAGATTTATTGCTAAAGATTCCTCTAAAGAGATTAAAGGTATGAAAAACTTTAAGTGGTCAGAACCTTTGTTATTTTCTTTTAATTAAATCAGATAGTCTTCTGCTATTAATTTGTTTATTTGATCCCTGGTTTTGGAATTACATTTTTTTTTTCTTTCTTGCCTTTGTTCTGTAACGTTTTCTACAATTTGTTCCCCCTTTTGCTCCTGCTGATTAGGAAGCATAGATTTTATTTATATTCCTTTAGTGGCAACATTTAAAAACTTAATGTGTATATTTAATATCTGATTTCTCTAAGACAATCTGCAATTATTTAGTATCTCTGCTCATCTTTTGAGAAAGTCAAGGATGTTTGCACACTTTTTCACATTGATTTGTCAGTCTCCTTCTTATTACAGTCTAGGTCCTTATTTTCACTTCTCTGTTTAAATACAAGACATGATGTGATGATTATTATACAGTCAATAATTAAATTTGCTAACCTATTTTACCAGTTTCTATGTTCATCATTTTCTTTGAATTCTCTTCTTTGATTCCAGACTTCTTCCTGATGCAAAAGTCAATGGGTAGTAAACAGTGCATATGGGGAAAACATTTGTATTTTACCCTTCTTCTGGAAGGACAGTTTAGCTGAGTATAGAAATCTAGGGGTTGGTAGATATTTTCCTCAGTGCTGTGTGAGCTTTGAGCTAAGTCGAATAAAGGCAGTCTTCTAAGTGGAATCTTTTGAGCAACCACTAGACAGGTTAAATGATGACAGTCCTCTGGGATCTGAAGAAGCTTCCACCCTGTTCTTCTGCCCTGGTGGCTGTCAGGCTGCCCGTGTTTCCTGTGACCATAGGCTGCTGATTTTCATGGTTACTGTGGAGCTCCAGGGTGTGAGATGGGACTAGGGCAAATTAAAGTGCCACCGCACTTGCTCTTCTTAGCAAGAGTAAGATGCTTCTCTTGGAGAAATGATCCTGAGTGCTACAAGCCTTTAATTAACTTTCAGACTTCTGAAAAAGTTGATTTTGAAAATGTTTATTAGTTTTCTCATTGCTTTTATGGAAAAGAAAACTTTTGGAAGCCATTACTCTGCCATTTTTCACTGATATCACTTTTTCATGCATTTTTAAAATTTTTGATTTCCAGGTTGATCTTGAATAAATCACTTTCTCTTCTCTCCTAGCACTCCTCCCTGCCTAATAGATGTGTGGCTGTCTCCATCTTACCTCTTGAGACCCTTAGTTCAGAACCAGCTCTCTGCATCAGCAGCCTGGGGCTCTAGCCCGGCAATAAATATTTCAGATGTTTCCACTGAGTCAGCAGCTTGACTGAGGGAGGTCCTGGTTGTAAGCCTCTGTTCTCCCTGCTTTCTTGAGCTTGCCATTTCATGTGAAATGTAACCCTTGGAAGTTGACACAGACTTTTTCAGCTTCCTTTCAAGAGTAGAAAGTACCCCTTCAAACTCCTGATGTGGGGCAAAGAGCCTGGCTCTGGTACCCCCCTTCCCCATACTGGAGGCAGTTACTTTCTCTTATATTCTAGGATACAAATTATGACCCATCCCCCAGTTCGTTTCCCAGCCTTGAGTCCTGGATGCTCACTGTGACATATCTCTCTTCCTGCTTTTCATTTCTGGTCCATGGAGATGTCTCTCTTGATTTTGAACAGGGTTATGTCTCCACATTTTCTCTCTTGTTGTGGTTCAGTCACTAAGTCATGTCCGTCTCTGCCGCCCCATGGACTGCAGCACACCAGGCTTCCCTGTCTTTCACTGTCTCCTGGAGTTTGCTCAGACTCACGTCCATTGAGTCGGTGATGCTATCTAACCATCTCCTCTTCTGACCCCCTTCTCCTCCTGCCTTCAATCTTTCCCAGCATCAGGGTCTTTTCTAATGAGTTGGCTCTTTGTTGGCTCTCAGGTGGCCAAAGTATTGGAGTTTCAGCTTCAGCATCAGTCCTTCCAACGAATATTCAGGATTGATTTCCCTTAGAATTTCCTTTAGGATTCTCTCTTATATTTTACTTATTGTTGCTCTGTGTTTGGAGCGAGAGAACTGGAGGTTGTTGGATATTGAGTCAAGATGACATTGTTCACTTATGCCTTATCTATCCAACAACCTCCAGTTCTCTTGCTCCAAACACAGAGAAACCATATTTTTAACTAGACAGACCTTTGTCAGCAAAGTAATGTCTCTGCTTTTCAATGTGCTAGGTTAGTCAGCACTTTTCTTCCAAGGAGCAAGCATCTTTTAATTTCATGGCTGCAGTCACCATCTACAGTGATTTTGGAGCCCAAGAAAATAAAGTATATCACTGTTTCCATTGTTTCCCCAAATATTTGCCGTGAATTGATGGGACCAGATGCCAAGATCTTAGAGTTTTGAATGTTGAGTTTAAAGCCAGCTTTTTCACTCTCCTCTTTCACTTTCATCAAGAGGCTTTTTAGTTCCTCTTCACTTTCTGCCATAAGGGTGGTGTCATCTGCATATCTGAGGTTATTGATATTTCTACCAGCAATCTTGATTCCAGCTTGTGTTTCTTCCAAGCCAGCGTTTCACATGATGTACTCTGCATATAAGTTAAATAAGCAGGGTGACAATATTCAGCCTTGACATACTCCTTTCCCAATTTGGAACTAGTCTGTTGTTCCATGTCCAGTTCTAAATGTTGCTTCTGACCTGCATACAGGTTTCTTAGAAGGCACATAAGGTGGTCTGGAAATCTCATCTCTTTAAGAATTCTCCATAGTTTGTTTTGATTATTATTGAAGCACAGAAAAAAAAATGAATGAACAACTAACAGCCACTTTAAATCATCATCTGACGTTTAAATATTTTATGATTTTGTTGAACTGGAATAGAATATCTGTGGGCTTTGTTTGAGAATTATTGACTGCCTGTAGTCAAAACATAAATCCTAGCATTTATCTAAGTGAAAAAAAAAAATTACTGGTACCCAGTCTAAAATGCAATTTTAATGTATGGTCTCTCAGATGGGGTAACTCATGGACAATAGAGATATTTATTTTCTACACCAAAGAATTCAGCTTGACATGAAATGGTTATGTTAGGGGGAGCACGCTGATTGAAACCGCCCACCCTGGCCAGGCACCACAGTAACCATTTGCATGAGTTGTTTTATGACAGGAGGTCCTGGTAAGGAACAGGGAACTAATAAGCCTCCACCAACCAGAAGAGTTCGGGAAGGGTCAAAAGGAGATACCACCTATCTGACCACCTCCCAGAATCCTTCTCTCCAGCATCCATCTTGATTGAACAAGGCGTACACGACCAGGAAAGACTCTGAGTCAGAATGATTGGCTAAAGACAACCTAGAAACTAATTCCATCATCATAAAACCTAAGACTGCAAGCTATGTGACAGAGCTATTCTCCTGGGTTCCCTTACCCTACTGCTCTCCACCCGTGTGCCCTTTCAAATAAAATATCTTCCTTTGTCAGCACGTGTCTCCTCAGACAATTCTTTTCTGAGTGTTAGACAAGAGCCCAATTTTGGGTCCTGAAAGGGGTCCTGCAACAGTTATGTGTCACCATGTAGACAAAATTACTTACGTCTCAAACTGGCATTGGAATGTACCTAAACATATCTTTTCCTTAGCTTGTTAGGTGTTTAATGATCTTTGCATTTAAATACTTGTAGCTGGGATAATGTACTTTGCTTCACCTCCAACGCTGCTAGTCTGTATTGGAGCATAAATTTTAAAGTTGCTTCATAGACCTCTTTAGCCTACTTTGTCATTGATGTCATTTGAGTTTGTAATTTTGTGGACTCTGAATACTATGCTATAACCAAGCAACCACCTACTATTTCACTTCAATACCTCATTTTAACATGGTTTTCATGTCACATAAACAAATCATTGCTCCACAGCATTTCCTTGCAAGTATTATTTAAAGTTTATTTCATGTCATTTTACAAACAGCAGTTCAAAATAAAATATGCATGCTAAAAAGTAACTGCAATACAGAAAATATTTACCAAATACAATGAAGGAATAAAAACATGAAGTTGAATTTCTTCATTTTCAATGTGTCATATTCAAATGCTTTGGATATTCTGGCTCTCAGCTGGGTTGATTTTTGACCCCAGAGAACATTTGGCAGGCATGAGGACTTTGAAACTGTCACATCTGGAAAGGGGATGATACGGCATCTAGTAGGTAAAGACCAAGAATTCTTCTAAAAATCCTACCATGCATGGGATAGCCCCTTTCACCACTCTGACAAAGAGTTAGCCAGCCCATAATGTTGATGATGCTGAGCTGGAGGATCCCTGCTCTAGAGCAGATAAGATCAAGTTATTTACTATATTTTCCAAGTGTCTAATCTTCCATGTAGCTCTTTGGAGAAACTAAACCACAATTGTCTCTTTAAAATGACCATCTATGCAAGAATAAACTGATACACAGAAAACAATAAGACAACCCTTCATAACAAACCAGTTATGCTGAATTAGTAAAGCAGATCTAACCTGTACCAAGAGAAAGTCAAATACTAAGAACCTTAAAAGTAACTGCATCATTTATCTCCCTTAATAAGTGTGGAAGATGAAGCTGCTGGTATTGTTTTATCTGCTCAAAAATGCTAACCATTATTTCAGTCATTGTTTCATGGGTTTCAGATAGCTACTGTGTCTTAACATGGAAAGAATGATGGAAGAGAGGGGAAAAAATGCAAGGAGTGTGGTGGTGATGCCAATCATTCTCTTTTATCAAGAAAAATGAACACTTTTCTGGAAGCTCTCAGCCTACTTCTGCTTACATTTTAATAGCTAGAAATGCTATTAAAAGTATTGCATTATAAGTGAGGCAGAGAAAGCATTTATTCAGATTTTTAACTCCAAGAGAGAAAACATTTGAGAATTTTTTGAGACTGGGCTGAGTTGATCACCAAAACAAGCTCTGCTCCAACTAGATATATCTATTTGTGTCACAGTTTATAAAAGGAACAAGAATACTGCTTTAAGCTGAAAAAAGAAAGTGGATCTAAATTATATGCAAATGCTTATCCAAAATGGATGATATAAAGGATAAAAACAAAACAACTTCCCACACAAGTACTACAGACCCAAAGCTTGTCAAATTTGTAATAGAAAACATTATGTCTTTGTTTCTAATCTAAAGCAAAAGGAAAATGTAAAAATATAATACATGTTGAACTGTTACATATTTACTTTAAAATGAATTTTGGAATTAGCTTGATTAATTTATATTCCAAGAAAGGTTTGTGTTTTTCTTTCATACAACAAAAGTGAATATCATATAATAAGATTTAATCAACTGAAAGTCCATCTTAATATCTTAATAAACAGTCTTACTTTTTCTTATAATTGGCATTAGCAGTGCATGTGAATCTGTTAATAAGTGTATGTTCTTTATTTTTAAAAATAGTCAATGCCAGTGATTTAAGGGTGGTATCTGGTCCCTTTGCTTGTTAAAAACCCACAAAACCTTATGTCTGCATTTTAGTATACGCCTGTTTCTTGTTTTCTATATCTCAGGGGAAAAAAAAAATCACATCTCAAGATCCCATGGGCATAGGTTACTAGTCAGTAGAAAGCTGCTGTAATGACGCCAAAGAAAAATAAAAAGAGATGATAAAGGTCATAACCACTGTAAGGAGTCTTACTCCCTCAAGACAGTTCAGATTTGGTAATATCAATCAAAGTTCCTCAAAAGGGCTCACTTCACTGATGTCTCCTCTGGTGTTGCTATGCCTTTGTTGCTAGGAAACTACCCAGTCAAAACCGTTTCCTAAAGGAATGGCTTGGTATTAGTGCTGAATCATGACCTGAGAAGAGTAGTAATATTATTTAATGCTTTCCATAGGCTACCAAACCACGTTCTACTTCCAGCTCAGTCAGATTTGAAAAAAAAAAGGGAGGGGGAGTTCAAAACAGGAGTCAATTTGAGATGGCCTTAAGTAAAAGATTTGTGTGTCATGTTGCTAAAACATGTTATATTTTAACACTGTCAATCCTTGTAACTATATCAATAAACAAATGCCATTATCAAAGATTTGGGGACATAATACTTATTTGAAGAAGGTAGAAAATCTTTCTCATTAACTGCATTTAAAGGATGCTTATGTTAAAACAAAAAGTGGATTAAAAAGTTGTAACTCTAATCAGTTATAAAGAACTTAAGCAAAAATTAATGATTTCCAATTCATTTTGGCTATCTTGTAAAAATTCTTTCATTCATACTCCATAATATAAATATTTAAAAATAAAATTACATGTGAAAGAATCTAGTCACTCTGACCCTACAATTCTTTAAAATGAAACATAGTCCTAGCTCATGGTTTATATTTCACTATATGTTCTTTCCCAGGACAAAAATTATCATAACCATCAGGGATCATTAACAATGAGTCATCTGATAATCAGGATTCAATATAACAATACATTTGGCAGTACTGAAGCACATCATCTTTTTCATATAAATCATGAACATAATCTTAACTAACAGTTCTTCAAATTTGATTACATTTAACAACATTTCAAATGCCCCACTTGAATTTATATAATAGTCATAAAGCAACTTCATTAACTAAAATACTCTGATAAAAATCACATTATCAGAGCCTCTATACTTTACTGTAGTTTCTACAGTGAGGAGACTTAATTAACAAGGTCATATATAAATTTACTGGCTAAAAATTTAGCATTCAAAACATTAAGATCGCAGCATCCAGTCCCATCACTTCATGGCAAATAGAGGGGGAAAAAATGGAAACAGTGGCAGATTTTATTTCCTTGGGCTCCAAAATCACTGCATACAGTGACTGCAGCCATGAAATTAAAAGACGCTTGCTCCTTGGAAGAAAAGCTATGACAAACCTAGACAGCATGTTAAAAGGCAAGGACATCACTTTGCTGACAGATACCTGCATAGTCAAAGCTATGGTTTTTCCAAAAGTCATGTATGGATATGAGACTTGGTCTCTAAAGAAGGCTGAGTGCTGAGGAATTGATGTTTCAGAATTGTGGTACTGGAGAGGGCTTTTGAGAGTCCTTGGACTACAAGGAGATCAAACCAGTTAGTCTTAAAGGAAATCAACTCTGAATATTCATTGGAAGGACCATGCTGAAGTCCCAATATTTTGGCCATCTGATGCGAAGATCCCATTCATTGGAAGAGACTCTGATGCTGGGGAAGATTGAGGGCAAGAGGAAAAGGGAGGTGACAGAATGAAATAGTTAGATAGCATCAACAGCTCAACGGACACGAGTCTGAGCATACTCCAGGAGATAGTGAAGGACAGGGAAGTCTGGTCCGCTGCAGTCCATGCAGTCGCAAAGAGGTGGACATGACTTAGTGACTGAACAACAACAACAAAAGAACTTTACAAGAGGGAAAAGTTGCATTTTTACTGCCTATTTTTATCTTTAAAAAAAATAAAAATATCCTTGAAAAACTTGGCTTTTAATATATTTTTTTACTTATAGTTGGAAAAGTAACCAAAGATCAAGTTTAAGAATTCTATGCTTTGGAACAAAATGCAATTATTTAATGAAATGAGCTAGCTACTCTGTTTTATTTATATTTAGGTTTTTAATGCATTTTTTTCCTGTCAACTTTTTTCTTTTCCAAAGTTTCTAATAAAAAGGATAATGTTTATCTTTTCCACAAAAGAATGCTAGGTGAATAATAAAAAGAAATATGTAGATTTCAAAAATTTAAAGGAAGTTTCTATTTATAGAAGACTCCCAAACCTGGGAAAATAAAAATACTTTCAATAAAAGGTAAATATTAGACTGCTGTCAAAAATAGATGTGTATAAGAGACAGGCTTGTGTTTCTTCCAAGCCAGCGTTTCACATGATGTACTCTGCATATAAGTTAAATAAGCAGGGTGACAAT
>SJYT01034500.1:33199-51508 GCA_006410635.1 Cephalophus harveyi
ATTATAATATAATGCTTTATAGAATTATTTTAGCCAAATATGTATGTAAATTATTACACATATGAACATTTACAGTGAAATCTCCAAATTATATGATGTATAAATCATGAATTCATCTTATTAGCATTCAGAAGTTTAGCAAATAAATTAAACATATAAATCAAGTTATTGAAGCATTGATAATGGCAATTTGCAAGATTTCAATAAACATATGAGCTTAGATTAATCTTGATAATATATTTTTGCAACATGCTATTTGTAATTGACAATAGTTAGCATAGTGTCTAAGTTAAAAAACACTCATGGCTGATATGAGACACCCCTTTGTTTCTTTTCTGCCAAAGCTCATGTTAGCTTAGTGTATATATCAAAGCAAACAAAGCAAACTTATGGTTACCAAAGCAGTGAGGGATAAATTAGGAATAAAGGATTAACAAATACAAACTACACTACATAAGACAGATAAGTAATAAGGATTTATTGTATATCATAGGGAATTATACTCAATATCTTATAATAACCTATAGTGAAATATAATCTACAAAAACTAAATCCCTGGATCACTATGCTGTATATGAGATGGTTGGATAGCATCACCGACTAAACGGACATGAGTTTGAGTAAGCTCTGGGAGTTGGTTATTGTAAATCAATTACACGTCAATAAAAAGAGAAAGTCCCCACAATGTTACATCTATTAGCAGGAAACACTTTCCTGCTATTCTCTTGACAACAAAACTTCTCACAATCATTAAAATAATTGATTGTGGTTCTCTAAGAAGTTTGGTCCTATCAGCAGGGTTTATTTAAGAGGCTTGAGGGAAATGTAGGCTCTCACCTTCAATGAGCTGCTCACAAAGTAAAGTCTAAATGTAATGGAAAGAAATGATTTCAGGTGTATGTCAGGGAAGAACTATTTCAATGGGACACTCACTTATATTCTCAAATCATATAACTTCTCACAAAAATTTGGATATAAAATTGAATATAGGATATAAAAAATATTTCAAACATCAGTTTATTCTTTAAAATGGGTTGTTGTTGTTCAGTCATTAACTCGTGTCTGATTCTTTGTGATATGAAGGATTGCAGCACACCTGGCTTCCCTGTCCTTCACTAACTCCTGGAGTTTGCACAATCTCATGTCCATCAGGTTGGTTATGTCACTCAACCATCTCATTCTCTGTCACCACTTTCTCCCTCTGCACTCAATCTATTCTAGCCTCAGAGTCTTTTTCAAAATAGGTGTAGACAACTTTAATTTATTATCATTTGCACAAGTCACTCTTACTACTTTCAATTTAGATTCACATGAGGTACTGAACTCAACTCCATGTATCTTTGCTCTTTAGTATTTTAGGGAGCTCTAGGCAGCTACTTTAGGAAGTTTCAAGCAGCATCTTTTAACTTTAAGATCAGTTCAGTTCAGTTCAGTTGCTCAGTCGTGTCCAACTGTATGTGACACCATGGACTACAGCGCGCCAGGCCTCCCTGTACATCACTAATTACCAGAGTTTACACAAATTTATGTCCATTGAGTGGGTGATGCATCTTAAACATCTCATCCTCTGTTGTCTCCTTCTACTCTGGCCTTCAATCTTTCCCAGCATCAGATCTTTTAGATAACTCAGTTCTTTGCATCAGGTGGACAAAGTATTGGATATTCAGATTCAGCATCAGTCCTTCCGAAGAATATTCAGGACTGATTTCCTTTAGGATGGACTGATTGAATCTCTTTGCACTCCAAGGGACTCTCAAGAGTCTTTTCCAACACCACAGTGCAAAGGCATCAATTCTTCAGCTCTCAGCTTTCTTTACAGTCCAACTCTCACATTCATACATGACAGCTGGAAAAATGATAGCTTTAACTAGATGGACCTTTGTTGGCAAAGTAATGTCTCTGCTTTTTAGTATGCTTTCTAGGTTGGCCATAGCTTTCCTTCCAAGGAGCAAGCTTCTTTTAATTTCATGGCTGCAGTCACCATCTGTGCTGATTTTGGAGCCCCCCAAAATAAAGTCTGTCACTGTTTCCACTGATTCCCTATTATTTGTCATAACATGATGGGACAAGATGCCATGATCTTAGTTTTCTGAATGTTGAGCTTTAAGCCAACTTTTTCACTCTCCACTTTCACTTTCATCAAGAGGCTTTTTAGTTCCTCTTCACTTTCTGCCATAAGTGTGGTGTCATCTGTATATCTGACATTATTGATATTTCTCCCAGCAATCTTGATTCCAGATTGTGCTTCATCGAGTCCAGCATTTCTCATAATGTACTCTGCATATAAGTTAAATAAGCAGGAGGCAAAAAACAGCCTTGACATACTCCTTTCTTGATTTGGAACCAGTATGTTGTTCCATGTCCATTTCTAACTGCTTCTTCTTGACCTACATAGAGATTTCTCAGGAGGCAGGTCACATGGTCTGGTATTCCCATCTCTTTCAGAATTTTCCAGTTTGTTGTGATCCTCACAGTCAAAGTCTTTGGCATAGTCAATAAGGCAGAAATAGATGTTTTTCTGGAACTTTCTTGCTTTTTTGATGATCCAGTAGATGTTGGCATTTTGATCTCTGGTTCTTCTGCTTTTTCTTAATCTTGCTTGAACATCTGAAAGTTCACATTTCACTTACTGTTGAAATCTGGCTTGGAGAATTTTGAGCATTACTTTGCTAGTGTGTGAGAGGAGTGCAATTGTGCGGTAGTGAGAACATTTTTTGACATTGCCTTTCTTTGGCATTGGGATGAAAACTGACATTTTCCAGTCTTGTGGCCACTGCTGAGTCTTTCAAATTTGCTGGAGTATTGAGTGGAATATTGAGTGCAGCACTTTCACACCATCATCTTTTAGCATTTGAAATAACTCAACTGGAATTCCATCACCTCCATTAGCTTTGTTCATAGTGATTCTTCCTAAGTCCCACTTGACTTCACATTCCAGGATGTCTGGTTCTAGGTGAGTGATCACATCATCATGATTATCTGGGTTGTGAAAACCACTAGAACATTCAAGTATTACCTAAATCAAATCCCTTATGATTATACAGTGGAAGGGACAAAGAGATTCAAGGGATTAGATCTGATAGAGTGCCTGAAGAACTATGGACAGAGGTTCATAACATTGTACAGAAAGCAGAGATCAAGACCATCACCAAGAAAGAGAAATGTAAAAAGGCAAAATGGTTGTCTGAGGAGACCTTACAAATAGCTATGAAAAGAAGAGAAGGGAAAGGCAAAGGAGAAAAGGAAAGATATACCCATTTGAATGCAGAGTTCCAAAAAATGGCAAGGAGAGATAAGAATGCCTTCCTCAGTGATCAGTGCAAAGAAATAGAAGAAAACAATAGAATGAGAAAGACTACAGATCTCTTCAAGAAAATTAGAGATACCAAGAGAACGTTTCATGCAAAGATAGGCACAATAAAGGGTAGAAATTGTACAGACCTGACAGAAGCAGAAGATATTAAGAAGAGGTGAGAGAATACAGAAGAACTCTAAGATCAGATCCATACTTTTTATTGTACATACATAGGAATAAACTGATGCTTCCCAAAATGTGTATATTTACATATTACTAAGAAACTACTTATATGCAGAGTACATGATGCAAAATGCTGTATTGTATGAAGCACAAGCTGAAATCAAGATTTCCAGGAGAAATATCGATCACCTCAAATAAGCAGATGACACTACCCTCATGGCAGAAAGTGAAATAGAACTAATGAGTCTCTTGATGAAAGAAGAGAGTGAAAAAGTGGGCTTAAAGCTCAACATTCAGAAAACTAAGATCATGGCATCTGGTCCCATCACCTCATGAAAAATAGATGGGAAAACAGTTGAAACAGTGACAGACTAATTTATTTTAATGTGCTCCAAAATCACTGCAGATGATGATTGCAGCCATGAAATTAAAAGACACTTGCTCCTTGGAAGAAAAGCTATGACCAACCTAGACAACATAGTAAAAAGCAGAGACATTACTTTATGAACAAAGGTCCGTCTAGTCAAAGCTATGGGTTTTCTAGTCGTCATGTATGGATATGAGAGTTGGACTATAAAGAAAGCTGAGTGCTGAAGAATTGATTCTTCTGAACCGTGGTGTTGAAGAAGACTCTTGAAAGTCACTTGGACAGCAAGATCTAATCAGTCCATCCTAAAGAAAATCAACCCTGAATATTTATTGGAAGGACTGATGCTGAAGCTGAAATTCCAGTACTTTGGCCACCTGATGCAAAAAACTGACTCATTGGAAAAGATCCTGATGCTGGGAAAGATTGAAGACAGGAGGAGAAGGGGACAACAAAGGATGAGATTGTTGGATGGCATCACTGATGTGATGGACATGAGTTTGAGTAGGTTCCCAAGAGTTGGTGATAGACAGGGAGGCCTGTTGTGCTGTAGTCCATGGAGTCACAAAGAGTCGGACAGGACTGAAAGAAATTACCGAGAGTTTTAGGAGATTATAACCTACCTTTTCTATTCTTATCATACATTTTAAATGTATTTATAGTATTATACCTAAATCTTATTAAATTATACAAGATGTTAAAATATTTGACTTTAGTGATTTCATTGTGCATTTGTGTGTGTGTATTTGTGTTAGTCACATCCAACTCTTTGTGATCCTGCCACGGGTCCTGTAGGTTGCCAGGCACCTCTTTCCATGGAATTCTCCAGGCAAGAATACCGGAGTTTGTTTCTATTCCCTTCTCCAAAGTATCTTTTCAATCCAGGGATCAAGCCCTGGTCTCCTGAATTGCAAGCAGATACTTTACCATCTGAGTTACCAGGGAAGCCCAGTGATTTCACTTTCACCTAAAATTCTTCCATCTTATTACTAGGAACTTTATTGCTAATAATTTTTGTTTATTCAGTACCTGAAAAATATTCAGTTCAGTTCACTTCAGTCACTCAGTAATGTCCGACTCTGCGACCGCGTGAATTGCAGCACAACAGGCCTCCCTGTCCATCACCAACTCCAGGAGTTCACTCAGATTCACGTCCATTGAGTCCGTGATGCCATCCAGCCATCTCATCCTCTGTCGTCCCCTTCTCCTCCTGCCCACAATCCCTCCCAGCATTAAAGTCTTTTCCAAAGAGTCAACTCTTTGCATGAGGTGGCCAAAGTACTGGAGTTTCAGCTTTAGCATCATTCCTTCCAAAGAAATCCCAGGGCTGATCTCCTTCAGAATGGATTGGTTGGATCTCCCTGCTTGAGTCCAAGGGACTCTCAAGAGTCTTCTCCAACACCACAGTTCAAAAGCGTCAATTCTTTGGCGCTCAGCCTTCTTCACAGTCCAACTCTCACATCCATACATGACCACAGGAAAAACCATAACCTTGACTAGACGGACCTTAGTTGGCAAAGTAATGTCTCTGCTTTTGAAAATGCTATCTAGGTTGGTCATAACTTTCCTTCCAAGGAGTAAGTGTCTTTTAATTTCATGGCTGCAGTCACCATCTGCAGTGATTTTGGAGCCCCCGAAAATAAAGTCTGACACTGTTTCCCCTGTTTCCCCATCTATTTCCCATGAAGTGATGGGACCGGATGCCATGATCTTTGTTTTCTGAATGTTGAGCTTTAAGCCAACTTTTTCACTCTCCTCTTTCACTTTCATCAAGAGGCTTTTGAGCTCCTCTTCACTTTCTGCCATAAGGGTGGTGTCATCTGCATATCTGAGGTGACTGATATTTCTCCCGGCAATCTTGATTCCAGCTTGTGTTTCTTCCAGTCCAGCGTTTCTCATGATGTACTCAGCATAGAAGTTAAATAAGCAGGGTGACAATATACAGCCTTGACGTACTCCTTTTCCTATTTGGAACCAGTGTGTTGTTCCATGTCCAGTTCTAACTGTTGCTTCCTGATCTGCATAAAGATTTCTCAAGAGGCAGGTCAGGTGGTCTGGTATTCCCATCTCTCTCAGAATTTTAGACAGTTTATTGTGATCCACACAGTCAAAGGCTTTGTTAGGCACTAGCTTAAATAACCACTATTCAACTTAAACCATCTACAGATGGATTATCCAAATTTATCTAAATGCATGTAAGGGCTTCCCCAGTAGCTCATTGGTAAAGAATCCACGTTCAATGCAGGAGACGCAAATGACAGGGGTTCATTTTCTGGGTCATGAAGATCCCATAGAGGAAGAAATAGCCACTCACTCCAGTGTTCTTGCATGGAAATTCCCATGGAGACAGGAGCTTGGCAGGCTACAGTTGATAGGGTTGCAAAGAATTGGATAAAATTGAGCACACTCAAAAATATATAACTACTAATAGAATTAAAAATACGTGTAGGAAGTATGATTGAGAGATACTGACATATGTCACACCTGCAAAAGCAAATATATGTGCCTAAAATATATATATTTATATTACACATCCAAAGAGACATGACAGAAAACATTCTATTGAATAAGTAGCTGCCCAAAAACTGTATTTGTGATTTATGTGTCTCACAACTGCTGATTCTGCTTCTTTATTGAACAATAAACTTGGAATTACTTTATAGTGGACCAAATAGTCCTAAATTTTTCAAGTAACTTTGTATTACCTTAAAACTGTGGTAAAGTTTCAAAATACTTTTTTCTGTAATGAGATAAACATTAAATTAATCTTTCATGAATAATTGCAAGTAAACATAAAAGAGCCTATCAAATTGTGAAACAAAACTCTGGATTAAAAATATGAACAAAATACTTTGTTTACTGACCTATGATATTATTTTATATGGGCTTCCCTGGTGCTCAGGGTAAGGAATTCTCCTGCCAATGCAGAAGACAGGGTTCAATCATTGGATCGGAAAGA
Source organism: Cephalophus harveyi (assembly GCA_006410635.1). NCBI lineage: Eukaryota > Metazoa > Chordata > Mammalia > Artiodactyla > Bovidae > Cephalophus > Cephalophus harveyi. The sequence continues at coordinate 40,004 of SJYT01034500.1, forward strand.
TTCCTTGGAGAATGAAATAGCAATCTATCTCATTATTCTTGGCTGGGAAATCCCATGGGCAGAGGAGTCTGGCAGGATGCAGTCCATGGGGCCACAAAAGAATTGGACATGACAGTGTCTAAAATACACCCACACAGTATTACTGTATACTTTCCAAACATGGTTTTTCATTGTTCTAATTTTAGACATTCTGGTGATTGAGTATTCTATTCCTATCTAAATTACATTCATTTCATGATCAATGTTGTAGGCACAAATTTATGTATGTATTGTCAATTTGTTCTTTTGGTAGTCTCCTTAAAATACTCTGTCTACTCCAGTGTCCCAAAGGTATATATATATATATATATATCTTTAAAAGGAATTATTTATTTAACATGTAATAAATTTGACATTTTTATATTTATTACTATATAGATGTTTTAAAATATATTTTGATATTCAATATAGTAAATATTGACAGCATAACTTGTAAAAACAAAAGCTAGTTATATTCCTCAATAATTTTAAGAGAGGAAAAGGGATTCTGAAATCAAAATTATGAGAAGTATTACTCACAATTTCTATGAAAAGAGATCTTAAGTGCACTATTTTATCTATGTCTTTTATATTTGAGGCACATTTAACTGCATGTGACTTGAATAAAGTTGTCATTATTACAGAGTTCAGTATGGAATTCCTGTTGCATGAGCAAAGCAGTTCTGAAATATTCTCACTTAAAAGTGTAGGAGAGTACTGAATCTCCATAGTTTTGCCAGCACTTGATATTTTGTCTTCATTTCAGTCACTCTGATGGGTATGTAGCAGTGTCACACTGTGGTTTTAATTAACATTTCCATGTTTAATTTTGCTAATAAATATAAGGACATTTTTATATCTTTTGGATATATATCTATATGTGGTATATATAATATATATATGGTATATAATATATAAAAGATATACCTTTTACTGTTTTGGTATCCTTCATTAAAGGAGATGTGGTGTGTGATGGTTAATTTTATGTATCAACTTGACCAGTCATGCGGTTACCAGATTAAATATTAAATATGGGTGTATCTGTGAGGTTTTTTTTTCTTTTTTCAATGAGATTAGCATTTGAATTGGTGGATTCAGTAAACTGCCCTCCACAATGTGGGTGTGCATCACCCTATTCTTTGAGGGCCAGTATAGAACAGAGATGGGAATACCAGACCACCTTACCTGCCTCCTGAGAAATCTGTATGCAGGTCAAGAAGCAGCAGTTAGAACTAGACATGGAACAATGGATTAGTTCAAAATTGAGAAAAGAGTATATCAAGGCTATATATTTTACCCTGCTTATTTAACTTATATTCAGAGTACATCATCCAAAATACCAGACTGGATGAAGCACAAGCCGGAATCAAGATTGCCAGAAGAAATATCAACAACCTCAGATACACAGATGACACCATAGTAATGACAGAAAGTGAAGGGGCACTAAAAGAGCCTCTTGGTGAAGGTGAAAGATAGAGTGGAAAATCTGGCTTAAAACGTTTTGCTGAATGTTAAATCATCAAACTTAAATCATGGCATCTGATCCCATCAATTCATGGCTAATAAATGGGAGAAAAGTCAAAATAGTGACAAATTTCCTTTTCTTGTGCTCCAAAATCACTCCAGACAGTGATTGCAGCCACTAAATTAAAGACACTTGCTTCTTGGAAGAAAAACTATGACAAATGTATATAGCATATTAAAAAGCAGAGACATCACCTTGCTGGCAAAATTCTATATTCTAAGCTATGTTTTTTCCAGTAGTCATGGATGTGAGAGTTGGACCATAAAGAGGGTTAAGTGCCAAAGAATTGCTGCTTTTGAACCGTGGTACTGGAAAAGACTCTTGAGAGTCCCTTGGACTGCAAGGAGATCAAACTAATCAATCCTAAAGGAAATCAGTCCTAAATATTCATTAGAAGGACTGATGCAGAAGCTGAAGCTCCAATACTTTGGTCACCCAAAGACGTGACTCATTAGAAAAGACCCTGATGCTGGGAAAGATTAAGGGCAAGAGGAGAAAGAGGCGGCAGAGGATGAGATGGTTGACTCAATGGAGTCACTGACTCAATGGACATGACTTTGAGCTAACTCTGGCAGATAGTGAAGGACAAAGAAGCCTGACATGCTGCAAGTCCATGGGGTCCCAAAGAGTTGAAAATGACTTAGTGAGTAAGCAATAACAATATAACAGATGACAGATGATTTTGCCCCTTTTTCATGCCTCATTTATGCCTACATCTCACATCATTTTCTCCTACCCTCAGACTGAGATTTACATCATTGGTTCTCAAAGTTGAAGGACTTTGAAATTTATTGAAGACCTTGATTTTCAACTGAATTGTACCACTGACTTTCCTTGGTTTTCATCATGCAAATTGCAGACCATGGGCTTAGACTCCATAAACTGTGAGCCATTTCTTCATAATATATCTCCTTTTAAATGCATAAAATAATTTGAATTTTTAAAAATTTATTTATTTATGTTAACTGGAGGCTAATTACTTTAAAATATTGAAGTAGTTTTTGCCATAAATTGACATGAATCAGCCATGGGTGTACATGTGCCCCCCATCTTGAACCCCCCTCTCACAACCTTCCCTCCCCATCCTATTCCTCAGCATTGTCCCAGTGCACCAGCTTTGAGTACCCTGTTTCATGGATCAAACTTGGACTGGTGATCTATTTCACATATGGTAATAAACATGCTTCAGTGCTATTCTCTCAAATCATCCCATCCTCCTTTTCTCCCACAGAGTCCAAAAGTCTGTTCTTTATATCTGTGTCTCTTTTACTTCTCGCATATAGGGTCATCATTACCATCTTTCTAAATTCCTAAATGCATAAAATAATTTGAATACTATTGATACTCTTTCTCTGAATAATCCTGAATGATTTTAGACAGGAATCCAGATTTTTTTTTCTTATGGGTATTCAATTGATCTAGTATTATTTATTTTAAAAGACCATCATTTCTCCACTATACATCAGTATTGCTTTCCTCACATATTTGGAGACTGTACATGTGTGGGCCTGTTTCTGAATGCTCACTTATATTTCATTATTAACTTGTGAACCACCCTTTCAGTCTCTATGTCCCTGTCTTTTCTCATCCAAAAAATGGCAGATAATAGTTGTACATATTTGATAAAGTTGTTAAGAGGTACTAATTGGTTAAAGTATTTAATCTACAATTAAGATTTCCTGGAGTAATTGTTAAATGTGTTAGTAAAATTTGATAATGAGAATGATCATCGTCACTATCATTATCATCATCCTCATCTGTTTTCTCACAACCTCTTCTCTGAACTCTTTAAGATAATTCTCATTACCTTCATCATAGAAGCAATTGCTTAATTGTATATTTAATTCACAACAAAACGTAGTCTTACTTTTAATCAACTTTATAAAATTGCCTTTTATTCCTGCCTGGGGAAACTTCATGTGCCACTTCTTTCTTTCTTTTGTTGGACTGAAACATCTATATGTACACCAAGTATTGTTTCCTTTTAAATTACCCATCATTGCATAAGCTCCTTTTAAACCATTTGTTAGTTAAGAAGTCTATTGAGGGAGTAGTTGACACATTATTTCAAGCCAACTAAATTTTTTTCTCATAAAATAGGCTTATCTAAGAGTAAAATCAGCTTTTACTCTTCTGAGTTAATGGACATGGGCAGCTAGATATTGTTTGTAATATGCATATTATTTTCTATTCTTCTGTCAAAGGATGGAATACTTATACATATATGGATATATCTGTGATTATTTATGAATAGATCTTTGCTTCTATGAGTCAATCTGGGTCAGAGAAACTCCAGACATCAACAGCTATATGTTCTCTATTCCAAACAAGAAATTCAGTATGTTGAGTATCTTTATCTCAAGAATCAACACTCATTCTAATGATTTTTTCTAAAACAAAGTGAAACAAAAACCATCATGTTACCTTTGAATTCCTTTCCATGATTTCTTACTTTAGCCTTCCCCTGCATACCTCCTACACTCAGTTCAGTTCAGTTCAGTCACTCAGTTGTGTCCAACTCTTTGCGACCCCATGGATCGCAACACGCCAGGCCTCCCTGTCCAAAAAAAAAAAAATCATTTAAAAGTTTTGGTGAGATGATTGCCTTTTAAAAGTTTACACTGTAACAGGTGCTTTACTTTCCTATCAAATATACTCTTATAAATATCTATTTTTATATCTGATTTCACCATTCTAAAAGGAGCCATAAAATATGGATGCATACAGTGTCACCTGGCACCACCTGTATGTTAAGAAGTATGGAAACACCTTGCTTGAAGCTGATTTGTTCATTTTATCTCATATATTTATGAAATCAACTGGAAATTCAAAAGTAGCAAATTATACCTTATATGATTTTCCTGGAATTATGTACAGAGTAAGCACATCATAGATTTTGAGATCAAGCTATTCATTTTCCAGAGGAGATCTTGCATAATTATCCTAAATTTCAAGAACCTGATTCACAAAGCTTATGTGAAGAAATTGTTCTTCCCTAAGATCACCTACAACACCTCACAGATCCAGGACACTTCTATATTTCGCTAGAATGAAGACTTTTGAAACTCATTCTTCTTGTGATAATGGAATTTCAGTCTGACTTACCCAGTTCTCTGATGGTTCACAGTGTTATAAATTTACAGTGGTTGATTGGGTTCACTAGGTTTAGAAATAATGTAAAAGTAACTGGACCCCAAATGGACCTAAGTTCAATCATGGCCTCTACAGCAAAATGTATAGGATACTTCAGAGTCAGAGTAGTAAAACAAACTTTTTAAATTATTTTTTTTATGGAAGGATAATTGGTTTACACAATTTTTCTGTTTTCTTTCAAACTTCAACCTGAATCATCCATAGGTATACATATATCCCCTCCCTTTTGAAACTCCCTCCCTTCTCCCCTCCACCCCTATTATACAGAGTGAAATAAGTCAGAAAGAGAAAGATAAATACTGTATTCTAACACATATATACGGAATGTAGAAAAATGGTACTGAAGAATTTATTTACAGGGCAACAGTAGAGAAACAGACATAGATAATAGACTTATGGACATGGGGAGAGAGGAGGAGAGGATGAGATGTATGGAAAGAGTAGCACAGAAACTTACGTTACCATATGTAAAATAGATAGCCAATGAGAATTTGCCTCATGGATCAGGAAATTCAAACAGGGACTCTGTATCAAGCAAATTCTTAAATATGGTCTATGTCTTATATGTACAAGCAAATTAAATTATACTTAAGGCAGTTTAAACTGTTATAATAATCTCTTAATGACATGCTGCAGATTTTATCACTAAAAAAAAAAAAAAATTCTGATGGAAGGCGGGGGGAGATCAAAATGGAAGGGTAGAGGAATTTGGAGCTCACTTCCTCTGACAAATACCTCAGAAATATATTTATGTGTGAAACAGTTCTCACAGAATACCCACTGAAATTTTGCAGAAGTTGCCGGAATGACTACCACATAACAAGATTAGATCAAGGAAAAAGGAGAAGAGGAGGAATCAGGACAGGATCTGTAACCCTGGAAGATAGTGGTGAAGGAGGTAATGTCTCCCTCCCTGGGAACCTCCTTCACCAGTTAGGAATTCCATCAGGACAGATAAGGAGCTTCAAAGCCTGGAGAGGAGAATGTGGGGGCTGGCCTGTGACCCTGAAATAAACAAATGGGACCTATTTAAACTTATAAGCATTTGCAAAGGAAATCATAAACAAAACAAAACAATCTATGAACTGGGAGAACATATTTGCAAATAATGTAACCAACAAGGGCTTAATTAAAAAAAAAAATTCTTCAAAGAAGATTCACAGATGGCAAATAGGCACGTGCAAAGATGCTCAGCTTCACTAATTATTCAGTTCAGTTCAGTTCAGTCACTCAGTCGTGTCTGACGCTTTGCGACCCCATGAATCACAGCACACCAAGCCTCCCTGTCCATCTAATTATTAAGAGAAACACAAATCAAAACTACAAACAGGTGCCACCTTACATTGGTCAGAATGGGCATCATCAAAAAGCTTATAAACAATAAATGTTGGATGTCAAGAAAAGAGAACCCTTCTATATTGTTAGTGGGAATATAAACTGGTGAAGCCACTGTGGAAAACAGTATTAAGTTTATTAAAAAAAAAAAAAAAAAACAACTAAAAATCAAGTTACCACATGATTGAGAAATTCAACCCCTGGGAATATATCTGGAAAAGACAAAAACTCATATTCTATTCATAGCAGCACTATTTACAATAGTCAAGACATGGAAGCAACCTAAGTGGACATCAACAGATGACTAAATAAAGAAGTATATAGGACTTCCCTTGTGGTTCAGTGGTTAAGACTCCACACTCCAAATGCAGGGGACATGGGTTTGATCCCTGATCAGGGAGCTAAGATCTCACATGCTGTGGCCAAAAAAACAAAGAAGATATTGTTATGTGTGTGAATATATGTGTGTATATATATATATATACACACACAATCCATACATATATAAGTATGTGTGTGTATATACATAGACATCCAATGGAATATTACTCAGCCATAAAAGAGAATAAAATAATGCCATTTGCAGCAAAATGGATGGACCTAGAAATTATCATATAAAGTGAAATCTTACAGAGAAAGACAAGCATATGATATCATTTATATGTGGAATCTAAAAAATAGTACAAGTGAACTTATTGACAAGTCAGAAACAGACTCATAGACCGAAAACAAGCCTATAGTTACCAAAGGGGGAAGGGGTAAGTTGGAAATAGGGGATTAACACAAATGCACTACCATATGCAAAACAAACAACAAGGATTTATGGTATAGCACAGATAACTGTATTCAATATCTTATATTAAAATATAAGGGGATAGAATCAAACAATAAATATTTATATCCATATATATATAAGCATAAATGAATCACTTTGCAATAGCTGTCCAGCTGACACTAATACAATATTGCAAATCAACTATACTCAATTAAAAAAATATCAAACATGATTAGGTCTCTGGGAGAGCTTCCATAGTGCAATGGTCACTCATTGGATCAAAGCAGCCCAAAGACATATCACTTTTCACTTCTTTGTGCCAGGTTATTATAGAAAACAACCCAGATGTAGTTGGATCGTAAGGCAAATAGTCAATTTTGTTTCCTTAAAAAGGAGGCCAAAAAATCTTTGTTTTTGTTTATAAATTCAGGTGAAAGGAAAATGGTGTACATCTCTGAGGGCCAGATAAAATAGCTGTCCCTGTAATGAGGAAAGGGAGATAAAAACCCACTCTATAAAACTAATAAGCTCTAGAATTCAAAAAGGATAATGTGTAAAAAGCAATTAAAATGCAACATTATATATGTTGGTGTTTTATTATAAAGGACCCATTGTTTTTATTAACTGCATATTGCTAGGAAGAAAATGCAAGGAATGCTAGACTAAGGGACAGATATAAACCTGTAATATCAAGTTAAAATTCATATCACATAAATCATAACACATAAATCCAAAGTAATTCTCAAAGTTATTTCATATCAATTGGTAATTCTGTTTTACATAAAGCAATACATTTTTCTTTACATTTAAATTGTGTTTAATTTAGACTTTTAATGTACATTTAAATACATGAAACAATTTTTACTAAACCTTATTCTTGAAAGGGAATTCATTTTTAATTAATTATTTTTGGCTGTTCTGGGTCTTCATTGTTGTGCAGGCTTTTCTCTAGTTGCAGCGAGCAGGGGGTACTCTCTAGTTACAGTGCTCGAGTTTCTCATTGTGGTGGCTCCTCTTGCTGCACAGCACAGGCTCTAGGGCATGCAGGCTTCGGTAGGTGTGGCAAGAAGACTAGACAGTTTTAGCTAATAGGCTTGCAAGCACAGGCTCACTAGATGTGCCTCACAAGGGTTTGGTTGCTCCACAGCATGTGGGATCTTCCTGGATCAGGGATTAAACTTGTGTCTCCTGCATTGGCAGTCAGATTCTTTAACACAGAGCCTCTAGGGAAGCCTCAGGAAATTTATTTTTATATTTATTGCATAAAGATAAAGCAATCAGAGCTAAATGTTCAGATATTTATGAAAAGAATATTTAAGTAGTTACTTTTTAAATGATATACATTTCAGTGTGTAGTATTATAATTAAACATTTGGATACACTACTACTTAAGCCATTACTTTAAAAATTTTGTGTCAAAAGATAGTAGTTATAATAGGAGCCAGTACATATTTATAGAATTGTCTAAAATATTGTTTTTTGCATAAATTATGTCTATTTTAAATATCTCTTTTTAGCTGAGAGCTATTTTGCAGAAAATTCAAGGTAAAGGACAAAATTTAAGAGCTGAAAATGTAGTACATGAAAAATAGTCATGACAGTTTCTTAATTCAAAAGACATGTGCGCCAGTGTGCTAAGTCACTTCAGTTGTGTCTGACTCTGTGACACTATGGACCACAGCCCACTAAGCTCTTCTGTCCATGGAATTCTCCAGGCAAGAATACTGGAGTGGGTTGTCATACCCTCCAGGGGATAGCAGATTCCCTTTCAGGGAATCTTCCAAACCCAGGGATCAAACCCATGCTTCTTAGGTCTCCTGCATAGGTAGGCTGGTTCTTTACCACCTGGGGAGCCCAAAGGACTTCAGTTCAGTTCAGTTCAGTCACTCAGTCATGCCCAACTCTTTGCGACCCCATGAACTGCAGCACACCAGGCCTCCCTGTCCATCACCAACTCCTGGAGTTCACTCAGATTCATGTCCATCGAGTCAGTGATGCCATCCAGCCATCTCATCCTCTGTTGTCCCCTTCTCCTCCTGCCCCCAATCCATCCCAGCATCAGAGTCTTTTCCAATGAGTCAACTCTTCGTATGAGGTGGCCAAAGTACTGGAGTTTCAGCTTTAGCATCATTCCTTCCAAAGAAACAATGCTTTCAAACTGTGGTATTGGAGAAGACTCTTGAGAGCCCCTTGGACTGCAAGGAATCTAACCAGTCAATTCTAAAGGAAATCAACCCTGAATATTAATTGGAAGGACTAATGCTAAAGCTAAAGCTCGAATATTTTGGTTACATAATTTGAAGAGCTGACTCATTGTAAAAGACCCTGATGCTGGGAAAAATTGAAGGCAGGAGGAGAAGGGTGTGACAGACAATGAGATGGTTGGATGGTATCACTGACTCAATGGACATGGATCTGAGAAAAACACCAGTGATATGGTAAATGACAGGGAAGCCTGGAGTGCTGCAGTTCATGGGGTCACAATGAGTCAGGAAAAGCAGAATTCCATGAAAACATCTACTTCTGCTACATTGACTACACTAAAGCCTTTGGCTGTGTGGATCACAACAAACTGTGGAAAATTCTTAAAGAGATAGAAATACCAGACCATCTAACTTGCCTCCTATGAAAACTCTATGTAGGTCAAGAAGCAACAGTTAGAACTGGACATGGAACAATGGACTGGTTGTTCATTGGAAAAGGAGTACATCAAGGCTGTACATTGTCACCCTGCTTATTTAACTTTTATGAAGGACACACCATGAGAAATGCTGGGCTGGAAGAAGTACAAGCTGGAATCGAGATTGCCAGGAGAAATATCAACAACCTCAGATATGCATATGATACCACTTTAATGGCACAAAAGTAAATAGACACTACAAAGCCTCTTGATGAAGGTGAAATATTAGAGTGAAAACTGTCTTAAAACTCAACATTCAAAAACTAAGATCATTACATCAAGTCCTATCACTTCCTGGCAAATGGATGGGAACATATGGAAACAGTGACAGACTTTTTTTCTTGGGCTTCAAAATTACTGCAAATGGTGACTGCAGCCATGAAATTAAAAGATGATTGCTCCTTGGAAGAAAATCTATGACAAACATAGACAGTGTATTAAAAAGCAGAATCATCAATTTGCCAACAAATGTCCATCTAGTCAAAGCTATGGTTTTTCCAGTAGTCATGTATAGATGTGAGACTTGGACTGTAAAGAAAGCGGAGCACTGAAGAATTGATGCTTTTGAACTGTGGTGTTGAAGAAACTCTTGAGAGTCCCTAAGACTGCAAGGAGATCCAACCAGTCAATCCTAAAGGAAATCAACCCTGAATATTCATTGGAAAGACTGATGCTAAAACTGAAGCTCCAATTATTTGTCTACATGATGTGAAGAGCCAACTCATTAGAAAAGACCCTGATGCTGGGAAAAATTGAAGGCAGGAGAAGAAGGGGATGACCGAGGATGAGATGGTTGGATGGTGTCACTGACTTATGGACATGAGTTTGAGCAAGCTCTGGGAGATGGTGAAGGACAAGAGAAGCCTTGGGTGCTGTAGCCCATAGGGTTGCAAAGAGTCAGACTTGACCGAGTGAATGAACAACAACAAAGAGTTGGACACAATTTAGCAAAAACAACAAGAATGGTACTAAATCATTTTTGATTATTTGATTTTTCTCATTGTTATAAAATCTGCTTCAGTAAGTATTGCTGTAACTACAGTCTTATTAACGACTGCTTTATTTCTTTGACAGATTTCTAGATGGAAAATTTATAGGTCAAAGTGTTTTCCTGTTTTCAAATGTAATGGCAAGCACCTAACTTCATATCATAAAGATGATCAGTTCATTTTTCTAGCAGCAGTTTTGAGATACACTTGTTAAAGTGATATTAATCTTAAGAACTTTATAAAAAATGTGTAGTTTATGTCTTTGTTTCCATTATATTTGTACATCTTTTCTCATATTTATTATATATTTCTTATTCTGTGAATATTTTTATATAAATTTCCCAATCATGTTTATTATAGTGGCTTTGCCAATTCATAACATATATTTAGGTACAAACCACTCATGCAATCTCATTCATATACACTCTTTCCTGCCTACACCACACAATTCTAATGAGTTCAGTGACTGTGAAATCCCATAACATGAAAGCAGCCTTGCTTTTAATCCCTGCTTAAGGGAGGACCATCTACAAGTCAGGAGTATCTGTTTTGGAATCAATGTGTGCAAGGATAAATCCTGTTGTTTTAAGATACCAGATATCAAGTTCTTCTTTTACCAGAGTTCAGCTGTCCTGCCTGAGAAATCTGAAATGTAGAATTTTAAAAATCAATCTGTCAATAGTTTGCTTTATGACATCTGTGTTTTTGATTAAATTTTCCACTTCTGTGAGATCCTACAAAAGTTCTCCAATAATTGCTTACAATTGCATTATTTTAGTCCTTGCTACTATCTTTTAGTCAAATTTATGGGTCTTTTAAATTAGATCAATTAAGAAAAATAAAATTTTTGTTTATGCAGCCATGTCACTAAAATTTGGGAGTCTCTGCCCACATACTCTTCATAAGTTATATAAATGATAATACTGATATCATCTACATTATGAAGGATAAATGAAAATAAAAAATAAAACAAATATCCAAATAATTAATAAACTATTTTATCAATAAATATAATTACACTAACATAGAA
>SJYT01034500.1:51826-74517 GCA_006410635.1 Cephalophus harveyi
GAGGCCCGGCATGCTGCGATTCATGGGGTCACAAAGAGTTGGACACGACTGAGCAACTGAAATGAACTGAACTGAACTGACTGATGGTAAATAGTTCCAAATATTTACTCCATGGAAATTGGTTTTAAAATATTTATCACTATTGAAATACACATTATATTTTTTTCTTGGTAGAGTCTTATGAAATATTTGTTGAAAACTATTAATGTGTTATTTACTTCAGAAGACATTTTGTTAAGTTTGCTTTGAAATATTTTGCTCAACAAATAGCACCTATTTATTGAACACTAGAGACCATATTCAATTTAGATATTAAAAAATATTGAGCCCTGTGTAAATGCACTAGGTTTCAAACTGAGAATAACGTGCCAGCAAATAAACATGATCCCTCTTCTCATGAATTCACAGATTGTATTCTAATCACCAAAAGTGTAAATGTTAGCTGTTCAGTTGTGTTCGACTCTCTGTGACTCCATTGACTGTAGCCCACTAGGCTCCTCCGACCATGGGATTTTCCAGCAAGAATACTGGAATAGGTTACCTTCCTTCTCCAGTGGATCTTCCCAACTCAGGGATCTTCCCTACCCAGGGATTGAAGTTGGGTCTTCCACATTGCAGGCAGACACTTTACCATCTGAGCTACCGAGGAAGCCCAATTTAATCATGAAGTATAATTCATTTGTTGTTGTGTTTGCATTTTTATATATCCACTGTCCATTTGGAAACCATCTTTTGAGAAGTGACTAAATCCTTGCCCCAGTAGTCTTTAGTGTCACTAGTCTTTTTTTTATTGATTTGTAAAACCTTTTTATACAAATACTCAATAAAAACTTTCATCGAATATATGTTTCTCTATGTGATTATTTTTGGTTTCTATAAGACATATGCTATCATTTTTCTAAAACATGTCTTTAATACATAAGAACAAATTAAATTAAATATTTAATTTTCCCTGCAGCATTAATTTAAATCTATTATTGTTATAGCACTGAAAGTATTATGTTTTTAGCTCTCTGTTATGTTCAATTAGTCTATTGAAGTAACTTGTGTAAATACTAATCTTAGAAATTTCAGGTATATAAAATCTGTTTTTTTATATTTAAAAAATCAAGATTTTCATGTATCCTATACTGCTCCTTCTTAATCTTTACTTTTTCTCTTCTCTTCCTTTTTATTCTCTAGTATCTCTTTATTCTTATCATTTTCTTTTTCCTCTTCCATTTCCAAAATTATGCAGACTGTCTTTGAACATTTATGCTTGTCTGTGAATATTTAAATCAGTATCAATCCCATGAAAAGCTCTGTAGGAATTTTGTTGGGGGTCATCTTTAATTTGTGGATTAATTCTGGGACAGTCGACATCTTTATTAAATTTATATGAAATGAAGCCATCCATTCAAGTCTATATCAATTTATTTGTCTTATTATTATTTCCTCCAGTCAGTTCAGTTCAGTCTCTCAGTCATATCCAACTCTTTGCACCACATAGACTGCAGCATACCAGGCTTCCCTGTCCATCACCAACTCCCAGAGCTTGTTCAAACTCATGTCCATTGAGTCAGAGATGCCATCCAACAATCTCATACCCTGTTGTCCCCTTCTCCTTCTGCCTTCAATCTTTTCCAGCATCAGGGTCTTTTTCAATGAGTCAGTTCCTCCCCTCAGGTGGCCAAAGTATTGGAGTTTCGGCTTCAACATCAGTCCTTCCAATGAATATTCAGGGCTGGTTTCCTTTAGAATTGACTCTTGCAGACCAAGGGACTCTCCAGAGTGTTCTCCAACACCACATTTCAAAAGCATAAATTCTTTGGTGCTCAGCTTTCTTTGTGATCCAACTCTCCCATCCGTACATGACGACTTGAAAAACCATAATTTTGACTAGACAAACTTTTGTCAGCAAAGTACTGTCTCTGCTTTTAAATATGCTATCTAGGTTTGTCATAGCTTTTCTTCCAAGGAGTAAGCATCTTTTAATGTCATGGGCTCAGTCACCATCTGCAGTGATTTTGGAGCCCATGAAAATGAAGTGTCATTGTTTCTGTTGTTTCCCCATCTATTTGCTGTGAAGTTGAGGACAAATCAATTGACTTTCCTAGTCTCAATCATTGAAAGAAAACAGACTGTAGAAAAAATTAACAAAGACTAAAGGATGGAGAAGGAAATGGCAACCCACTCCAGTGTTCTTGCCTGGAGAATCCCAGGGATGGCGGAATCTGGTGGGCTGCCGTCTATGGGGTCGCACAGAGTTGGACACAACTGAAGCGACTTAGCGGCAGTAGCAGCAGCATCAAAGGATTGATGGTATGATAGCAAAAGGTCTCATATTGTGTCATCTATGTCTGAGAAAGAGAATTGGACTGAATGAGTATCTGAAGAAATGGCCCCAAAATGGCAATTTGGCAAAAGACTCAACAGATTTAAGAAACTAAGCAAACCTCAAACAATAAATCTGAAGAATTCTATGCCAAAACATATCATAATTGAATTATTGAAAACAAATGACAAACCAACAACAACAAAAAAAAATTGAAAGCAGCCAGAGAGAATGAGTACATAAACTTAGAGGATACTAATTCTAATCTCAGATGATTTCTAATTTGAAACCGAGGAGGCCAGAAGGGAGTGGTACAGCATTATTCAAGTAGTGAAAGAAAATAACTCAGACCAGAATTCTCTATCAAGGAAAAAACAAATTCTTTTGAAATTAAAGTGAAATAAAGACATTCTCAGATGGTGGAAAACTGAAAGAATTTACTAACAAACCTAAAAACTGGCTATTGAAAGTTCTTCAAACAGAAAGAAAATGATAAAAAGAAGTTTCATCAGGAAAGAAGAAAGAAATTATAAAGTAATGTAAATATGAACATATACAATTGACTATCTCCTTTATGATTTTATAAATTATTTTTGAAGATTAAACAAAAATAATAACAGCCAGTAGACAGTCAAGGGATTCAGAGATATATGATGTTTTAGTCTGAACAATGTATAACACAACATGAAGACTTTATGAGGCACACACTCCATAGTTTGACCAAAATCCCACATCCCCAATCCCTCTTGTTTTACACCAGGTGTAATTCACCCAATCTTGGGATCGAATCTTATTTAAAGAGATACTTAAAATATTGATAGAATCTGTATGAATGAACTAGAAAGGAGTGGGATTCAAAGGAACAGAGTTAGAAATTTCAGAGTGATTATTTATTTATTGTCCTATCTGTGAAGGAGTTATCAAATTACTGTATCATTTTCTTTGTGTTCTGAGAACTACAATGCTTTAGAGTACATTTAGATGTACGCCATCATTTTCAAAATGTGCTGATAAAATTAACATGTTGTTGCATATTAAGTCAAAATAAATCTGTGGGAAATTGAATATTTTACTTTTTCTTAGCATGACAAAAATTGTAGCATTGTGCTTTTTCAGAATATAGAAGCACAGACAAATATTTTTGTAGAGGACTATAGACTATGAAAAGCCTTTCATTTTCTCTTGATCTTATAAATAGCTACAAAACAGAAGGAAATAAATTATTCCTTTTTTACTAGAGCTTTTTGCCTGTTCACAACAGATGTTGTTTCCACAAATTAGTTTACAATTTCTTTCATAACTCAGACAGAATATATAGTCAGGAAACAGAAATAGTGTTGCATATAATTCTGTTAATTATGTAACAAAACTGCACTTTGCTATATGAAAACCTTGGCCATCAATCATTCGGTTTAGTGTTGGGGCAACTTAATCTTCTGTTGTAACAGCTGTGCAAGTCTCAATCACAAACACAACAGAATTGCCAGACTTCCAATGAGTGAAGAGTAAATGATCAGTGTGAAAGTTAATATCTAGACACCTAGCCAGCTAGTTAAATAGAGCTGATCTAAACTGTATGCAATGATTACAAGCATTTTTCTCTGGGAGGGGTGGGGTGGGGTGAAAACATAATCAATTTTGTACTTCAGAGAATTCCAGTATACTTGTTATCCAGTTTACAAATAATAACAATTGTGATTTAAACAAAATAAATAGTTTTAAAGAAAAATAATTCAATAATATTTGAATTTAATACCATATCTTAGAATCTTGGATTTGAGAATAAGATACTTTAGATATCATAGTTCAGAATGAAGTTGTTGTAATTTACAAAAAGTGAGGGGAAGAAATGGCATTTTAGTTCAGGAAATTTATACTCTTAAGAGCCCAGGGTCACTTTCAAGGTTTTCCAGTTTATTAAATATAATGTTTATTTTATATCTTATAGACCTGAAGTAGAATTTCATTAATGATAAAATGATTAGGTTGAATGTCCTAGAGAATCACTTTTCATCTTAATATTTTACATAGACTAATAATTTATATTTCAAAGGTATATTCTATTCATTACTTTATTTGAGGCTTACAATAAAATATTTGAGGCTTTAAATAAAGTAGCTGATGAAAACTTACTGATCACACTTTAGAGGGCATATTGAAATACAGAGAAGGAAAATAACTTCAACTCCCACAGTATATAGGTAGCAAATGTCAAAACACAAGTCAATTGTATCATCTTGGCAATTTTCATTCAATGGCTCCATAAAAATGGACATACTTGTTATTTATAATACAAATATATGTATTATTTTGGAAATGCATGATTTTTAAAGTGTTATATGTGTCTGCTGCTACTGTTGCTGCTGCTAAGTCACTTCAGTCGTGTTTGACTCTGTGCGACCCCATAGACAGCAGCCCACTAGGCTCTGCCATCCCTGGGATTCTCCAGGCAAGAACACTGGAGTAGGTTGCCATTTCCTTCTCCAATGCATGAAAGTGAAAAGTGAAAGGGAAGTCGCTCAGTCGTGCCCGACTCTTTGCGACCCCATGGACTGCAGCCTACCAGGCTCCTCCATCCATGGGATTTTCCAGGCAAGAGTATATGTATCTACATGTTCAAACTTCTGTACAGTCTAGTAATTTAATTTGTGTCATAACAGTGAGGGTTTCCCAGGTGGCACTGTGGTAAAGAATCCATCTGCCAAGGGGGCAGATGTAAGAAACCAGTTTCCATCCATAGGTTGGAAAGATCCCTTGGAATAGGAAATGGCAATCCACTCCAGTACTCTTGCCTAGGAAATCCCATGAATAGAGGAACCTGGCAAGCTACAGTCCGTGGGGCCACAAAGAATTGGACAAAAATGAACAACTGAGGGCATAGCATTAAGTTTGAGAAGAAAGAGAAGTCAGTTTCAGTGATGAGTTCCTGTAACTGAGACCGCGTAATTCCCTAAGAGACCAGTGGCCAAAATCAACATTTCTATGAACTTGAGCAATTGAAGATTATATGTTCCATGCCTTAATTGATATGTTTGTAGGAAATCAAGGATTAGGGTATATCTCCTTATATTCAGTAGGAAGCATGAATTATAGATCTATAGATTATTGAATTTAGCTAGTAAAAAGACTGCCACAAATTTTCTTCAGAATGTGAAATCTTAAGGGGCCCAAGGGTTGAACTTCAATCTTACAATTACTACCATGTAGGACTTTAGATGGGCAGGTGAAGAAGTGCCAGGGCCTGCAGGTGTGGTAATCTACTCGGAAAGAGAAGTCACTTGTTCATGTGAGGCAAAATCTATGTTTTGAATCTTGCTGGGGTAAAGAGTTTGTACAAAAAAAGACATATAAAGATGAAATACTATGGATTAACAGCAAACACCTGTGTGCCTTTCCCTGTACTTTTATATTTTTTTTTTTCTCACATGGCTCAATGTTTTTAGCATGAAAGTGGCTCCCTAAGGAAGACAGGGATTCAGCTGCATCAGATACTGTTCCTGGTGTAAGGGGAAAATGGTCATAGATAGAAGATAACTGCAAGCTACATTTTAATCTTCAAGAGATAAGAATCTAGTACAGGTAAATGAGACTGCTGAGCTAAAATCATTG
Organism: Cephalophus harveyi; assembly: GCA_006410635.1. NCBI lineage: Eukaryota > Metazoa > Chordata > Mammalia > Artiodactyla > Bovidae > Cephalophus > Cephalophus harveyi. The sequence continues at coordinate 57,750 of SJYT01034500.1, forward strand.
TAAAACCCTAAGGAATGCATTATCTGTGACCAAGTCACAGATGCCTGATCTCACCAAACACCTACAAAGTTGAACTATGAGCTTAATGAAGAATTGGGATTTGATTTTTAACCTAAAATACCAAAGAATTGAGAAATATATGACACACTATCATTTGAAATTTGACTTTTAGTTGTTTCAGTTCAGTTCAGTCACTCAGTTGTGTCTGACTCTTTGCAAACCCATAAACCGCAGCACACAAGACCTCCCTGTCCATCACCAACTCCTGTAGTCCACCCAAACCCATGTCCATTGAGTCAGTGATGCCATCCAACAATCTCATCCTCTATCGTCCACTTCTCCTCTTGCCCTCAATCTTTCCCAGCATCAGGGTTTTTTTCAAATGAATCAGCAGTTCGCATCAGGTGGCCAATATTGGAGTTTCATCTTCAACATCAGTTCTTCCAATGAACATCCAGGACTGATCTTATTTAGGATGGACAGGTTGGATCTCTTTGCAAATCAAGGGACTCACAAGAGTCTTCTCCAACACCATAGTTCAAAAAAATCAATTATTCTGCACTCAGCTTTCTTCATAGTCCAACTCTCACATCCATACATGACCACTGGAAAAACCATAGCCTTGACTAGACGGACCTCTCTTGACAAACTGATGTCTTTGCTCTTTAATATGCTGTCTAGGTTGGTCATAACTCCTTCCAAGGAGTAAGTGTCTTTTAATTTCATGGCTGCAGTCACCATCTGCAGTGATTTTGGAGCCCCAAAAAATAAAGTCAGCCACTGTTTCAGCTGTATCCCCATTTATTTGCCAGGAAGTGATGGGACGGGATGCCATGATCTTAGTTTCTGAATGGTGAGCTTTAAGAAAACTTTTTCACTCTGCTCTCTCACTTTCATCAAGAGGCCCTTTAGTTCTTCTTCACTTTCTGCCATAATGGTGGTGTTATCTGCATATCTGAGGTTATTGATATTTCTCCTGGCAATCTTGATTCCAGCTTGTGCTTCTCCCAGTCCAGCGTTTCTCATAATGTACTCTGCATATAAGTTAAATAAGCAGAGTGACAATATACAGCCTTGATGTACTTCTTTTCCTATTTGGAACCAGTCTGTTGTTCCATGTTCAGCTATAACTGTTGCTTCCTGACCTGCATACAGATTTCTCAAGGGGCAAGTCAGGTGGTCTGGAATTCCCATCTTTTTCAGAATTTTCCACAGTTTATTGTGATCCACACAGTCAAAGGCTTTGGCATAGTCAATAAAGCAGAAATAGATATTTTTCTGGAACTCTCTTGCTTTATTGATGATCCAGTGGATGTTGGCAATTTGATCTCTGGTTCCTCTGCCTTTTCTAAAATCAGCTTGAAGGTCTGGAAGTTCACGGTTCACATATTTCTGAAGCCTTGCTTGGAGAATTTTGAGCATTGCTTTGCTAGTGAATGAGATGAGTGCAATTGTTTTGGAGTTTGTCTATATAGAGTAAAAAAAAAAAAAACTGATGAAATTAATCATATTTGCAATAGAGTTCCATGAAAACAATACCATGGAAAAATTATCTGAAATTTTAAGCATTAAAAATAATTTTTTTTAAATGCAAGATCAAGATATATTTTCTATATGTATAAAAGTATATTATCTGGTAAGGAACTTTATTTGGTTTATGATATCATTAGGAGGTTGCTTGACACAAAAAAATTAGGAAAATACATAATTAAAAAAATGAAACTATGTCTTTTTTGCTCATTGATTATACATTTTTTAAATTAAAAAAATTGTTTTCCCATTTAATTATTTCTGCTTTTGTTGCCTGAGCTTGTGGTGTCATTTTAAAGAAAATTCCAAGGTCAATGTCAAGAAGAATATTTTCATATATTCCCTACTAGAAGTTTTATAATTTTGGGCCTTTGTCTTTAATACACTTTGAACTGATTTTTCTGTATCGTCCAATTTCATTCTTTGACATGTGGATATCCAGTTTTCCAACACAATTTATTGAAATGACTATCCTCTTAATGATAGTAACAGTATCTTTCATGGCATATTGTAGAGAAGTGAGAATTGATATTTTAAGCCTTTAACTTTTCCTTAAATATGTGCAATCATGTAGACTACATTTAAAGAAAAATAGATATAATAATCAAAAATAAAAGGAAAGTAGATATCAGAGGAGCGTAGTGGGCTGCTGTGCATAGGGTTGCACAGAGTTGGACACAACTGAAGCAACTTAGCATGCATGCATGCATTGGAGAAGGAAATGGCAATCCACTCCTGTATTCTTGCCTGGAGAATCCCAAGGACAGAGGAGCCTGGTGGGCTGCCCTCTATTGGGTCCCACAGAGTCAGACACAACTGAAGTGACTTAGCAACAGCAGCAGATATAAAAACTTTAGAACTTAAGCAATGTTCAGTAACTTTCAGAAGCTCCAAAAACTTAAGTAAATGCAGACTGTAAATTGACATTACTCTGTGCCTTACATCCTACCTGGATTTTTGTATATGAGAAAAGTAGGTGAATGTGAATTAAAAGAGCTTATCTTTCAAGCTAAACTGAAATCTTTACATTTCTGAAGTAAATAACAAGCAGCTTTTTTGCTTACTGTGTGTTTGATAAAAATTGGACCACCTTAAGCACAAGAAACTTAGAGATACCAAGGGAACATTTCATGCAAAGATGGGCTCGGTAATGGACAGAAATGGTATGGACCTAACTGAAGCAGAAGATATTAAGAAGAGGTGGAAAGAATACAGAGAAGCACTGTATAAAAAAGATCTTCATGACCCAGATAATCACGATGGTGTGATCACTCACCTAGAGCCAGACATTCTGGAATGTGAAGTCAGGTGAGCCTTAGAAAGCATCACTATGAACAAAGTTAGTAGATGTGATGGAATTCCAGTTGAGCTATTTCAAATCCTGAAAGATGATGCTGTGAAAGTGCTACACTCAATTTGCCAGCAAATTTGGAAAACTCAGCAGTGGCCAGGGACTGGAAAAAGACAGTTTTCATTCCAATGCCAAAGAATGCTGAAACTACCGCACAATTGCACTCATCTCACGCACTAGTAAAGTGATGCTCAAAATTCTCCAAGCCAGGCCTCAGCAATACATGAACCACAAACTTCCAGTTGTTTAAACTGGTTTTAGAAAAGGCAGAGGAACCAGAGATCAAATTGCCAACCGCCGGATCATTGAAAAAGCAAGAGCATTCGAGAAAAACTTCTATTTCTGTTTTATTGACTATGCCAAAGCCTTTGACTGTGTGGATCACAATAAACTGGAAAATTCTGAGAGAGATGGGAATACCAGACCACCTGACCTGCCCCTTGAGAAACCTGTATGCAGGTCAGGAAGCAGCAGTTATAGCTGGACATGGAGCAACAGACTGGTTCCAAATAGGAAAAGAAGTACATCAAGGCTGTATTTTGTCACTCTGCTTATTTAACTTATATGCAGAGTACATCATGAGAAGTGCTGGACTGGAAAAAGCACAAGCTGGAATCAAGATTGCCAGGAGAAATATCAATAACCTCAGATAGGCAGATGACACTACGCTTATGACAGAAAGTGAAGAGAAACTAAAAGCCTCGATGAAAGTGAGAGAGGAGAGTGAAAAAGTTGACTTAAAGTTCAACATTCTGAAAACTAAGATCATGGCATCTTATCCCATCACTTCATGGGAAATAGATGGGGAAACAGAAGAAACAGTGGCTGACTTTATTTTTCTGGGCTCCAAAATCACTGCAAATGGTGATTGCAGCCATGAAATATAAAGATGCTTATTCCTTGGAAGGAAAGGTATGACCAATCTAGATAGCATATTAAAAAGCAGAGACATTACTTTGGCAATAGATGTCCATCTAGTTAAGGCTACAGTTTTTCCAGTGGTCATGTATGGATGTGAGAGTTGGACTGTGAAGAAAGCTGAGTGCCAAAGAATTGATGCTTTTGAACTGTGGTGCTGGAGAAGACTCTTGCAAGTCCCTTGGACTGCAAGGAGATCCAACCAGTCCATCCTAAAGGAGACCAGTCCTGGGTGTTCATTGGAAGGACTGATGCTGAGGCTGAAGCTCCAATACTTTGGCCTCCTCAAGTGAAGAGTTGACTCACTGAAAAAGACCCTGATGCTGGGAGGGATTGGGGGCAGGAGGATAAAGGGATGATAGAGGATGAAATGGCTGGATGGCATCACTGACTGGATGCACATGATTTTGGGTGAACTCAGGAAGTTGGTGATGGACAGGGAGACCTGGAGTCCTGCGATTCACGGGGTCACAAAGAGTCGGACACAACTGAAAGACTGAACTGAACTGAACTGAAGCACAATTTACTTAGGAGTGAAAAGATGATGCTATTTATATGTATTCTATATATGTCTCACTGAACGAAACAAGAAAGATAATAAGATCAATGCTTGACTTGGTAACTTGTGAAGTGTAAAGTGAAGTCACTCAGTTGTGTCTGACTCTTTATGGCCCCATGGACTGTGTCCTACCAGGCTCCTCCATCCAAGGGATTTTCCAGGCAAGAGTACTGGAGTGGGTTGCCATTTCCTTCTGCAGAGGATCTTCCCCACCCAGAGTCCCCACCCGAACCTGGGTCTCCTGCACTATAGGCAGATGATTTTACCATCTGAGCCACCAGGGAAGCCTTAGTAACTTCGTTTGATATTAATTTAAGAAAAAAATATTATGATGTGATTTTTGTAATTAAAAATTACTTACCTCTCCCTAGAGCTTTTTATGTTTAAATTTTGGATACTTTTTTTTTTTTTTTTGGCTCCAAAACCACTGCAGATGGTGATTGCAGCCATGAAATTAAAAGATGCTTACTCCTTGGAAGGAAAGGTATGACCAACCTAGATAGCACATTCAAAAGCAGAGACATTACTTTACCAACAAAGATCTGTCTAGTCAAGGCTATGGTTTTTCCAGTGGTCACGCATGAATGTGAAAGTTGGACTGTGAAGAAAGCTGAGCACCGAAGAATTGATGCTTTTGAACTGGAGTGTTGGAGAAGACACTTGAGAGTCCCTTGGACTGCAAGGAGATCCAACCAGTCCATTCTAAAGAGATCACTGCTGGGTGTTCTTTGGAAGGAATGATGCTAAAGCTGAAACTCCAATATTTTGGCCACCTCATGCGAAGAGTTGACTCAATTGGAAAAGACTCTGATTCTAGGAGGGATTGGAGGCAGGAGGAGAAGGGGATGACAGAGGATGAGATGGCAGGATGGCATCACCAACTTGTTGGACATGAGTTTGGGTGAACTCCAGGAGTTGCTGATGGACAGGGAGGACTGGAGGGCTGCGATTCATGGGATCGCAAAGAGTTGGACATGACTGAGCGACTGAACTTAACTGAACTAATACAGGTTATCTGGGGTCTTCCCTCGTAGCTCAATTGGTAAAGAATCTGCCTGAAATGCAGGAGACCCAATTTTGATCCCTGGGTTAGGAAGATTCCTTTGGAGAAGGAAATGGCAACCCACTCCAGTATTCTTGCCTGGAGAATCCCATGGACAGAGGAGCCTAGCAGGTACAGTCCATGGGGTCACAAAAGTCGGACATTACTTAATGACTTCACCACCACCACCACAGATTACCTAGGATGAAAATCTTATATTTATTTTTAAACTAGTCACTATTTATATGACCATACAGGATGCATGCTTAGTTATAAATATCTCTATGCTTAATGTCTTGTAAAAACCAGCTCAGCAATTATTTCATTGTTATACAGTTTTCCAAATATATATTTTCTTTGAGGAACTATAACTATATAGTTATTATAGACTATACTTGCATTTCTATACTTCTTCCATAGAAATTAATCAAGATTCTGAAACTTGAAAAGCATAAACAATGCAAATCAGTGTACAATTTAACATATTTTATATTTTAAAAATGGTAATAAACAATGAAAATCAGTGTACAATTTAACATATTTTATATTTTAAAAATAAAGAGTATTATTCAGCATTTTTCAAGATATATTCAAATATAATGTTAATATAATCTAATCCATTTTCTGCTTTATTCCTATCATTGCTGTTAATAGATGTATGTGGCTCTGTAGTTAGCCAGATATCAGTCTGAATCTCTGTGCTTTAGCAATTTGTTTAAATTCCTACAATATTTTCTTTTTCATAAAGTGACAGTAATACTAGTTCCCATCTCTTTACAATTAAATATAAATATGCAGTGATATATTTCAGCTATCTTACAACATGTAAATATACATATATAAAATATCATTACATATTAAGTGTAAATCCCACTCCAGTACTCTTGCCTGGAAACTCCCATGGACAGAGGAGCCTGGTAGGCTGCAGTCCATGCGGTCGCTGAGTCAGACATGACTGAGCGACTTCACTTTCACTTTTCACTTTCATGCACTGGAGAAGGAAATGGCAACACACTCCAGTGTTCTTGCCTGGAGAATCCCAGGGATGGCGGAGCCCAGTGGGCTGCTGTCTATGGGGTCGCACAGAGTCGGACGCGACTGAAGTGACTTAGCAGCAGCAGCATTAAGTGTAAACACATACCAACATATACATATATGTGTAAAGTGTATATATATATGTATATACAATATATTTATATAGAGATTTCTATATTAATTGGAAATATACACTTGCATATATGTATATATATTTATATTTTGGTAAGTATTTGCAGTATATAGATACACTTAATATATATGCCCATGTATATGTGAAGAGTTGACTCATTAGAAAAGACTCTGATGCTGGGAGGGATTGGGGGCAGGAGGAGAAGGGGACGACTGAGGGTGAGATGGCTGGATGGCATCACTGACTCGACGGACGTGAGTCTGAGTGAACTCCGAGAGATGGTGATGGACAGGGAGGCCTGATGTGCTGTGATTCATGGGATGGCAAAGAGTCGGACACGACTGAGTGACTGAACTGAACTGATATACAACAGTATTATATATATGAAAGTATTAGTCGCTCATTTGTATCCATCTACTTGCAACACCATGGACTATAGCCAGCAAGGCTCCTCTGTCTGTGTGATTCTCCAGGCAAGGATAATGGAGTGGGTAACCATTCCCTTCTCCAGGGGATCTTACCAACTCAGGGATCAAACCCAGGTCTCCTGCACTGTAGGCAGGTTCTTTACTGTCTGAGCAACCAGGGATTATATGTATATATGCACAAGCATATGGGTCAGTATATTATTATGAATTCATCATATATGATAATTTATTGACCTATAGCTATTTCTCAGGATTCTTTGTTCCATTGCTAATATCATCCTAGTCGTCATCAGTTATTTTCCAGACATTTGATTACTAGTAGACTTAATTTCAATTTTCTCAATTTTAAATTCAAATTGAACTCAATATTGTTCTTTGTTGATTTGTTCTATATTTCCTGTTTTATATGGAACTTAAATTTATCATTTATTCAATGATAACAGTAATCCTTAAACTATCTGCTATACTGAAAAATCAAAGAGCAGTGAAAATGATTTCTAAATCATAAATCTCTAAAATTTAATAAGGTTACAACTTGACCTGTCTCTTATACACATCTTACCCATGTATATGTGAAGAGTTGACTCATTAGAAAAGACTCTGATGCTGGGAGGGATTGGGGGCAGGAGGAGAAGGGGACGACTGAGGGTGAGATGGCTGGATGGCATCACTGACTCGACGGACGTGAGTCTGAGTGAACTCCGAGAGATGGTGATGGACAGGGAGGCCTGATGTGCTGTGATTCATGGGATGGCAAAGAGTCGGACACGACTGAGTGACTGAACTGAACTGATATACAACAGTATTATATATATGAAAGTATTAGTCGCTCATTTGTATCCATCTACTTGCAACACCATGGACTATAGCCAGCAAGGCTCCTCTGTCTGTGTGATTCTCCAGGCAAGGATAATGGAGTGGGTAACCATTCCCTTCTCCAGGGGATCTTACCAACTCAGGGATCAAACCCAGGTCTCCTGCACTGTAGGCAGGTTCTTTACTGTCTGAGCAACCAGGGATTATATGTATATATGCACAAGCATATGGGTCAGTATATTATTATGAATTCATCATATATGATACTTTATTGACCTATAGCTATTTCTCAGGATTCTTTGTTCCATTGCTAATATCATCCTAGTCGTCATCAGTTATTTTCCAGACATTTGATTACTAGTAGACTTAATTTCAATTTTCTCAATTTTAAATTCAAATTGAACTCAATATTGTTCTTTGTTGATTTGTTCTATATTTCCTGTTTTATATGGAACTTAAATTTATCATTTATTCAATGATAACAGTAATCCTTAAACTATCTGCTATACTGAAAAATCAAAGAGCAGTGAAAATGATTTCTAAATCATAAATCTCTAAAATTTAATAAGGTTACAACTTGACTGATACTATAGAAATGTAAATTGGGGTAATATAAATAAATGCATTGATCTGTCCTAAAGCATTTTGTAGCTTTATTCCAAGATTTTTGCATATAATAGTTTTGAGCAGAAACTATTTTAAGATATGTATGCTAGGCACAATGTCAAAATATGCAAAAGTAATTTATAATACATAAAATTATATAATATTTTGTTAAAGTTCAGTTCAGTAGCTCAGTCATATCTGACTCTTTGTGACCCTGTGGACTGCAGCACTCCAGGCTTTCCAGTCCATCACCAACTCCCAGAGTTTACTCAAACTCATGTGCATTGAGTCAATGATGCTATCCAACCATCTCATCTTCTGTTGTCCCCTTCTTCTCCTACCTTCAGTCTTTCCCAGCATCAGGGTCTTTTCCAATGAGTCAGTTCTTCACATTAGGTAGCCAAAGTATTGGAGTTCAGCTTCAGCATCAGTCCTTCCAATGAATATTCAGGACTGATTTCCTTTAGGATAGACTGGCTGGATCTCCTTGCAAAGGGACTCTCAAGTCTTTTCCAACACCATAGTTCAAAAGTATAAATTCTTCAGCACTCATCTTTCTTTTCAGTCCAACTCTTACATCCATACATGACTATTAGAAAAACCATAGCTTTGACTAGATGGACCTTCACTGGCAAAGTGACATCTATGCTTTTTAATATGCTGTCTACGTTGGTCATAATTTTTCTTCCAGGAGCAAGCATCATTTAATTTCATGGCTGCAGGCACCATCTGAAGTGATTTTCAGTTCAGTTCAGTCACTCAGTCATGTCCAACTCTTTGAGACCCCATGAATCCCAGCACGCCAGGCCTCCCTGTTCATCACCAACTCCCAGAGTTCACTCAGACTAGCATCCATAGAATCGGTGATGCCGTCCAGCCATCTCATCCTCTGTCGTCCCGTTCTCCTCCTGCCCCCAGTCCCTCCCAGCATCAAAGTCTTCTCCAATGAGTCAACCCTTCACATGAGGTGGCCAAAGTACTGGAGTTTCAGCTTTAGCATCATTCCCTCCAAAGAAATCCCAGGGTTGATCTCCTTCAGAATGGACTGGTTGGATCTCCTTGCAGTCCAAGGGACTCTCAAGAGTCTTCTCCAACACCACAGTTCAAAAGCACCAATTCTTTGGCACTCAGCTTTCTTCACAGTCCAACTCTCACATCCATACATGACCACAGGAAAAACCATAGCCTTGACTAGATGGACCTTTGTTGGCAAAGTAATGTGTCTGCTTTTGAATATGCTATCTAGGTTGGTCATAACTTTTCTTCCAAGGGGTAAGCATCTTTTAATTTCATGGCTGCAGTCACCATCTGCAGTGATTTTGGAGCCTCCCAAAATAAAGTCTGACACTGTTTCTACTCTCTCCCCATCTATTTCCCATGAATTGATGGGACCAGATGCCATGATCTTCATTTTCTGAATGTTGAGCTTTAAGCCAACATTTTCACTCTCCTCTTAAACTTTCTGCAAGAAGGTCTTGAGTTCTTTTTAGCTTTCTCCATAAGGGTGAAGTCATCTGCATATCTGAAGTTATTGATATTTCTCCCAGCAACCTTGATTCCAGCTTGTGCTTCATCAAGTCAAGCATTGCTCATGATGTACTGTGCATATAAGTTAAAAAGGTAGGGTGACAATAGACAGTCTTGATATACTCCTTTCCCAACTTGGAACCAGTCTGTTGTTCCAGGTCCAGTTTTAATTGCTGCTTCTTTACCTACATGCAGATTTCTCAAGAGGCAGGTAAAGAAGACTTGTGGTGATCTGGTATTCCCATTTCTTGAAGAATTTTCCAGTTTGTTGTGATTTGCACAGTCAAAGGCTTTGGCATAGTCAATAAAGCAGAAATAGATGTATTTTGGAACTCTCTTGCTTTTTTGATGACCCAACGGATGTTGGCAATTTAATCTCTGATTTCTCTGCCTTTTCTAAATCCGGTTTGAACATCTGGAAGTTCACGGTTCACATACTGTTGAGGCCTGAGTTGGAGAATTTTGAGCATTACTTTACTAGCATGTGAGACAAGTGCAATTTTGTGGTAATTTGGGCATCCTTTGGCATTGCCTTTCTTTGGGATTGGAATGAAAACTGACCTTTTCCAGTCCTCTGTCCATTGCTGAGTTTTCCAAATTTGCTGACATTTTGAGTGCAGCACTTTCATAGCTTCATCTTTTAGGATTTGAAATAGTTCAACTGGAATTCCATCACCTCCACTACCTGTGTTTGTAGTACTTCTTCCTAAGGCCCACTTGACTTCATATTCAAGGATGTCTGGCTCTAAGCGAGTGATCATACCATCGTGATTATCCAGGTCGTGATCTTTTTCTGTATAGTTTTTGTGGGTATTCTTGCCACCTCTTCCTAATTTCTTCTGCTTCTGTTTGGTCTATATGATTTCTGGCCTTTATTGTGCCTATCTTTGCATGAAATGTTCCCTTGGTATCTCTGATTTTCTAGAAGAGATCTCTTGTCTTTCCTATCTATTGTTTCCCTCTATTTCTTTGCACTGATCACTGAGGAAGGCTTTCTAATCTCTCCTTGCTATTCTTTGGAACTCTGCATTCAAATGGGTATATCTTTCCTTTTCTCCTTTGCCTTACACTTCCCTTCTTTTTACAGCTATTTGTAAAGCCTCCTTAGACAGCCATTTTGCTTTTTTACATTTCTTCTTTTGAGGGATGGTCTTGATCCCTGTCTCCTGTATAATGTCATGAACCTTCATCCATAGTTCTTCAGCACTCAGTCTATCAGATCTATTATGCTGAATCTGTTTTTCATTTATAATTGTAAGGGATTTAACTTAGGTCATATCTGAATTGTCTAGTGGTTTTTCCTACTTTCTTCAGTTTAAGTCTGAATTTGGCAATAAGGTGTTCATGATCTGAGCCACAGTCAGCTCCCAGTCTCGATTTGCTGACTTATAGGGCTTCTCCATCTTTGGCTGCAAAGAATATAATCAGTCTGATTTCAGTATTGAATATTGTTCATATAAGCTTAAATGATGAGAGGACAATTATATTTCTAATATACTGCTAATATGAGAAACCTTATTTAATACACTAAATAATAAGAAATAAACTATTACCTATCATGAACAATGAAATACACCTTGAAACTGAAATTCTATTTGTCAGTGTGCTTTTGTAAGGCAAATTGTTTTTCTTAATCTCTCACCCCTTGAACAGCAGTTTAGAAAACTTTGTGTTAGCTTTAAAGACCAAAAGAATGTTACAAGGTAGCCTCTTTTTCAAGATATTAATTTGGAGATATTTTATAAAAATAGCTGTAGAGAACATAAAAGAAACCTTGATTTTAATAATACAGTTCTGCTTTCAAAATGTATCCTCTATGAATATTTCAACTCCATAAAAGCATATCACTACTATTTTCCAGGACATAAGGAAAGTCACATAGGTAAATCTGGTGATAAAATTCCAGGCTCATATCTTCACCCTCTGTTTTATAAATATAACCTTTACCAGCATAGTTCCTTGGGTAGCTCAAATGGTAAGGTATCTGCCTGTAATGTGGGAGAACTAAGTTCAATTCCTGCATTGGGAAGTTCCCCTGGAGAAGGAAGGGCATGGCAACACCTTCCAGTATTCTTGCATGGAGAATTCCATGGGCAGAGGAGCCTGGTGGGCTACAGTACATAGGGTCGCAAAGAGTTGGACACAATTGAGCAACTAAACTTCACTTTTTTCCACTTTTTTCAGCATGCACAAAAATCATATTGGTGATACTAAGAATATTGTCAGAGTACAGCAGTGCACAATGAAATTCCAATGAAAATGTACCACAGTTGCTTAAAATCCTACAAGTTTTTGTATCTTTCAAAAATTCAGAAAAAGTAAAAATTAATATCAGACCAGTTAAACAGTATTTAGCAAGAAATTATTGTGCACGAAAGAACAGTCCTTGGATTTTGAGCCTTCAAATGCAAAATCAATTTGAAGCTCAGAAGCATGACTTTATAAGACAGCTTATAATGTGACAACAGGAGGTTGGAATTTTTATAATGATTGGCTACTACATTGGGGGTTTCCAGATGACATGGGATTGGTTGAAAGAAATTATACCATTTTTGGAAGATCATTTAAGTTTATTTTATGATTATCAGGGAGTATTTACAAGAAATAGCCTGTTTCACTAAATTCATGAAGTAAGTTAGATTTAGTTTTGCTTAAGTGGTTTAAATGGTTTTGTTTGCTTGGGATAATTTTAAGCCTGGCTGTCATTTTAACACCTCTTACTCAGATAAATGACTGAAAAGGATGTCCCTTCCTATTTGCCTACAATTTGGGTCTCAGAAAAAGAATGTGATAAAATGTATTATTTGAAGATTAGAGAAACATGCAGAGGTCAGAGTACAAAACAAGCTTGTGTCTTATAGGAGTGGGTTGAAGAAATACATTTACAGAAACAGGCACCATAATTTTAGCAAAAGTTATAAATCTCCAATTGAGTAATGCCTAAGGTGGTAACAGGTCATTGATAAGCACCATTGGGTCCTGTTGAAAAGGGGAACTGCAAGTTACTCTGAAATCTCAAAAGGGGGCAAAGGTTTAACCTGAATATTTAAGTATTAAATCTGTAGTTAAAGCGAAGTATTAGCAGCAACTGTCATGCGTTTTCTGCTAATGATTTCCTACAGGAAGGCAATAGTGTATGTTGTCAGGATATCCTGCTGTAAGCCTTTATTAGAAACTCTGATAAAGATAACCTGAGGCTTCACTGAACAGGATGTTAATGACCAAGTAATTGTTCTATAGTATATAATTAAGTATGATGATCCCTGATAAAAGCCATTTATTAGTCCATCATGGCATTTAATTGATCTAATACTGGGCAGAATTTGAAAAGACTGAAAATAGGAGACAGTGAAGGGCAAACAGGTTGAATCATGCCTTTTGTTGAAAAATGTACTTTAATAAGAAAACCATTAACAGTCTCATCAAACAAATTAAATAGTTAAGGGATTCTTATTAGGCACATAATTATTCTTTGGAGGAGTAGACATGTCCATTGTGAAGTCATGAAGTTGCCCAGTTGTGTCCAACTCTTTGTGATCCCATGGACTGTAGCCCACCAGGCTACTTTATCCATTTAACTTTCTAGGCAATAGTACTGGAGTGGGCTTCCATTTCATACTGTTGTGAAAAAAGGATACTTTTGCTGCTGAAATCATTTGATGGAATAGATAGTTATGTGTTCACTTTTTAAAGTGTCATAGTGTTACAGAGAATTTGGTCAATTTCTAAAAATAAAGAAAATATCTTTTGGATTCTGTGGGAGAGGGAGAGGGTGGGATGATTTGGGAGAATGGCATTGAAACGTGTATACTATCATGTAAGAAAGAAGCACAAGCCTATGTTCGATACAGGATACAGGATGCTTGGGGCTGGTACACGGGGATGATCCGGAGAGATGATATGGGGTGGGAGGTGGGAGGGGGATTCAGGATTGGGAGCTCGTATACATCCATGGTGGATTCATGTCAATGTATGGCAAAACCAATACGGTATTGTAAAGTAAAATAAAGTAAAATAAAATTAAAAAAAAAATTTTTTTTTAAAGGAAAGTTTAGCCTATAACAAAAGTTGAATAAATGAAGAGGGATGGTATGGGGAGGTAGGAGGGAGGGGAGTTCAGGATGGGGAACACGTGTATACCTGTGGTAGATTCATGTTGATGTATGGCAAAAACAATACAATATTGTAAAGTAATTAACCTCCAGTTAAAATAAATAAATTTATATTAAATAAAATAAAATAAAATTTAGAACATAAATCTTCAAGGATGTATATCTGTTATCTTCATATAATTGACCTATTTGCATGTCGAAGTGAATTGAAACTTGTTCTGTGTTTCTCTGGGTGCCCCTTTTTCAAATTATGGTGGTCCTATGACTACATTCTGGGGGAAGGTTTGGCAGTCCACTCCAGTGTTCTTGCCTGGAGAATCCCCATGGACAGAGGAGCCTGGGAGACTACAATCCATGGGGTTGCAAAGAGTTGGACACAACTGAGCTACTAAGCATAGAACATGACTACATTATTTAGCCTGAGCAGTACCATAGTTTTGTTGAAGTTCATATATGTGGGTTTTTTCTTCTCCACAGCCAGTTCCTGTTTCAATAGCTTACTTAATTTCATTTCTCCTTGATGTATTCTAGAAGACAAGTATGGTTATTTGACATTTGAAGTCTTATCCCAAAACCCAAGATTGATAGTTGAGGACTGTCTTAACCTTGAACAGATGGTGAGCACATTACCTGTATGGTATTCCAAACAGTATCTGCCTGGATTATCTCTTTGCACCTTATTCTATTTTGGGGGGAAAAAAAAAATCAGTTTTGTCCTGCATCTCCAAGTGTAAGCTTTTAGAGAAGATTAATGCTTGCAGGAATACTGGAGGCATACTCAAGAATATGCCCAGAAGCTGTGGTGTTAGAGAAGACTCTTGAGAGTCCCTTGGACTGCAAGGAGATCCAACCAGTCCATTCTGAAGGAAATCAGCCCTGGGATTTCTTTGGAAGGAATGATGCTAAAGCTGAAACTCCAGTACTTTGGCCACCTCATTCAAAGAGTTGACTCATTGGAAAAGACTTTGATGGTGGGAGGGATTGGGGCAGGAGAAGAAAGGGATGACAGAGGATGTGATGGCTGGATGGCATCACTGACTCGATGGACATGAGTCTGAGTGAACTCTGGAAGTTGGTGATGGACAGGGTGGCCTGGCATGCTGCGATTCATAGGGTCGCAAAGAGTTGGACACAACTGAGTGACTGAAATGAACTGAACTGATTCTTAAACATTAGTATTTATATTGGAGTCAGTCAACTTCTGAATCATAGATCTAATGTATTCCAGCCCATAATCTACTAATACATCATCAAATTGGGTTGATCCATCTCCAGATATTCTGTGTTTATTTCAATTTAATGTTAATTTTTAATGTTTAATGTTCACTACTGTTATCACTTTCTATACTCTAGAACTACTTCAGTTTTCAATGACATGCCATAGTTCTTTTCAAATTAAAAACTCCTTTGCACATTTTCCTTAGAGAAGAAAGATAGATTTTTTAAATCATTGTTAATGACCAGTTTTTGAAAACACAAGTTTCAATGCAAATCCAATTTCCTAAAATAATTATTTTTTTATTATAAGTTCCTGATAGTCAAGAATATGAGCTTCTAAAGAGATTAGAACAAAGTCTGAAAAAAATAAGATGCTGGAAATAAAGGATTGATGTTGCAACATTTCTTCTCCAATTCATTTTTGAATTTTCAGTATGATCTCTTTAAAATATTCGGTATTACTGTGATGGGCTTCCAAGCTGGCTCAGTGGTGAAGAATCTGCCTGCCAATGCAGGAGATGTGAGTTCTATCTCTGGGTCAGGAAGATCACCTGGAGAAGGAAATGGCAACCCACTCCTGTATTCTTGCCTGGAAAATCCCATGGACAGAGGAGTCTGGTGGGCTACAGTCTATGGGCTTACAAAATAGGCATAGTGACTATAAACCTACTTTACTGTAATAGCTAGTCTATGTTTTAGAACAAAAATAGCTTTTTGTTGTTTTAAAACTGAAGGAGGATTACAAAACAAATATATTTATGTTTCATACTTTGTTTAGGATTTAAGATTTTCTATACTGAGCTATTAAGAAAATAAAGGATAGACTTGCTAAATCAGACTCACAAATCAATATCAAATGTTACTAATAATTCAAGAACACAAGAAATCAAGAGGCCCAGGCAAAGTAGAAAGATGCCAGGTGTTCTGAGTGTGATCTATCAGGTCTTTTCCACATCAGATGTGCTTTCCAGCAAACATTAATAGAAGTTTTCTAAGATAAATGAGGTTACTTGCCGGGAGCCAGTGTGAGGAATCCCGCCCGTGACAAGGTCATGCGGAAGGAAGCCTGGCAAATGCAAGGTCGTGTTCAGGTTTCAGGGGTTCCCCCTGGAATTTCCCAAGCATCCACCCCCCAAAGAATAAGAATCTGCCGGCCTTTGTACTCTGCTTTTCCACTCTTCTGATATTCTCTGGAAAAGTCAATTCAAGGCTTTAGTCTTCTGCATTTGAAAGGGATGTTTCAGGTAAATGCCCTCTGATAACTCTCTAGCTTGCTTGCCTAACAGGTTCCCTAGACCTCTTACAGCTTGTGAATTCTTACAGCCCCCAACCGTGAGAAGCACAAAGCTTAAAAGCATCTTAAAGAAACAGAGCCTTTTCTAAGGAGTTAAAAATTACATTGGTGAAGGTTTTCACTGTTGACTCAATGACTGCTGCCAGACCTCCATATTCTTTATCTTTTAGGCACCTGGGAGGATGTTAATCAATGTAAA
>SJYT01034500.1:79685-100971 GCA_006410635.1 Cephalophus harveyi
AAAAAACTCAACATTCAGAAAACTAAGATTATGGCATCAGGTCCAATCACTTCATGGCAAATAGATCAGGAAATAATGGAAACAGTGACAGACATCATTATTTTGGGCTCCAAAATCCCTGGAGATGGTGACTGCAGCCATGAAATTAAAAGACACTTGCTTCTTCAGAGAAAAGCTGTGATGAACCTAGACAGTATATTAAAAAGCACAGACATTACTTTGCCAACAAAGGTCTGTCTAGTCAAAGCTATGGTTTTTCCAATAGTCATATATGGATGTGAGATTTGGACTATAAAGAAAGCTGAGCACTGAAGAATTGATGCTTTTGAACTGTGGTGTTGGAGAAGAGTCTTGAGAGTCCCTTGGACTGCAAGGAGATCCAGCCAGTCCATGCTAAAGGAAATCAGTCCTGAATATTCATTGGAAGGACTGATGCTGAAGCTAAAACTTCAATACTTTGGCCACCTGATGTGAAGAACTGACATTTGAAAAGACCCTGATGATGGGAAAAATTGAAGGCAGGAGGAGAAGGGGATGACAGAGGATGAGATGTTTGGATGGCATCACCGACTCAATGGACTTGAGTTTGAATAGACTCCCGGAGTTGGTGATAGACAGGGAAGGCTGCCATGCTGCAGTCCATGGGGTCACAAAGAGTTGGACAGACTGAGCGACTGAACTGAACTAATACACTATATAAAAAAGAGGCTATACATCTTAGTTTCTAAATTTCCTTACTACCTGGAATTCACATGCAATTTAGATCCCTACTATCAAAATTCTCTATACAATATGTTAATTTTGATCTGCATTGTGTGCTAAGAGAAGCAGGACACATTGTGTCCATTTCTTTGGTTGCTTACCTTTTATACCCAACTGCCACAATATAAAAATCAGCTATTATGCAACAGTTTTGCAGTAGTCTTCTGACCCAGCACTCATCATCCTAATTTGGTAATTTCCTAACAGTGGCAAGTTCCATGGTCCCAGCTTTCAGTTTTTAGCAGAGTCTTTAGCAAACTTGGCAGCCTAGTTCTAACAGGAGGTGTATAAAATCATTCCCAGAAAATTAGCCTAGAGAAATGTCTTTGGTTTTCCAGATTAATGTTCTTTAATAACTGCTGTGCTTTTCAAATATATTTCTATATCTAATGCTTTAACACAGGAAAATGGAGTGCTTACCATCTCTCTGAATTGTTTTAAGTTGACATTCCCTGTTTCTTTAAACACACTGTCAAAACTATGAACCATGTCTCTGTAACACTTAGTCTCTCTTTAAATCAGTAAAAGCATTATCTGAATTTTCAATGTTTAATTTCAAATGTATTTTCCTATGGAAATTGCTCCATTCATTGAGATAATGTGACACCAAATTATAAGCTCTGTGCAGCTGTCAGTCTTTGCCAGGCATTCAGAAATATAAATGAAAACTGACATGTCATTTATCTGACAATACACTGTCACCAGTAATAATATCACTGGGCTTTGTACATTATCAGTTTTAAGAATATGTGAATCAAAATGGAAATTGAAAATAACTTTCATGTATGAGAATAAAAGTGTACAACTAATACTGATATCAGTGATATTTTAGTTTGCAATCAGGGAGGAAAGCCCAAAGTACTATATGTGAAAACGAACGATGTACTAGAAGAGGAAGAATCTTTTTTTAAGTGAATGAAGCTCATGATAGTTATAATATGAACATTGCACTTCTGAAAACAAACTTTTAACTTATATTTGTTTAATGAGTTATCATATACAGAGTAGTTATAGATACATTATTTCACTTGATAATTCACAACTTTCATCAATCTCCATTTTACAAATTTGGAAATTAGATCTCAGAGCATTAAATAACTTCTTCAGATTATCCTGGCCAGCAAGTGTTAAAATTTTCTCTTTTAATAGTGACAATATTTAAATACATGGATTCTAAATTTTAATGTTAATTTATCTAAAGAAAAAAGAAATTACACACATTTAATTTCCTAGTAATCATTCAAGATACTTTTTAGATACTCATATTGACAATTATGGCTGTCTCTTATACACATCTGAAATACACCCAAGATGAAATTATCAGAGATAGCTAAAAAACTGGATGTTTTAATTTTTCTAATTTTGCTAATCAGTCCTTTATATTAATACACAAAAGAAAAATATATATGATAAGAAACAAAGTAAATGTATTACATAGAAATTAAATTCAAATATGAAATAAAAGTATTTTCTATGTAACATTCTACTTCTGGAATCAGCTGTTTTGATATTTTGTTAAAGATTTTTAAATATTGCAAATGGAATCTACTTGTTGATTTAACACATTCCAAATCAACTAACCTTCAGGGTCAATTCAGAGTCAGGTTTATACTAAAAATTTTCCTTAAGTAGCTGTAACTATTTGAATGGACAAAGTTAAATATCAATTTTTTTTTCACAAGCTAAGCTGACAAATAAAGTAACACACACATATAAACCAGTTACAAAACTTTCACTAGGTGCAATCTCGTTAAGCCGTCTAGTAAATTTAAAAAGACATTTTCAGAATTACAAGAAACCTGTTTTAACTAAACAATAATAGTGGTTTTTAAGGACAAAACAGTCACCTGCACAGAGTTAGATCAGAATACTGCATTCTAAATGCCACCAAGAAAGAAAGATGGATAAATTTACTTTTTTTATTCCCTCATGTCATATAGATTAGGTTGATCAAAAAATTCCGTACTGTGTCACAGAAAAACCTGAATGAACTGTTTGGCCAACCCAATGCATAGTTGGTATACAAGGTTATGTTAGTTTCAGGTGTATGACATAGTGATTTGACATTTGCATATATTATGATATGGTTTACCATGATAAGTCTAGTAATCATCAGTTTCCCCAAAAGTTATTAATTATGTTGTGATCATATTTCTTATGCTGTATATTACATTTCTGTGACTATAACTGAAGGTTTGGTCCTACTTGTTTCCTTTTATTTATTTCATTCATCCCTTTCCCCTTTAGGAAACTCCAGTTTGTCCTCTATACAAACTGAGTACTATCCTCTGAGTCTGTTTTCATTTTGCTGTGTTTGTACATCTTTTTGGCTCCATATATATGTGATATCACACAGTATTTGTCTTTGGATAACTTTACTTTTACTAGCAATAAAAGAAAACCATGAATAAGAGCTACATCTAGAAATATTCATTTTTGCTGAAAGAACTAAAAAGTGACAAGGGTTGGTTACAGTGGTTGGTTCTTTTTTGAAGAGTACAAAGACTCTTATATTTATGTATTGGTTTGGCCAATTTTTTTTTTTTTTTTCACGTGATGTTTTGGAAAAACTCTAACAAACTTTTTGGCCAACCTGGAGGCTTGGTTCTGTTTAATCAGAGAGTTGTTCTCCACGTGCTTATGATATATATGTAGCTAAATAGTCAACAATTGTGTATTTGCTTCCATAAAAGCTAACATGCATAAGAATAGTGGCTACATTTGATGGGGGTTGAGGGATACATAGACTGAGATGTGGCATAAACAAGGCTTCCAAGGTGCTGATCATCTATAACATGATCAGAGTAGAGGTTATACAATTTTGTCCACTTTGTAAAATTATAATGATGTGTACACATAAGATTTATGAACCACATGAGATATATGTATGTAGATTGGAGTGGGTAGCCATTCCCTTCTCCAGGGCATCTTCCAGATCCAAGGATCAACCCAGGTCTCCAACATTGCAGGCAAATTCTTTATGACCTGAGTTACCAGGGAAGACCGTATTTTTAAATATATTTTTGTCTTATTGTGGTTAACAGAAATGAGGATAGATGATTCACGTTTAAAAGATTCTGAACAATTTAATTATTTATCATCAACTTGTAATAGTTTCATCTTTTAAAACCTTTTTGACCAATGTTATTGATAATTTTAGCTTTAATATTGACATTTTGAAAATTGTCTTTATGGGAAGTAAAACCTAAAATAATTAGTGCCTTTACTTGATTATTCTTGATATTCTGTGAAGACTGCTTATGTTTCTTTGAGAATATTATAGCCTAACTCTTACTTTTAGCTGTCAGCTGTAAGCTACCAGGCAGTTTTTCTCCTTTCTTTCCTTCCTTCCTACTTTTCTCCCTTCATTCCTTCTAAAAGATAATATCTCATTCTTAGCAATCAACCTGAATGATTAACTTGTTATAATAAACAAAAATCTGGTGGCTCAGAGTTTAAAGGGTCTGTCTGCTTGAAATGCAGGGGACCTGGGTTTGATCCCTGGGTTGGGAAGATCCCCTGGAGAAGGAAATGGCAACCCACTCCAGTACTCTTGCCTAGAGAATCCCATGGAGGGAGGACCCTGGTAGGCTACAGTCCATGGGGTTGCAAAGAGTTGGACAAGACTGAGCAATTTCACTTAATAATTACTTAATAAACAAAAATCTTAAAAGCAATATTCAAAATAATGCAAGGAGTAAATTGCTATGATAGGTTATAGGTATTGAGAAATTAGTATGATATCTCCCCATCATTGCTGATAGAAGACAATCTGGACTGAAGAAAGCTGTGTCTAAAAGACTGAGCAATTTCACTTAATAATTACTTAATAAACAAAAATCTTAAAAGCAATATTCAAAATAATGCAAGGAGTAAATTGCTATGATAGGTTATAGGTATTGAGAAATTAGTATGATATCTCCCCATCATTGCTGATAGAAGACAATCTGGACTGAAGAAAGCTGTGTCTAAATAACTCATTGCAACCTTTCTCAATGCAAATATTCTATCAAGCCAATTCTTGAAAAGTCATGAGAGATTATGTTTGACTTGAGACATTTTATGCTTTTTACATGCTCATGAATTCACAGATCAATACAAATAGGGCTATTACACAAAGCATAAAAAGTGCTTAACGTGGGAAGATAAATCTTTCCTGGATTTCTCGGTGTTTCTGCAAAGCCCTGGCCTCCTGAGACATGGAGATTGATATGCTACAAAGACAGAGAATATTTGGTTTAACTACCCTCAAAAACATTTGCTTTTTACATGCCTTGAGTATCAGATTTGATGTCATTTGCCTCCTTATTATACCATCCAAAGGACAATAAACCTTCCTTTATGCTCCCAACAACTAAATGGTTGCATTACAGGGTAGTGACCTAGATTAACAGAAAGGGTGACTGAACAGCCTGTAGACCTCTAGGGCAATTTAGAAAGTTATCTTCCTATGCATTTATATTCCAAAGGGATGAAACCCTGGGTTGTAAAATGTAGACATTCACCTTATCTTCTTCCTGGAGAGATTTATTTAAATTTCAAAGGACTAAGACCCAAGATCATTTCATTTTTGTTCAGTTCAGCTCAGTGGCTCAGTCCTGTCTGACTCTTTGGACTATAGCACAACAGGCCTCCCTGTCCTTCATTAACTTCTAGAACCTGCTCAAACTCATGTCCATAGAGTCAGTGATGCCAGCATCAGGGTCTTTACAAATGAGTCAGTTCTTTGCATCAGGTGGCCAAAGTATTAGAGCTTCAGCTTCAGCATCAGTCCTACCAATGAATATTTAGGACTGATTTCCTTTAAGAATGAGTGATTTGATCTTCATGGTATCCAAGGGACTGTCAAGAGTCTTCTCCAACAACACAGTTCAAAAGCATCAATTCTTTGGCTCTCAGATTTCTTTATAGTCAAATCTCACATCCATACATGACTACTGGAAAAACCATAGCCTAAACTAGACAGACATTTGTTAGCAAAGTAATTTTTTGTGTCCTCTCTATTAGAGAAGAGAAAATGTTTATACTGAGAAGATTATAATTATTTTCCTCTCTCAGGAGGAGAGTGACAGTCATCTTTTCTTTGTAAGCACAGCAATTTATTTTTCCATATTATTCTCCTATAAGAAAACCCTGCTGTAATTACAGGCTTAGGTAACTCAGTGGTAAAGAATCTGCCTGCCAAGTGGGAGATGCAGTTTCCATCCCTGGGTCATTAAGATCCCCTGCAGAGAGAAATGGCAACCCATTTCAGAACTCTCGCCTGGGAAATCCTATGTACAGAGGAGGCTGACAATATACAGCCTTGACGTACTCCTTTTCCTATTTGGAACCAGTCTGTTGTTCCATGTCCAGTTCTAACTGTTGCTTCCTGACTTGCATACAGATTTCTCAAGAGGCAGGTCAGGTGGTCTGGTATTCCAATCTCTTTCAGAATTTTCCACAGTTTATTGTGATCCACACAGTCAAATGCTTTGGCACAGTCAACAAAGCAGAAATCGATGTTTTTCTGGAACTCTCTTGCTTTTTCCATGATCCAGCGGATGTTGGCAATTTGATCTCTGGTTCTTCTGTCTTTTCTAAAACCAGCTTGAACATCAGGGAGTTCACGGTTCAAGTATATGCAGAGTACATCATGAGAAACGCTGGACTGGAAGAAGCACAAGCTGGAATCAAGATTGCTGGGAGAAATATCAATAACCTCAGATATGTAGATGACACCACTCTTATGGCAGAAATTGAAGAGGAGCTAAAAAGCCTCTTGATGACAGTGAAAGAGGATAGCGAAAAAGTTGGCCTAAAGCTCAACATTCAGAAAATGAAGATCATGGCATCCTGCCCCATCACTTCATGGGAAAGAGATGGGGAAACAGTGGAAAAGTCAGATTTTATTTTTTTGGGCTCCAGAATTACTGCAGATGGTGACTGCAGCCATGAAATTAAAAGACGCTTACTCCTTGGAAGAAAAGTTATGACCAACCTAGATAGCATATTCAAAGCAGAGACATTACTTTGCCAACTACGGTCCGTCTAGTCAAGGCTATGGTTTTTCCAGTGGTCATGTATGGATGTGAGAGTTGGACTGTGAAGAAGGCTGAGCGCTGAAGAATTGATGCTTTTGAACTGTGGTAACTTTGCCAACTACGGTCCGTCTAGTCAAGGCTATGGTTTTTCCAGTGGTCATGTATGGATGTGAGAGTTGGACTGTGAAGAAGGCTGAGCGCTGAAGAATTGATGCTTTTGAACTGTGGTGTTGGAGAAGACTCCTGAGAGTCCGTTGGACTGCAAGGAGATCCAACCAGTCCATTCTGAAGGAGATCAACCCTGGGATTTCTTTGGAAGAAATGATGCTGAAGCTGAAACTCCAGTATTTTGGCCACCTCATGAGAAGAGTTGACTCATTGGAAAAGACTCTGATGCTGGGATGGATTGGGGGCAGGAGGAGAAGGGGATGACCGAGGATGAGATGGCTGGATGGCATCATGGACTCGATGGACATGAGTCTGAGTGAACTCCAGGAGATGGTGATGAACAGGGAGGCCTGGCATGCTGCTATTCATGGGGTCGCAAGGAGTCAAACACGACTGAGCGACTGAACTGAACTGAACTGAACTGAGGAGGCTGATGGGTAACAGTTCATAAGATTGCAAAGAGTCAGACACAACTGAGCACACACACACCCACACATAACATGGGCAGGGTGCTTAACACAGGGAGATCCATGCTGCCATGTTACTCCACCCATTGCTATTACTGTAAGTAAAGTCTGGCCTCTGACTACAGACTAGGCATCTCTGCTAGTATCCATATAGATCTATAAATATATCTATCTCCATATCTATAGTTTTTTGTTATCAATATTTATATAAATATATAACTGTACATGTAGTGTAACATCTTAGATTTTTTGCAATTTCTTAGTTAACTTAGGCACAGAGCAGATTCTAGAGTACCTCTGAAGTTCTATACAATAGAACTTTATTTAAAATAGTCATAAATTAATGCAATAGTTGTAAAAATGCAATGGCAGTTACTCTTTCTTTAGAAATTAGGCCTATGTCAAAGTTGAGTGACTCTCATGTTAGAATTAAAACTGTAAGGAAATTGATACTTATGTGTTTTTTAAAAAATGACTTTAAACCTTATATTGTAATTATGTTAATTAAGCAGAAACATTTTAGTTTTTGTTTCAGCATCTCTTTCTCTTCCTATGTTGTTTCTTTTCACTTTTCAAATNCTACAGCATCTCTAACAAAAAGAAAATAAATTCCCTATTTTTTTGAAACTTTTACAAATCTGGTAGATATATTTAACTATATATTGTTTATTTTCTCTTTTAATAGTGACAATATTTAAATACATGGATTCTAAATTTTAATGTTAATTTATCTAAAGAAAAAAGAAATTACACACATTTAATTTCCTAGTAATCATTCAAGATACTTTTTAGATACTCATATTGACAATTATGGTTTCCCTGAAGGCTCAATGTGTAAAGAATCAGCCTGCAATACAAGAGACACAGGACATGCAGGTCAATCCATGGGTCAGGAAGATTCCCTAGAAAAGGAAATGGCAACCCACAGCAGTATCCTTGCCTGATCAACTCCATGAGCAGAGGAGCCTGGCAGGCTACAGTCCAAAGGGTTGAAAAGAGTCGGACAGGACTGAGCACACACATGCATTGACAATTATATTTTATCAGAGGGAAAAAGATCATTCCAATGTTATATGCAGATTGCTCAACTTTAGAAAATCCTTTCCACTACTATATATCAAATTAAAATATTTTCTTATAGGAAATTTTAAGGATTTCTTATAGGAAATTATTTTAAAGGATTTAAAATAACCAACTAATTCAAAGTGTAAATCTCTTTGTTGTTTTATTGCTTGTATTTGGTCATGAAGTTGTACAAGTATTTTTTTTTTTTATTCTCACTTAACTAAACATGAAGTAATCTTCCTATTATGTGTTCAAAAAGTTAATATTTTACATTGAAAATCACTAAGCATAAGAAGGTTGATTCCACAGAAGCTACCAAATTTAACATCTAACACAGTGTGTTCTATTAGGGTAAATACTTTCAAGAAAGCATAATTTATTTTATACCTAGGAATTTGTACTTTTTGATGCCCTTCACTCAACTATAGCCATCATGATGACTATAGCTAATAGCATTATTACATATTTGAAATTTGCTGAGAGAGTAGACCTTAAAAGTCCCCATCATATGAAAAATTTTTGTATGTAGTTTGGTGATGAATGTTAACTACATTTATCATGGAGCTCATTTTGTAATATATTCAAATACCAAATCATTATGTCATATACCGAAGTCAGTGTGTTACATGCCAATTATACCTCAGTAACAATGCATTCCTTGAAATATAACAGAGATTAGTGTTGCCATCAAATACTTGAAAGCTAAAAAATATATGAATTCTCATATGTTTATCTCTGCTTAACAAAGCAAAAGCCAGAGTGTGGAGAAAAACTCTAGACAGTACAAATTTAGTCAGGTTTTGATGTTGATCCTTGTCTGATTATAATTGTATTGGATTTGTTAACAATCGTAAAAAAAAGTCATCTCTTTTCCTGTATCTGCGATGAAGTTATTGACCCAGCAAGTGTTTCATTGCCATACCTAACAGCAAAGATATTAAGAATGAATGTGTTTTTCCCCAATTTGGAATTTGAAAGGATTTACTAGACTCTATAGTGCATTCTAACATGGAGCTTTTATTTAAGGATAATCAATACAGAGGAAGAAAAGAAAGAAAATGCAAACAAGCATCAGGAATCTCAGGAGAATCTCTACCTTTGTGCACTCTTCTGACTTTGTCTTCAACCCTCCAAGACATTTGCCAGGAATATTGACTCTGAAAGAGTTCCAGGGAGTTCTCAGTGGGAGACTCTTGGTCAATAGTCCCCTTGGTCAATAATCAAGCCGCATTTGTCAAACTAATTAGGTGAGTTGCAAACCATTAGTTTGTATAGGCTATTCATTTATTCACTCTTTCATTCATTGTTCAGTCAACTCAGCCTAAACCTTACCATATGAAGATGGCAAAACTCAGGATTCAGTTTCAGTCTCCTTTCTCTGACTCTTCTATACAATATTCTCTTTCCTAACATTGGTACATTTGGTTTGGTAACCTATCGTTCAGTCATATCTACCCATATTTGATATTGTCCCATAAATTATTAGATTACTTCGTTAGTACTTAAATGATCATTTAATGATGATGATTCTTAAGAAAAGTCTAATTTTTTTCCTGAAAAAATCTATTTTTTTCCCTGACTTTCAGATTCTCATCTGTTATTGTTTTTACTGCTTACTCCCAATAAGTATTGAGCAACCTTTTAAAGTTTAGCATTTCCACAATGATACTAATCCTATCCACTGAAATTGTCTACTGAAATCCTTCTATTTTCCTGTTTCAGTAGATAGCATGAGAACATACTTAGAGGCTCACATCATAAATTGACTTTAATCATCAACTCCTTATTCTTCCTTTTTTTTTTTTAACAGCCCCATCCAATCTACTTCCTTCACTCCTCGAGTTTCCTTTTTTATCGGCTTCATTGAATACTTGGTTAACTTAATGAGACAAAGTCTAACATGGTTTCTAATAATGTGGGAGATTTTCATCTTGGGATGTAAAAAAGGACAGATGGGAAAAAGGTAGTAGTGTCCCTAGAGCCTGTCTCAAATTTGTTGCTGTTGTTTAGTAACTAAGTTGTGTCTCTTCTGCAACCCCATAGACTGTAGCCTTCCAGGCTACTCTGTCCATGGGATTTTCCAGGCAAGAATACCAGAGTGGGTTGTCATTTAGCTCTTCAGGGAATCTTCCAGGGATTGAACCCACATCTTCTGCATTAGCAGTGGATTCTTTATCACTGAGCCACCAGCGAAACTCCTCAAAGTTGTAGATTATTATTATAAAGATCCTTTGTAAGATGACTCTTCTCAATGTCCCAATTTGTTTCAGGCTTTGCCTTATTCTTACTCAGATTTTATATTTTATTCATGATTACACCTTTTTCAGAAAAATTTTTCTGATGCCTCCTAAGTAGTGTTAAAAATTCTTCTAGCTACATAAATAACACTACTCCACTTATTTCCATTAAATCATGCACTGTACCATACTATGACTATATAAACGCTGTCACTGAAGTATACATCCCATAAAGTCAGAGTCCATATTTGTATTTTTAAATACATGGGCCATATTAAAGTCTCAATAATTTTTGAATGAATCCCTGAATAATTAAATATTTGGTGTTGTTTTTAGAGTGTGTACATTTGGATTTCAGCAACTAAAAAGGATTGTCTCTGCAGATACATTTTAGGAAAAGCACACTTTATAAAGCAATAACACTGCTTATGTAAAGAAACTGTCAGATAAATACATCATTAATTAAAAGGTATTAGTGTAAAGAACTCTTTCACATACTACGTTTTGGAACTTTCTGAACCATGAATAATTTTAAAAATGAAATGTTTCTGGTTCAATGGTGAATATTATAGTATATTCAGAAATGGTGTGGTCTTTGGAACATTTTTTCCGGCACTGATGCAGTAGCTTTATCCACTTTAAACACCACAGTAGTTACTAAAGCAGAAAGATTCCCAGGAGAAAATATCTTACTGTCAGCAACATTTAGCTTTTGTCCTAATCCTTGCTAAACCAGTTATTCTAATTAACATTTCAAACAAACATCCCAAAGGGGAGGCTCAAAGTACAATCTACTTTTCTTCAAAGGGGAAACCCTATGATATCTCCCAAGAATAAATCCTTTATTTTCCTGGATATCCCTTTAAAACACTTCACTGACACTTTTATCAGTCAGAGACCTGAATCTGCAGCTTCATATATTATATATGCAGTGAGTTGCATGTTTTAGAACAGCTGTATCTAAAATAATTAGCAGGTCCAATTGAATTTCACCAAGAAAATGGTTCAGAAAATCAAATTTGGCTGAATATTAAAATGTAACTGGTCTTCGTAATTGCACATAAACTATTTGATAATGTTATATTTTCAAATTATAGATTCTCAGTTTTTTTTTTTTTTTTTTTTTAAAACTGGCATTGAAGGAGGAAACATACAGAACAGGTTCCATCTTGAAAGCCGGACTCCATCTTGGACTGGACTGTGGAATTTGAGCTATGTGCCCTGTATCTATGGAAACAATGCACAAACTGGAAAACCAGACCCCCTGGATGAAGGAGGCTCAAGACTTGTACCTAGACTCTCCTCCGCCTAAAGACTATTACACAAAAGAATAAACTATTTATAGCTCTTTAAAAAAAAAAAAAGACTATACTAATTATCTCTGTAACAGAACAAAGTCATAAATCCCATTATGCTTATCAGGATATGACCACAGGCCTATTGATAAATCTCCACTGTTGAACTGTCTAGGCTTATGACACATGAATCATGGGTTAACTTTGAGCATATCTCTCTTTTACCTTGTCCAGACTGCTGCTGCTGCTAAGTCGCTTCAGTCGTGTCTGACTCTTCGCAACCCCATGGACTGCAACCTACCAGCCTCCTCCAGCCATGGGATTTTCCAGGCAAGAATACTGGAGTGGGTTGCCATTGTCTTCTCCGTTGTCCAGATTAGTTTCAAGGAATTTGGGGAGGTGAATTTGAGCACATACATTTAGGGTATATAAGGTTTTCACTAAAACTGGTTGGGGTCCTTGGCTAAGAGGAGACTCTGCCTTGGCCTCGCTGGTGTATTAAACTGCACTCCATTATCTGCATTGTCCTGAGTGAGTTTGTTTCCCAGAACAGGTGGCTACAACAGTATTACCATAATGTCAATGCCAAATTAAGAACTACAAAGGCAGGCACTGTAAAGTTTATAAAGTCAGACTGTTGAGCCACCTCTTACTTGCATATCATAATGATAAATCAGATAAATACATTTGATGAATTTTTAACTCATGAACAATACAAACTTGATATAGAGAAGAAAGCTCACAATGTTGAATCTGGAGAGATAATCTTTATCCATCCCACCTACTAACATTCTCATTTTAAATTAAAAATGAATTTTTCCTGGCACCTGTTAAGGATGTATTTATGGCCAAAGTCAAAGGTTGTGATTACTTTTTAAAAAATCTTCTACATAAGATTCTATGATTATTACAGAATGCCTTTCCATGCTTTGACATAGTTCAGGCCATTTTCATTAAAAATTATAAAAGATCTTTTCTGTTAATATATTTTATAAAAAAAGAAAGTTCATAACCATAGGCTGTGAGATTCTCAAAAACCCCAAATTGCAGTAAGTGAGAAAAAGAGAAAGAGAGAATAAAGAGATTACCACTGACATGCTTACATAATTTATTAGATACAGTGAATATAAATTAGCCTGAGAGTCATCTATAAAATAAGACTTAGTGGGCATAACCAAAATATTCAATCACTTAAGGGTGTAAAATGGACTTCCCACGTGACTCTAGTGGTAAAGAAACTGCCTACCAATGCAGAAGATGTGAGAGATGCAGGCTAGATCCCTGGGTGAGGAATATTCCCTGGAGAAAGGCATGGCAAACTCATTCTAGTATTCTTGCCTAGAGAACCACTTGGACAGAAGAGCCTGGTGGGCTGCAGTCCATAGGGTCACAAGAGTCAGACACAACTCAAGTGACAAAGCACAAAGGTGTAAAATAGATGTTATTATATCAAATCTTCACTTCAAATATAGTGAATCTATTAGCACATTTAATAACAGAATAAAGTCTACCTTTGCCTATTATTCAAACAGCTAACGTGTCAGTCAAAGGCAAACAAGGACTTGGATGAGTCATAAATAAACCTGTTATTATTGATATCACAGTGGAGTGAAGATGGACTCTTAGATCTGTTAGGTAGTTAGAATAGGAAACAGGAGTCCAGAATGGAGGTGGCTAAAAGACAAGGAAGAGAAAAGCCCGAGAAAATAGAACAAAAGAAGGTCCAAGGACTGGAGTGAGGACCTCGGGTAGAACAAACAGCACTCCTGGCTAGCCCAGTTTACATAGGGCAGGCCCAGGGGGAGAAAAAAATGTATAAAAAGAGGAGCCAAAGGGCTAGGGGGTCTCTCTCTCTCCTCCACACTGGAGCACTCTTCGCTTCACGTCTTTGGGTAGACATGCCCTCATGCCTTGAAGATGGATTCTCCTGCCATTATCTAAATAAAATAGAGCTGAAACACAGAGCTGTAACACTGATTTGTCTAAGAGACATAACACGGTCTGTTCTAGACCTGAGAGTTATAACACGGTCTGTCCAAGACTCGACAGCTGTGACACACCGAGGGCTTTAATGTCCCTCACTCCAAATCGTTGTTGTCACGAGACAGAACTGAGGAGCATACACTCTCCTGACAGATTTATATGATCTGGCATTATTTACTATTGAAATCTGTCGTTCTGAACCTTAGCATATATAAGAATAATTGGAGTACTTCTTAAAATACAGGTTCCAAGAATCTAACCAGAGTTTATCAGTTCAGTTGCTCAGTCATGTTCAGACTCTTTGTGACTCCATGGACTGCAGCACACTAGGCTTGCCTGTCCATCACCAACTTCCAGAGCTTATGAAAACTCATGTCCATCCAGTCACTGATGCCATATACTATCTCATCCTATCACTTCCCCTTCTCCTCCCCCCTTCAATCTTTCCCAGCATCAGGGTCATTTCAAATGAGTCAATTCTTCGCATGAGGTGGCCAAACTGTTGGAGTTTCAGCTTCAGCATCAGTTCCTTCCAATGAATATTCAGGACTGATTTCCTTTAGCAGGGACTGGTTGATCTCCCTGCAGTCCAAGGCACTCTCAAGACTCCTCTCCAACACCACAGTTCAAAAGCATCAATTATTCAGCATTCAGCTTTCTTTATACTCCAACTCTCATATCCATGCATCACTACTGGAAAAACTATAACTTTGACTAGATGGACCTTTGTTGGCAAAGTAATGTCTCTGCTTTTTAATACGCTGTATAGGTTGGTCATAACTTTTCTTTCAAGGAGCAAGTGTCTTTTAATTTCATGGCTGCAATCACCATCTGCAGTGATTTTGGAGCCCCCCAAAATAAAGTCTGTCACTGTTTCCACTGTTTTCCCATCTATTTGCCAGGAAGTGATGGGACTGGATGCTATGACCTTCGTTTTCTGAATGTTGAGTTTTAAGCCAACTTTTTCACTCTCCTCTTTCACTTTCATCAAGAGACACTTGAGTTTTTCTTTGCTTCCTGCCATAAAGGTAGTGTCATCTGCATATCTAATGCTATTAATATTTCTCCCGGCGATCTTGATTCCAGCTTGTGCTTCATTGAGCCCAACATTTCACAAGATGTATCTGCATATAAGTTAAATAATCAAGATGACAATATATAGCCTTTATGCATTCCTTTCCTGATTAGGAACCAGTCTGTTGTTCCATGTCCAGTTCTAACTGTTGCTTCTTGACCTGCAGACAGATTTCTCAGGAGGCAGGTCAGGTGGTCTGTTATTCCCATCTCTTTAAGAATTTTCCAGTTTGCTATGATCCATACAGTCAAGGCTTTGGCATAGTCAATCAAGCAAAAGTAGATGTTCTTCTGGAACTCTCTTGCTTTCTCGATGATCCAGCAGATGTTGGCAATTTGATCTCTTGTTCCTCTGCCTTTTCTAAATGCAGCTTGAACATCTGGAAGTTCATGGTTCATGTACTGTTGAAGCCTGGCTTGGAGTATTTTGAGCATTACTTTGCTAATCATTATTGGACTTCCCTTGTGGCTCAGACTTTAAAATGTCTGTCTACAATGTGAGAGACCTGGGTTCGATCCCTGGGTTGGGAAGATTCCCTGGAGAAGGAAATGGCAACCCACTCCAGTACTTCTTGCCTTGAAAATTCCATGGATGGAGGAGCTTGGTGCAGGCTACTATCCATAGGGTTGCAGAGAGTCGGGCACGACTGAGCAACTTCACTTTCTTTCTTTGCTAGCATGGAGGCCTGGCGTGCTGCAATTCACGGGGTTGCAAAGAGTCAGACACGACTGAGCAACTGAACTGAACTGAACTCAACTGAGATGAGTGCAATTGTGTGGTAGTTTGAACATTCTTTGGCATTGCCTTTCTTTGGGATTGGAATGAAAACTGATCTTTTCCAGTCCTATGGCTACTGCTGAGTTTTCCAAATTTGCTGGCTTACTGATGGCAGCACTTTCACAGCATCATCTTTTAGAATTTGAAATAGCTCAGCTGGTATTCCATCACATCCACTAACTGTGTTTGTAGTGATGTTTCCTAAGGTCCACCTGACTTAGCATTCCAGAAAGTCTGGCTCTAGGTGAGTGATCATACCATAGTGGTTATCTGGGTCATTTGGATCTTTTTTCTACAGTTCTTCTTTGTATTCTTGCCACCTCTTAATATCTTCTGCTCCTGTTAGGTGTATATCATTTCTGTCCTTTATTGTGGCCCTCTTTGCATGAACTGTTCCCTTAGTATCTCTTGTTTACTTGAAGAGATCTCTAGTTTCCCCCATTCTCTCATTTTCCTCTATTTCTTTGCATTGATCACTGAGGAAGGCTTTCTTATCTCTCCTTGCTATTCTTTAGAACTCTGCATTCAATCAGGTATATCTTTCCTTTTCTCCTTTGCCTTTCACATCTTTTATTTTCTCAGCTATTTGTAAGGCCTCCTCAGACAGCCATTTTGCCTTTTTGAATTTCTCTTGCTTGGGGATAGTCTTGATCATTTCCTTCTGTACAATGTCACAAACCTCCATCCATAGTTCTTCAACTGTAAAGAACTATGAAGAACTAGTTTTTGGTTCAGTTTTAATTCAGTATCTATCTTNATTTGTAAGGCCTCCTCAGACAGCCATTTTGCCTTTTTGAATTTCTCTTGCTTGGGGATAGTCTTGATCATTTCCTTCTGTACAATGTCACAAACCTCCATCCATAGTTCTTCAACTGTAAAGAACTATGAAGAACTAGTTTTTGGTTCAGTTTTAATTCAGTATCTATCTTATTTTGATCCATCTAGATTGATGAAGTCTGAAAATTTGATTTCCTAGCAAGTCTCCAGGTTCTAATTTGAGACCTATTGGGGCAGCCAAAGATGGAGAAGCTCTATACAGTCAACAAAAACAAGACCAGGAGCTGACTGTGACTCAGATTATGAACTCCTTATTACCAAATTCAGACTCAAATTGAAGAAAGAAGGGAAAACCACTAGACCATTCAGGTATGACCTAAATCAAATCCCTTATGATTATACAGTGGAAGTGAGAAATAGATTTAAGGGCCTAGATCTGATAGATCAAGTGCCTGATGAACTATGGAATGAGGTTCGTGTCATTGTACGGGAGACAGGGATCAAGACCATCCCCATGGAAAAGAAATGCAAAAAAGCAAAATGGCTGTCTGGGGAGGCCTTACAAATAGCTGTGAAAAGAAGAGAGGTGAAAAGCAAAGGAGAAAAACAAAGATATAAGCAACTGAATGCAGAGTTCCAAAGAATAGCAAGAAGAGATAAGAAAGACTTCTTCAGTGATCAATGCAAAGAAATAGAGGAAAAGAACAGAAAAGGAAAGACTAGAGATCTCTTCAAGAAAATTAGAGATACCAAGGGAACATTTCATCCAAAGATGGGCTCGATAAAGGACAGAAATGATCTGGATCTAACAGAAGCAGAAGATGTTAAGAAGAGGTGGTGAATACATGGAAGAACTATACAAAAAAGATCTACACAACCCAGATAATCATGATGATGTGATCACTAATCTTGAGCCAGACATCTTGGAATGTGAAGTCAAGTGGGTCTTAGAAAGCATCACTACGAACAAAGCTAGTGGAGGTGATGGAATTCCAGTGGAGCTGTTTCAAGTCCTGAAAGATGATGCTGTGAAAGTGCTGCACTCAATCTGCCAGCAAATTTGGAAAACTCAGCAGTGGCCACAGGACTGGAAAAGGTCAGTTTTCATTCCAATTCCAAAGAAAGGCAATGCAAAAGAATGCTCCAACTACCGCACAATTGCACTCATCTCACATGCTAGTAAAGTAATGCTCAAAATNGTGTTGAAGACTCCTGAGAGTCCGTTGGACTGCAAGGAGATCCAACCAGTCCATTCTGAAGGAGATCAGCTCTGGGATTTCTTTGGAAGGAATGATGCTAAAGCTGAAACTCCAGTACTTTGGCCACCTCATGAGAAGAGTTGACTCATTGGAAAAGGGTCTGATGCCGGGAGGGATTGGGGGCAGGAGGAGAAGGGGACGACCGAGGATGTGATGGCTGGATGGCAACACTGACTCGATGGGCATGAGTCTGAGTGAACTCCAGGGGATGGTGATGAACAGGGAGGCCTGGCATGCTGCGATTCATGGGGTCACAAAGAGTCAGATACGACTGAGTGACTGAACTGAACTGAATTGGGCTAAACCATATATCAGTTTACATGTTTTGATTTGTTACCAAGCAACCTTCAAATTCCATGTAGTTTATTCAGATAAAAATTACTTCTTGTCAGATGTTATGAAAATCAATTTCCCTTCATTTTTACAGTTTCATTTAAAAATAAATTAGCATTCTTTTTATTGATGTATCCACATTTGAGAGTTCTACTTGAGTTATCTTTAAGATTATCCAAATATGTGATGTAAGCAGATCATTTTTTCAGGTTCCACAACTGCCTTATCAAATTTATATGAGGTCTTTTTGCCAGCTTCCCCAAGTTGTAGCTCAAATGTTATTTCTCCAATAGAATAATTGCAGTATTATAGTCTGTAAGTAGGAATTCTCTTCAAAACACTGGCCAAAATAAAATTAAATAGTCCTATTAAACCTGCGGCTAAGTCTGCTAAGTCACTTCAGTCGTGTCCGACTCTGTGTGACCCCATAGATGGCAGCCCACGAGGCTCCCCCGTCCCTGGGATTCTCCAGGCAAGAACACTGGAGTGGGTTGCCATTTCCTTCTCTAATGCATGAAAGTGAAAAGTGAAAGTGAAGTCAGTCAGTCGTGTCCAACTCTTCGCGACCCCATGGACTGCAGCCTACCAGGCTCCTCCATCCATGGGATTTTCCAGGCAAGAGTACTGGAGTGGGGTGCCATTCCCTTCTCCATATTAAACCTGAGATATTATTGAAACTGATCTTATTTCACATTTTAGAGTCATGGCCATTGCAACAGTATAACAATTCTTATATTTGTCAATATGTTTTCCTTCATCCAGAGAAAAAGGCAACACACCCACTAAAAGTTACAGCAAATATACAACCTAAGAAAATTATCATTTTCTGTTATGCTTTTAAGGGTGAAATATAGTCACTAAGTGGTAGAATTATTTTATAAGTTTTTATAAGCATTTGGTTTTCAATCTTTTATACCATTAGATTTTGTAAGGTTGGTGCAAGATATCACAAATATAAAGGTAAAGAAAATGTTAAAATGGAAATGGAATTAAACAAATAATTGAGTCTTTATACTTAAAATTGTTTCCTTCAAAGATACTTTAGATTGCAATAACTAATATAATGAATTTTTGCTATTTGAAAAGAAATACTATTTTTAAAATATATGCATCTCACCTTAAGGAATACACTATACATATCAGTGACATTTGCTATTTGCGCACACATACACTCTGATACATATACACACTAACATTAAATCTAAGGTAATCTTATGTTTTATGAGACACTCCATCTCTTAGGACTTTGAAGATAAGAAAATGATTCTTACATATGTGTGTGTGTGTGTGTGCTCAGTCACTCAGTTCTCTCTCACTCTTAGTGACTCCACAGAAATTCGCCCACCAGGCTCCTCTGTCCAGGGGATTTTCCCAGCAAGAATAGTTGTGTGGGTTGCCATTTACTCCTCCAGGGGATCTTCCCCACTCAGAGACTGAATCTGCATCTCCTGCATTGCATATCTATAATAAATATATATGTAGATATATAATATATCCATATATATATATAATATACCATGTATATCTATAATATATATGGATACATCTCTAGATTTATTACAAAGAATCTCTATCTACATTAAGAAAACCTATATTCTTTTTAAACAAATGACTCTTTTAAAGCATATTTATTAAAAAATGACACAAATTATTTTAGTTAGCTAGACAAAATTGCATTTTAATTCTCAGACAATACACATTTTAGACAGTATGAAAATACTTCAATCAAATTAGGAGACTACTGTTTGCTGTCATCCCCCAATCTTCTTCCCAAATCAAAGATAATGATATCATTCCCAACCATAATCCAAAAGTTCTGTTGTCTCTAGATTTTCAGTTATTAACTGAACCATTAAATTGTAGAGTTGTAGGTGTAAATTGGTGACGCTATTGGTGAAGAACCTGCCTGCCAGTGCAGGAGACCCAGGTTCCATCCCTAGGTTGTAAAGATCCCCTGGAGTCAGGCATGGCAATCCACTCCAGTATTCTTGCCTGGAGAATTCCATGGCAGAGGAGCTTGGTGGGCTACAGTCCATGGGGTCACACAGAATCGGACAAAACTAAAGCGACTTAGCATACACAGGTATACATTGTTTGAAAAGTATGATAGTTGTAAAGATTTGGCTTTAGTAAGGTCTTTCTGAAAATGTTAAGAATTAAATTTGCCTGCAAGAAGATTTAAAAAACAATGAAAGAAAACAAACATTTTAAGGAATCTCACATAAAAGCTCATTTATAATCTACTTAATGTTACCTGACAGTATTCTAGACTTTTTAAGGTTACACAAATATTTCAAATTTTTTAATATATGTGCATAGGCTAGTCATCTGACTTAAATTGTCATTGTGGGAAAGAACTTAATATGTTTCTGTCACTTCATATATATATCTGCTTTAACTTCCTCATCTGTATTAGTGAGATACCACCAACATTCACTTACACAGGACAAAATGAATTTGGTTCAGTCTTGCTTATACCTGCAATTTTTCTCTTTTATTAAAAAATATTTCCAAAAAAAAAAAAGAAGAAGAAGAAGACACAAACAGGAGCAGATATACATAGAAACTAAGGCAAGCATAATAAGCAAAAAGAGTTCTCTTTTCCCTTAAAAAAATCCTGTATTTAATCTATGCTAAAATTCCTCAGGAGAGATCATTGAGAGATGAAATTAACCAAGAAGGACTATTCAATTTTACTATTAAGAAAAGAAAATATAGCAGAATGTGCATAATTCAATCTTATATTTAATTTTCTCCACAAGAAAAACTAAAGAGCATTTTTTCTGTGGTGATTTTTAGAAAAAATTAAATTGAACTGAAAAAAAGGAGAGGAAAATTCCTTGATTTTATCTGCTAATATTTTCAAACAGTTCATCAAGAAAATTTAAAAGTATATTATATTTATTTATATTTTATCTCTCAGGTTTTAATTATATTCTATTATCTGAAAATATACACAAACACTTATTTTTCGGTTTTTTATTTTGGGGATTAATGTAGGGAAAACATAAAACATCTACTATTCCTGGCAACTCAGACATGGGTGCTTATTCCATGAGAATAAT
>SJYT01034500.1:113461-144536 GCA_006410635.1 Cephalophus harveyi
TTGAAATCCAGTAAAAACAATATTTGACTCAATAAATGATAATATGAAAGAAATTAACAAAATTCATGGAAAATTAAAAGTAGGTAATTTATGTGGAAACCATGTACCAATCCACATCAAATTCTTAGACACTGCATATGAAGTATTACATAAGTTCATATCATTAGTTAATACATCAAATAGGTTTTTAATATTCATGGGATTAAAAAAATATTTCATAGTATCTCCTGTATAAGAAATTCAGAAGGATGTTAAACACTGGTGAATTTGCAAGTCTGACATCCTTGGGTAGCTTGGAAGCATTCAGGGAAAAATAATACACCCTAAGATAACAGAATGTGCAGGGATTAGATTCATTTTTGCTACAGATAATGCCTCAATCAATACTTCTTATGCTACCTTAACATTAACAAAATTTTTACAAAGATATAATGATTAAATCACCATCCACAGCTCATCTAATTTAAAAACACAGCCTGTGTTGGTTAGACATTGTGAAGACTATGACATCACATCTTCGCCTCTTACTTACAACAAATAAATAATCACCTAAAAATAACCCTATTGAGAATTTTATCTTGATGTCCCTACAGTCCATAAAGCAGCTCTAAAAACTCAGCATGATATGGGGGAGACAGAACCCACTGAAGATTTAGGAATAAAGATCATAGTCACTGAATTTATAAACTGATACTAGTTGATCCTCTTTAATAAAAAGTATGAAATAGATGAAAAGTGGTAAAGTATCCAAATATAGTTATTTATAGGTCTGAGTCTTTTTTCTGCTCTGCCATTCATATTTGTTCCATGCTGACAAATTGGGCTGTAATTTTCAGGTCCTAACTTTATTTCAGTTCTAGCTCTAAACTAACCTGTAGATTCCAGTAGTCTATTAAGCATTGAAATCCCTTCACAAAGTAACTGAATTTAAAATCCCATATATATATATATATACATATATATATATATAAATATAGTTATTTATAGGTCTGAGTCTTTTTTCTGCTCTGCCATTCATATTTGTTCCATGCTGACAAATTGGGCTGTAATTTTCAGGTCCTAACTTTATTTCAGTTCTAGCTCTAAACTAACCTGTAGATTCCAGTAGTCTATTAAGCATTGAAATCCCTTCACAAAGTAACTGAATTTAAAATCCCATATATATATATATATATATACATATATATATATATATATGTATATATATATATATACACACACACATATATACATAAAGAGAAAACACTGTTAATAATATTTTAAAAGTTAGTATTTCAGGTAAAAACAAAATTTTTAAAAAGATCATTGAGGCATGATTAGGTGATAAATATCTACATATAGCTGATTCACATTGTTGTACAGTAGAAACTAACAACATTATAAAGCAATTATACTTCAGTTAAAAAAAGGTGGCGGAAGCTTCCCAGATAGCTAAGTTAGTGAAGAACCTGCCTACAGTGCAGGAGATCCTAGTTCAATTCCTGGGTTGGGAAGATTTGCTGGAGAATAGATAGGCTACCCACGCCAATATTCTTGGCCTTCCCTTGTGGCTCAGCTGGTAAAGAATCTACTTGCAATACATGAGACCTGGGTTTGACCTCTGGGTTGGGAAGATCCTCTGGAGGAGAGAAAGGCTACTCACTCCAGTATTCTGGCCTAGAGAATTCCATGGACTGTATAGTCCATGGGGTCTCAAAAATTCAGACATGACTGAGCAACTTTCACTCACTTAAAAAAAAAAGGAGGAGGGAGCAAAATTATCTTCTAAGCTTGAAATTATTTTTCAACATTCTTCATTTGCAATTTTTTCTCTATATATAGAAGTACTGAGAAAGTCAAATTTAAAATGGTATTAGGGAGGGACTTTGGTGAAGGGAAAAGAATATATAAATTCTGCCTTGGAGCCCTGGAAGCCCTCAAACTCCATCCATACTAAGTAATGGCCAGGAGAGACTTAAGTGAGAAAGATTGACAAAAGGAATCCTAAAGTAGTGAGAATAGGGCAGTGAAATCAATTAGAAAGCTATTCAGGAAAACCTAAAATTATGAGATGGCCTATATGCTCCGGGGAAGGACTAGGTCAGACTGATTTTAGGATAGTAATAAAGCAGGAAAAAAAAAAAAAAAAAGACATAAGGATCCACTGAGAAGGAACCAGCAGATAGGTAGACCCCTCTAGGGCCTATTAAGTTTTCATTTACTTCTAGCTTCACTTTTCACTAAGTTAAGCTTATTCCTTTTCTATCCTGCATAACAAATTATCACAAAACTAGTGGTTTAAAATAATACCCATTTACTATCTCAAGTTTCTGTAAGCCAGAAGACTAGATCCAGCTTTCCCGAGTTCCCTCTGCTTCTAGCTTCACAAGGCAAAAAATCAAAATTTCAACCAGATTGTGTTCTCATATTGAGGTAGAATTTGTTTACAAGCTTCCTCAGATTGTTGGAATAAGTTTTTCTCTGTGATTGCACAATTCATGGCATTTTTCTTCTTCATGGCTATCAAGAGAATCTTCTGCTACAGTATGTAAGCAACAGAGTCTTAGTCTTATAGTATAACATAGTTGTGGAAGTAATTCTCCCATCAACTTTGTCATACAATGTAATCTAATCAAGAGGTTTTGTCACCTTGATCACAAACAAGTCACAAATGTTGCCTCACTTCAGGGGAGGGGATAAGACAGGGCTGTGGGTCACTGGTGGTCATCTTAGAATTCAGTTCAGTTCAGTCGCTCAGTCGTGTCCGACTCTTTGGGACCCCATGAATCGCAGCATGCCAGGCCTCCCTGTCCATCATCAACTCCCAGAGTTCACTCAGATTCATGTCCATTGAGTCTGTGATGCCATCCAGCCATCTCATCCTCTGTCGTCCCCTTCTCCACCTGCCCCCAATCCCTCCCAGCATCAGAGTCTTTTCCAATGAGTCAACTCTTCCCATGAGGTGGCCAAAGTACTGGAGTTTCAGCTTTAGCATCAATCCTTCAAAAGAAATCCCAGGGCTGATCTCCTTCAGAATGGACTGGTTGGATCTCCTTGCAGTCCAAGGGACTCTCAAGAGTCTTCTCCAACACCACAGTTCAAAAGCATCAATTCTTCGGTGCTCAGCCTTCTTCATAGTCCAATTCTCACATCCATACATGACCACAGGAAAAACCATAGCCTTCACTAGACAGACCATAGTCGGTAAAATAATGTCTCTGCTTTTGAATATACTAGCTAGGTTGGTCATAACTTTTCTTCCAAAGAGTAAGCGTCTTTTAATTTCATGGCTGTAATCACCATCCGCAGTGAGTTTGGAGCCCCCCAAAATAAAGTCTGACACTGTTTCCACTGTTTCCCCATCTACTTCCCATGGAGTGATGGGACCAGATGCCATGATCTTCGTAAGCCTACCATAAAAGTTGTGTCACTTTTAAGAATAATCTTCATAATCATCCTTAAGAAGAAAAACATAATTTTATATCAGCATTATGGCTAAATTATATTTCCATAAAAATTCATATAATGAAGTCTTAGCCTCCAGTCCTTCACAATGTGGCTGTATTTAAAGATAGGGTCTTAAACAGGTAATTAACTTAAAAAGAATT
Source organism: Cephalophus harveyi (assembly GCA_006410635.1). Taxonomy (NCBI): domain Eukaryota; kingdom Metazoa; phylum Chordata; class Mammalia; order Artiodactyla; family Bovidae; genus Cephalophus; species Cephalophus harveyi. The sequence goes on from SJYT01034500.1 coordinate 117,049, forward strand.
TATTAGTGTGTGGATCCCAACTCCATATGACTATGTCCTGGTATAAAGTGATATATGCTGAGAAAAGATCATGTGAAAACAAAGAGAAAAGACTGCTATCTACAAACCAAGGAAATAGACTTTAGAAGAAACCAGAACTTCCAACACCTTGCTTTCAGATTTCTACCTACAGAATTATGAGAAAACAGATTTCTCTTGTCTAAGTCATTTAGTCTATGGTGTACTTTGTTGTGGCAGTCCTAGTAAACTAAAACAGTCAGTCACTGAGAGAGTCATTTCATAGGTATGCTGGTAAGAAGCTCAGTGTCCCCAAGGAGGAGAAAAGATCTGGGGCTCTCAAGGAGAAAAACACAAACTTTTTTCCTACATTGCTTTGTTTTAGTCAATATAACAATGTATCTTTATCAAGGACATGTTTCTCCTAAATAAAAAGGTTTTCTGACTAATCTTGTTATCTTAAGACATAAGTTATAGGAGTGGGTGTGGTAAGACCTTTCTATTGTTAGTTCTGGTGGTGATTTAGTTGCCAAGTCCTGTCCAACTCTTTGCGACCCCATGGACTATAGCCTTCCAGGCTCCTCTAACCATGGGGTTCTCCAGGCAAGAACACGGAGTGGGTTGCCATTTCCTTCTCTAAGAGATCTTCCAAACTCAGAAATCGAACGCAGCTCTCCTTCACTGCAGGCAGATTCTTCACCAACTGAGCTATGAGGGAAGTCTATTGTTAGTTCTAATCTTGTTAATTTAAGATGTTTCTTGTGGGAGTGCTTAGAATCAAACCCCATTCCCACCAGAGAGGCTCAAAAGAATCAAACCTTGCGCACACCAAGACCAAGAGAACCCACAGAGACTGAGCCAGAATTGTGTTTGAGTGTCTCCTGTGGAGGTGTGGGTCAGCAATGGTCTGCTGCAGGGTCAGGGGCTCTGGGTTCAGTAGACTTGGGTGTGGCATAAACCCTCTTGGAGGAGGTCACCATTAACCCCACCATAGAGCTATTAGAACTTACACAGGACTGGGGAAATAAACTCTTGAAGGGTACAAACAGAACCTTGTGCACATCAGGACCCAGGGGAAAGGAGTAGTGACCCCAAAGAGACTGACCCAGGCTTGCTGCAGTGTCCAGGAGTCTCTGGCAGAGGCATGGGTTGGTGGTGACCTGCTATAGGGTTGGGAGCACTGAGTGTACAGTTCATGACTGTGACCTTTTGAAGGAACTTGCATTTATCTTCATTAACTCCACCATAGTTTGGCCCCAAGTAAATAACAGGGAGGGAACATAGCTCTACTCATCAACAGAAAATTGGATTAAAGATTTACTGAGCATGGCCCAGCCCATCAGAACAAGACCCAGTTTCCCCCTCAGTCAGTCTCTTCCATCAGCAAGCTTCCAAAGGGCTCTCATCCTTACCCATAAGAGGGTAAATAGACTGAAAACCACAATCACAGAAAACAAACCAATCTTATCACATGGACCACAGCCTTGTCTAACTCAAAGAAACTATGAGCCATGCCTGTAGAGCCACCAAAGATGGACGGGTCATGATGAAGAGTTCTGACAAGACGTGGTCCACTGGAGAAGGGAATGGCAAACCACTTCAGTATTCTTGCCTTGAGAACTCCATGAACAGTGTGAAAAGGCAAAAAGATAGGACACTGAAAGATGACCTCCCCAGGTCGGTTGGTACCCAATATGCTACTGGAGATCATTGGATAAATAACTCCAGAAAAAAAAAGAAGAGAAGGAGCCAAAGCAAAAAGAACACCCAGTTGTGGGTGTGACTGGTGATGGAAGCAAAGTCTGATGTAAAAAACAATATTGAACAAAAACCTGGAATGTTAAGTCCATGAATCAGGGTAAATTGGATGTGGTCAAACAGGAGATGCCAACAGTGAACATCAACATTTTAGGAATAAGTTAACTACAATGGACTGGATGGGTGAATTTTAACTCAGATGACCATTATATCTACTACTGTGGGCAAGAATCCCTCAGAAGAAATGGAGTAGCCATCACAGTCAACAAAAGAGTCTGAAATGCAGTTCAGTTCAGTTCAGTTGCACAGTCGTGTCCAACTTTTTGCGACCCCATGAATTGCAGCACGCCAGGCCTCCCTGTTCATCACCATCTCCCAGAGTTCACTCAGACTCACATCCATCGAGTCAGTGATGCCATCCAGCCATCTCATCCTCTGTCATCCCCTTCTCCTCCTGCCTCCAATCCCTCCCAGCATCAGAGTTTTTTCCAATGAGTCAACTCTTCGCATGAGGAGGCCAAAGTACTGGAGTTTCAGCTTTAGCATCATTCCCTCCAAGGAAATCCCAGGGCTGATCTTCAGAATGGATTGGTTGGATCTCCTTGCAGTCCAAGGGACTCTCAAGAGTCTTCTCCAACACCACAGTTCAAAAGCATCAATTCTTTGGTGTTCAGCCTTCTTCACAGTCCAACTCTCACATCCATACATGACCACAGGAAAAACCATAGCCTTGATTAGACGGACCTTAGTTGGCAAAGTAATGTCTCTGCTTTTGAATATACTATCTGCTGCTGCTGCTGCTGCTGCTGCTAAGTCGCTTCAGTCGTGTCCGACTCTGTGAGACCTCATAGACGGCAGCCCGCCAGGCTCCCCCATCCCTGGGATTCTCCAGGCAAGAATACTGGAGTGGGCTGCCATTTTCTTCTCCAATGCATGAAAGTGAAAAGTGAAAGTGAAGTCACTCAGTCATGTCTGACTCTTAGCAATCCCATGGACTGCAGCCCACCAGGCTCCTCCATTCATGGGATTTTCCAGGCAAGAGTACTGGAGTGGGGTGCCATTGCCTTCTCCAGTGGACCACATTCTGTCAGACCTCTCCACCATGACCTGCCCATCTTGGCTTGCCCTGTGGGCATGGCTTGGTTTCATTGAGTTAGACAAGGCTGTGGCCCTAGTGTGATTAGATTGACTACTTTTCTGTGAGTGTGGTTTCAGTGTATCTGTCCTCTGATGCCCTCTTGCAACACTTACCATCTTACTTGGGTTTCTCTTACCTTGGGTGTGGGGTATCTCTTCATGGCTGCTCCAGCAAAGCACAGCCACCGCTCCTTACCTTGGACGAGGGGTATCTCCTTACAGCTGCCCTTCCTGACCTTCAACATGGGATAGCTCCTCTAGGCCCTCCTGCACCCGTGCAGCCACAGCTCCTAGGGTTGCTCCTCCCGGCTGCCGCCCCTGGCCTCGGGTGCAGGGTGGCTCTTCCCGGCCGCCGCCCCTGGCCTCAGACATGGGGTAGCTCCTCTTGGCCGCTGCCCCTGGGCTTGAACGCAGGGTAACTCCTCTCAGCCGCCGCCCCTGACCTTGGACGTGGGGTAGCTTCTCCAGCCGCTGCCCCTGGGTATGGTAGACATTTGAATCAGGTAGATATGATTAGGAATTCTCTTGAGGCTCAGAGGGTAAAACGTCTGCCTACAATGCAGAAGACTGGGTTCGTGGAAAAATTATCTAGTTCTTAAATGGACAGCTGTATGTTTTAACTGCCACTAAGCGCGGGCGGCTGCTACCCTGCTCACTAAGTGTGGCCGAGAAGAGTTACCCCACATCTGAGGTCAGGGGCAGTGGCCGAGAGTGCCAGGCTGAAAGGCAGTACTTGGAAGCAATCCCAAAAATGACAGAATGATATCTGTTCATTTCCGAGACAAACCATTCCATATCACAGTAATCCAAGTCTATACCTTGACCTGGACAAGGAAATGGCAACCCTCTCCAGTATTCTTGCCTGGAAAATCCCATGGACGGAAGAGCCTGGTAGGCTACAGTCCATGGGGTTGCAAAGAGTTGGACACGACTGAGCGATTTCAGTATGCCCTGACCAGTAATGCTGAAGAAGTTGAACAGTTTTATGAAGACCTACAAGACACTGTAGACCTACACTCAAAAAAGATGTCCTTTTCATTATAGGGTACTGGAATGCACAATTAGGAAGTCAATAGATGCCTGGTGTAACAGGCAAATTTGGCCTTGGAGTACAAAATGAAGCAGGGCAAAAGCTAACAGAATTTTACCAAGAGAATGCACTGGTTATAGCAAACACCCTCTTCCAACAACACAAATGATGATGACATATGGACATCACCAGATGGTCAATACTGAAATCAGATTGAATATATTCTTTGCAGCTAAAGATGGAGAAGCTCTATACAGGCAGCAAAAACAAGACCAGGATCTGACTGTGGCTTAGATCATGAACTTCTTATTGCCAAATTCGGATTTAAATTAAAGATAGTGTGGAAAACCACAAGACCACTCAGGTATGATCTGGCTGTCATACCTGAATCATTCCACTATAATTATACAGTGGAAGTGACAAATAGACTCAAGAGATTAGAACTGATAGACAGAGTGTCTGAATAATTATGTATGGAGGTTCTTGACATGGTACAAGAGACTGTGTTAAAGACTATTCCCAATAAAAAGAAATGCAAAAAGGCAAAATTTTTGTCTGAGGAGGACTTACAAACAGGTATGAAAAGAAGAGAAGTGAAAGGCAAAGGAGAAAAAGGAAAGGAAAGATATATCCATCTGAATACAGAGTTCCAAAGAACAGCAAGGAGAGATAAGAAAGTCTTCCTCAGTGATCAGGGCAAAGAAATGGAGGAAAACAGTAGAATGGGAAAGACTAGAAATCTCTTCAAGAAAATGAGAGATACCAGCGGAATATTTCATGCAATGATCAGCACCATAAAGGACAGAAATGGTATGGACCTAAAAGAAATGAAAAATAGTAGGAAGTTGTGGCAAGAATACACAGAAGAAGTATACAAAAAATATCTTCATGACCAAGAAAACCATGATGGTGTGGTCACTCAACATAGAGGCAGACATCCTGGAATGTGAAGTCAAGTGGGCCTTAGGAAGCATTAGTATGAAGAAAGCTAGTGGAGGTCATGGAATTCCAGTTGAGCTATTTCAAATCCTAAAAGATGATACTGTAAAAGTGCTGCACTCAATATTTCAGCAAATTTTGAAAACTCAGCAGTGGCCACAGGATTGGAAAATGTCAGTTTTCATTCCAATCCCAAAGAAAGGCAATGCCAAAGAATGTTCAAACTAGAATACAATTACACTTATCTCACATACTAGCAAAGTAGTGTTCAAAATTCTCCAAGCCAGACTTCATCAGTATGTGAACCTTGAAATTCCAGATGTTCAAGCTGGAATTAGGAAAAGCAGAGGAACCAGAGATCAAATTGCCAATATCCATTGGAAAATTGAAAAAGCAAGAGAGTTCCAGAAAATTATCTACTTCTACTTTAGTGAATGCTAAAACTTTTGACTGTGTGAATCACCACAAACTGTGGAAAATTCTTCAAGAGATGGGAATACCTGCTTCCTTAGAAACCTGTATGTAGGTCAAGGAGCAACAGTTAGAACTGGACATGGAACAACAGACTGGTGTCAATCAGGAAAGCAGTATATCAAGGCTGCATATTATCACCCTGATTATTTAAATTATATGCAGTGTAAATCATGTGAAATGCCAGGCTGGATGGAGCACAAGCTGGAAGCAAGATTGCCAGGAGAAATATCAACAACCTTAGATATGCAGATGACACCACCCTTATGGCAGAAACTGAAGAAGAACTAAAGAGTCTCTTGATGAAAGTGAATGACGAGAGTGAAGAAGTTGGCTTAAAATTCAACATTCAGAAAACTAACATCATGGCATATGGTCCCATCACTTCATGGCAAATAGATAGGGAAACAGTGGAAACAGTGACAGACTTCATTTTGGCGGGGGTGGGGGGGGCCTCCAAAATCACTGTATATTGTGACCTCATTCTTGAAATTAAAAGACGGTTTTTCCTTGGAAGAAATGTTATGACCAACCTAGACAACATATTAAAAAGCAGAGACATTACTTTGACAGCAAGTGAAGTTTCTCAGTCATGTCTGACTCTTTGTGATCCCATGGACTGTAGCCCACCAGGCTTCTCCATCCATGTAATTTTCTAGGCAAGAGTACTGGAGTGGGTTGCCATTTCCTTCTCCAGGGGATCTTCCCAATCTTGGGATCAAACTTGGGTCTCCTGCATTGCAGGCAGATGCTTTACCCTCTGAGCCAACAGGGAACCCCCCAAAAGATCTGTCTATTTAAAGCTATAGCTTTTCCAGTAGTCATGTATGGATGTGAGGATTGGACTATAATGACAGCTGAGTGCCGAAGAATTGATGCTTTTGAACTGCAGTGTTGGAGAAGAGATTTGAGAGTCCCTTGGACAGCAAGGAGATCCAAGCAGTCCATCCTAAAGGAAATCATTCCTGAATATTCATTGGAAGGACTAAAACTGAAACTCCAATACTTTGCCCACCTGATGCAAAGAATTTACTCAGTAGAAAAGACCCTAAGGCTGGAAAAAATTGAAGGCAGGAGAAGGGGATGACAGAGGATTAGTTGGTTGGATGCCATCACTGACTTGATGGATATGAGTTTGAGTAAAGTCCGGGAGTTGGTGATGGACATGGAAGCCTGGCGTGATGAGTCCATGGGGTCACAAAGAGTCAGACACGACTGAAAGACTAAACTGAATTGTCAGGAAGGCAGTTTTCCATTGTAGTAAGCTCATGTTTAATGGGGGCATGACAGGACTTCATGGCCAACTTCCATGCTGAATGTGGTCTGCCTCACTTTCTCTCACTTTTCTCCTCAATGGAAAGAGTGAAATATTTAATAGTATACAATCTTCATGAGTGTGTGGAGAGAATTCCTTTTGCAGCCTTAGTAGAGGACAAATGTTCAAAAATTATCATTTAAAATGACCACAACACTCGAACCATTAATTATTCATTGTATACTTTTTGAGTGCATAAATTACAGTGTTTTGGTACTTAGGATAAGTCAGTAAACACAACAGACAAAAGTTCCTGTTATGATGAATCTTGTAATGAGAGGGAAAATTTTAATAAATTATAAATTAAACAGGTGATAAAGACTTCATGAATTTTTTTTTAAAGAATAGGAGAGGGGGCGGTCTAAGGTGTTAGAGGAATAGGACAGGGAGACCACTTTCTCCCCCACTAATTCATCAAAAGAACATTTGAATGTTGAGTAAATTCCACAAAACAACTTCTGAATACTGGCAGAGGACATCAGGCACCCAGAAAAGCAGCCCATTGTCTTTGAAAGGAGGTAGGAAAAAATATAAAAGATAAAAAGAGAGATAAAAGAGGTAGGGATGGAGCTTAGTCCCAGGAAGGGAGTCTTAAAAAAGAGAGAAGTTTCCAAACCCCAGGAAACACTCTCACTGCTGAGCCTATGGCGAGCCTTGGAACCACAAAGGGCACATAACTGGGAGGAAAAACAAATAAATAAATAAACCCCACAGATTACATGCCCAATGGTAACTCCCCAAGTGGAGAAGCAGTGCAGACGCCTGCATCCGCCACTAGCAAGCGGTGGCTGGGCAAGGAGGTGCAGGCTGCATTGCTTAGAGTAAGGATCCAGCCTTAATGCCCCAAGGGCAATCTGAGGGAACTCACTTGGGATAGCAAACCAGACTGTGGTATAGCTACCACACAAAAAGTCCTAACGTAAGACACTGCCAAGCCCGCTCACAGAACAAAGGACTCAGCAGAGCTAACTGGCTGCAGGCCGGCCCATCCCCCTCTGGTGACAGGCAGTAGCGGGCAGCCAGAGCTGGAAGGGGGCAATCGCGGTCCCAGAGAGGCATTATCTACCAAACTGCAAGCAGTCTTTGTTGTTAATCAAGACTTCTTGGGATTCTGGACAGTCAACATCCTCCTGAGAAAGTGCGCTGGTTGTACACCCAGAAAACTGAGAGGCAGGGACGGGGGAGGTGATAAGTCACAGCGATGGTGCTTTCCAAACACCTGGTCACCTGAGCTGCTCGGACCTGGGAAGGGCAAAAAACGCAGGCCCAACCGAGTCTGCACCTTTGAGGAGTACCCAAGTACCTGAACCTGAGCGGCTTAGACCTGGGAAGTGCATACGACCCAGGGCCAGCCTCAGACAGTTCCTGGCAGAGCAACCTAGAGCCTAAGCACTGTAGACACAGAAAGCACACATGCTGTGAGCAGGGACAAATCCAGTGTGGCTGAGACACTGCGAGTATACACCAGTGTTATTTGTTTGCAGCGTCCCTCCCTCCGCACAGCACGACTGAACAAATGAGCCTAAAAAAGTGTCCATCATCGCCCCCTTGCATCAGAGCAGAAATTAGACACTGAAGAGACCAGCAAACAGAAGAAGCTAAAACAGACGGAACCTCCTTGAAAGTGAAAGGTGCAATAGTTTAAAACCCTGTAGTTAGTACCAACTATATAGGAAGAGGCCTATAGATCTTGAGAAATATAAGCCAGATAAAGAAGCTATCTGAAAATGAACTGACCCCCACACTGCCCACAACAACACCAGAGAAAGTCCTAGATATATTTTTACTATTTATATTATTATTCTTAAATTTTTTTTAATTTTTAAGTCCTCTATTACTCCTTTAATTTTCATTTTTATAACCTACTATTACTTTGCAAAAAAAAAAGAAAGACCGTATTTTTTAAAGCAAACTTCATATATATATATATTTTATAGTTTTTGTGACTTTGATTTTTGGTTGTTTGTTTGTTTTTTCCTTTAATATTGAATTTTTGAAAATACAACCTCTACTCTAGATTTTTAATCTTTGCTTTTGGTATTTGTAATCAATTTTGTACATTTAAGAACCCAATCTTCAGTACCCATTTTTACTTGGGAGTGAGATTACTGGCTTGACTGCTCTTTTCCCTTTTGGGCTCTCCTTTTTCTCCACCAGGTCACCTCTATCTCTTCCATCCCCCTTCTTTTCTCTACCCAACTCTGTGAATCTCTTTGTGTGTTCCGGACTGTGGAGAACACTTAGGGAATTGATTACTGGCTGGATCTGTCTCTTTCCTTTTGATTCCCCCCTTTATCCTCCTGGCCACCTCTGTCTCCTTCTTTCCTCTTCTCTGTATAACTCCATGAACATCTTTGAGTGGTCCAGACTGTGAAGTGCACATAAGGAAGTAATTACTGGCTAGCTTGTTCTCTCCTCTTTTGATTCCACCTCATCTCATCCTGTCACCTCTATCTCCCTCCTCCCTCTTCCCATCTTCATGTAACTCTGTGAACCTCTCTGGGTGTGCCTCACTGTGTAGAAACTTTTCATCTTTAACCTTGATGTTTTATCAATGGTGCTGTATAGATGGAGAAGTCTTTAGGCTATTGTAAACCAGAAGCAGGAGGATTAAGTCAAAATCCTGAGAACACCAAAGAACTCCTGACTCCAGGGAACATTAATCAACAGGAGCTCATCAAACACCTCCATACCTACACTGAAACCAAGCACTGCCCAAGGGCCAACAAGTTCCAGAGCAAGAAATACCATGCAAATTCTCCAGCAACACAGGAACATAGACCTGAGCTTCAATATACAGGCTGCCCAAAGTCACTCCAAACCCATTGACATCTCATAACTCATTACTGGACACTTCATTGCACTCCAGAGAGAAGAAATTCAGCTCCACCCACCAGCACACCAACACAAGCTTCCCTAACCAGGAAACCTTGATAAGCCACCCGTACAACCCTACCCACAGCAAGGAAGAGGTGAAGGTGGTGAGGTGAAGTCGCTCAGTCGTGTCTACTCTGCGACACCATGGACTGTAACCTAGTAGGCTTCTCTGTCCATGGGATTCTCCAGGCAAGGATACTGGAGTGTATTGCCATTTCCTTCTCCAGGGGATCTTCCCAACCCAGGGATCGAACCCAGGTCTCCCACATTGGAGGCAGACGCTTTAACCTCTGAGCCACCAGGGAAGTCCAACTCCACAATAAAGAGAACTCCACACACTACCAGAATACAGAAAGGCCACCCCAAACATAGCAATATAAACAAGATGAAGAGACAGAGGAATACCCAGCAGGTAAAGGAACAGGATAAATGCCCAACAAACCAAACCAAAGAGGAAGAGATAGGGAATCTATCTGATAAAGATTCCAAATAATGNAAAGACCATCCCAAACGCAGCAATATAACAAGGATGAAGAGACAGAGGAATACCCAGCAGGTAAAGGAACAGGATAAATGCCCAACAAACCAAACCAAAGAGGAAGAGATAGGGAATCTATCTGATAAAGATTCCAAATAATGATAGTGAAAATGATCCAAAATCTTGAAAACAAAATGGAATCACAGATAAATAGCTTGGAGACAAGGATTGAGAAGATGCAATAAAGGTTTAACAAAGACTTAGAAGAAATAAAAAAGAGACTGGCTGAATGGATACAAACAAATAGCAGAATAATGGAGGCAGAAGAATTAGGATTAGTGAGGTAGAAGATAGAATGGTAGAAATAAATGAGTCAGAGAGGAAAAAAGAAAAAGGAATTAAAAGAAATGATCTCAGAGACCTCTGGGACAATGTTAAACGCCCCAACATTCGAATCATAGGAGTCCCAGAAGAAGACACAAAGAAAGATCATGAGAAAATACTTGAGTAGATAATAGTTGAAAATGTCCTTAAAATGGGGAAGGAAATAATCACCCAAGTCCAAGAAACCCTGAGAGTTCCAAACAAGATAAACCCAAGGTGAAACACCTCAAGACACATATTAATCAAATTAACAAAGACCAAACACAAAGAACAAATATTAAAAGCAGCAAGGGAAAAACAACAAATAACACACAAGGGGATTCCCATAAGGATAACAGCTGATCTTTCAATAGAAACTCTTCAGGCCAGGAGGGAATGGCAAGACATACTTAAAGTGATGAAAGAAAATAACCTACAGCCCAGATTACTGTACCCAGCAAGGATCTCATTCAAATATGAAGGAGAAATCAAAAGTTTTACAGACAAGCAAAAGCTGAGAGAATTCAGCACCACCAAATCAGCACTACAACAAATGCTAAAAGATCTCCTCTAGACAGGAAACACAAAAAGGGAGTATAAACTAGAACCCAAAACAATAAAGTAAATGGCACCATGATCATGCTGCTGCTGCTGCTGCTAAGTCATTTCAGTCGTGTCCGACTCTGTGCGACCCCAGAGATGGCAGCCTACCAGGCTCCTCTGCCCCATACTTATCAATAATTACCTTAAACATAAATGGGTTGAATGGCCCAACCAAAAGACAAAGACTGGCTGAATGGATACAAAAACATGATCCCTATATATGTTGTCTACAAAAAAACCCACCTCAAAACAAGGGACACACACAGACTGAACATGAAGGGCTGGAAAAAGGTATTCCATGCAAATAGAGACCAAAAGAAAGCAGGAGTAACAATACTCATATCCAATAAAATACTTGAAACAAAGGCTGTGAAAAGAGACCAAAAAAAGACACTGCATAATGATCAAAGGATCAGTCCAAGAAGAAGATATAACAATTATAAATATATATGCACCCAACATAGAAGCACGACAATATGTAAGACAAATGCTAACAAGTATGAAAGGGAAAATTAACAATAGCACAATAATAGTGGGAGACTTTAATACCCTACTCACACCTATGGATAGATCAACTAAACAGAAAATTAACAAGGAAACACAAACTTTAAATGATAGAATAGACCAGTTAGACCTAATTGATATCTATAGGACATTTCACCCCATAACAATGAATTACAACTTTTTCTTAAGTCCACACGGAACCTTCTCCAGGATAGATCACATCCTGGGACATAAAGCTAGCCTTGATAAATTCAAAAAAATTGAAATCATTCCAAGCATCTTTTCTGACCACAATGCAGTAAGATTAGATCTCAATTACAGGAGAAAAGCTATTAAAAATTCCAACATATGGAGGCTGAACAACATGCTGCTGAATAACCAACAAATCACAGAAGAAATTAAAAAAAGAAATCAAAATGTGCATAGAAATGCATGAAAATGAAAACACAACAACCCCAAACCTGTTGGACACTGTAAAAACAGTGCTAAGGGGAAGGTTCATAGCAATACAGGCATACCTCAAGAAACAAGAAAAAAGTCAAATAAATAACCTAACTCCCCACCTAAAGCAACTAGAAAAGGAATAAATTAAGAACCCCAGGGTTAGTAGAAGGAGAGAAATCTTAAAAATTAGGGCAGAAATAAATGAAAAATAAACAAAAGAGATTATTGCAAAAATCAACAAAGCCAAAAGTTGGTTCTTTGAGAGGATAAATAAAATTGACAAACCATTAGCCAGACTCATCAAGAAACAAAGGGAGAAAAATCAAATCAATAAAATTAGAAATGAAAATGGAGAGATCACAACAGACAGCACAGAAATACAGAGGATCATAAGAGAATACTATCAGCAATTATATGCCAATAAAATGGACAAATTGGAAGAAATGGACAAATTCTTAGAAAAGTACAACTCTTCAAAACTGAACCAGGAAGAAATAGAAACAGACCCATCAGAAACGCAGAAATTGAAACTGTAATCAGAAATCTTCCAGCAAACAAAAGCCCAGGTCCAGATGGCTTCACAGCTGAATTCTACCAAAATTTAGATAAAAGCTAACACATATCCTACTCAAACTCTTCCAGAAAATTGCAGAGGAAGGTAAACTTGCAAACTCATTTTATGAGGCCACAATCACCCTAATACCAAAATCTGACAAAGATGGCACCAAAAAAAGAAAACTACTGGCCAATATCACTGATGAACATAGATGCAAAATTTAGATAAAAGCTAACACATATCCTACTCAAACTCTTCCAGAAAATTGCAGAGGAAGGTAAACTTGCAAACTCATTTTATGAGGCCACAATCACCCTAATACCAAAATCTGACAAAGATGGCACCAAAAAAAGAAAACTACTGGCCAATATCACTGATGAACATAGATGCAAAAATCTTTAACAAAATTCTACCAATCAGAATCCAACAACACATTAAACAGATCACGTATCATGACCAAGTGGGATTTATTCCAGGTATGCAAGGATTCTCCAGTGTTCAAAAATCAATCAATGTAATACACCACATTAAAAAATTGAAAAAATAAGAGCCATATGATTATCTCAATAGATGCAGAGAAAACCTTTGACAAAATTCAACATCCATGTATGATTAAAAAAAAAAAAAAAAAACTCTCCAGAAAGCAGGAATAGATGGAACATACCTCAACATGATAAAAGCTATATAGGACAAACCCACAGCAAACATTATCCTCAATGGTGAAAAATTGAAAGCATTTCCCCTAAAGTCAGGAAAAAGACAAGGGTGCCCACTTTCACTGCTACTATTCAACATAATTTTAGTAGTTTTGGCCACAGCAATCAGAGCAGAAAAAGAAATAAAAGGAATCAAAATTGGAAAAGAAGAAGTAAAACTCTCATGGTTTGCAGATGACATGATCCTCTACAAAACTCTAAAGACTACACCAGAAAATTACTAGAGCTAATCAATGAATATAGTAAAGTTGCAGGATATAAAATCAACACACAGAAATCCCTTGCATTCCTATACACTAATAATGAGAAAATAAAAAGAGAAATTAAGGAAAGAATTCCATTCACCACTGCAATGAAAAGAATAAAATACTTAGGAATATATCTACCTAAAGAAACTAAAGACCTATGTATAGAAAACTATAAAACACTGGTGAAAGAAATCAAAAAGGACACTAATAGATGGAGAAGTATACCATTTTCATGGATTGGAAGAATCAATATAGTGAAAATGAGTATACTACCCAATGCAATCTATAGATTCAATGCAATCCCTATCAAGCTACCAATGGTATTTCTCACAGAGCTAAAACAAATAAATTCACAATTTGTATGCAAATGCAAAAAACCTCTAATAGCCTTGAGAAAGAAGAATGGAACTGTAGGAATTAGGAATTGACCTGCCTAACTTCAGGTTCTACTACAAAGCCACAGTCATCAAGACAGTTTGATACAGGCACAAAGACAGAAATATAGATCAATGGAACAAAATAGAAAGCCCAGAGATAAATCCATGCACCTATGGACACCTTATCTTTGACAAAGGAGGCAAGAATATACAATGGAGAAAAGACAATCTCTTTAACAAGTGGTGCTGGGAAAACTGGTCAACCACTTGTTAAAGAATGAAACTACAACACTTTCTAACACCATACACAAAAATAAACTCAAAATGGATTAGAGATCTAAATGTAAGACCAGAAACTATAAAACTCCTATAGGAGAACATAGGCAAAACACTCTCCGACATAAATCACAGCAGGATCCTCTATGACCCACCTCCCAGAATATTGGAAATAAAGCAAAAATAAACAAATGGGACCTAGTTAAAATTAAAAGCTTTTGCACAATGAAGGAAACTATAAGCAAGGGGAAAAGACAGCCATCAGAATGGGAGAAAATAATAGCAAGTGAAGCAACTGACAAATAATTAATCTCAAAAATTTACAAGCAACTACTACATCTCAATTCCAGAAAAAATAAATGACCCAATCAAAAATTGGGCCAGAGAATTAAACAGACATTTCTCCAAAGAAGACATACAGATGGCTAACAAACACATGAAAAGATGCTCAACATCACTCATTATCAGAGAAATGCAAATCAAAACCACAGTGAGGTAACATTTCACACCAGTCAGAATGGTTGCGATCCAAAAGTTTACAAGGAATAAATGCTGGAGAGGGTGTGGAGAAAAGCAAACTCTCTGACACTGTTGGTGGGAATGCAAACTAGTACAGCCACTATGGAGAACAGTCTGGAGATTCCTTAAAAACCTGGAAAAAGAACTGCCATAGGACTGAGAAATCCCACCACTGGGCATACACACTGAGGAAACCAGAATTGAAAGATACATGTGTACCCCAATGTTCATCGCAGCACTGCTTATAATAGCCAGGACATAGAAGCAACCTAGATGTCCATTAGCAGATGAATGGATAAGAAAGCTGTGGTAAAAACACAAAACGCAATATTCAGCTCAGTTCAGTTCAGTCACTCAGTCGTGTCCGACTCTTTGAGACCCGATGAATCCCAGCACGCCAGGCCTCCCTGTCCATCACCAACTCCGTACTTTACATGTGAAAGAAACAACTAATTTTGCAATAATATTAGTTCTTTTCAATTAAAATAAATAAATTTATATAAAAGATTAGTTCTTTTGAGCTAAATTAAAATTTATCATCACGTTATGCACTTTAATATTTATTATTTTGGGAAAGTAGTTTTTAAAAGTAACTCAAATACGGGGTCAAAACAGTAAATGTAGATTTAGCTAGGGGCAAGTAAGTTTTGTGGGTAAGAACACAATTTAGTAACTGGTCTGCTCTGACATTGTTTTTGTATAATAAAAATCATCAACTGAAAGAAAAATACAAAGAGCTATTGTTTTATGATCATTTTATTTATTCTTTGAGAGCACGTCCTATGAACTGAGGCATTTATATACTGGGTTATTAGAATAAAATGGCTAATAAAAGATCTTACTACATATTGAATTAATTGCTCTTCTAATTGTTTTCTGGTTTTACTAGTAATTAAGAGCAAACAGTTCAGGTTCTCTGCATGAGAAGAAAATAAAGGAGAATAGCTCATTTTTACTGTTTCAAGAAATATTTAAA
Source organism: Cephalophus harveyi (assembly GCA_006410635.1). NCBI lineage: Eukaryota > Metazoa > Chordata > Mammalia > Artiodactyla > Bovidae > Cephalophus > Cephalophus harveyi. The sequence continues at coordinate 132,633 of SJYT01034500.1, forward strand.
TCTGTTATTTTAAAATTATTAAAGCATTGTAATTACTCATTTTTTTGAAATTATTAAAGCATTTTAATTACTTTTATTTTGATGTCGGAACCTGTATGGATGAGGAGACTTTCCTTGTCCTTCTGAATAAAAGCGAAAAAGAGAAAATGGATAGCAATCACTATATTTGCTACTGCAGAGTAACTAAAAGGATTCAATACTAAGCACAGCCTTACAAATGAACTGTGACTTCAGTCATCAATGGGGTTTTTAGAGCAGTCATAGTAATTTGGAAAGCACTAAGTAAAACTTTCTATCAAATACACTCCAACTAAAGTAGGAGAAGGAGGAAATTATGCAGAAATGTCAGCATTTTTCCAGTAGCAAAAAATGAAAGCACCACACCCATTTTCATCTGAAATAGCTAGATAATTGAGGGTTGGAGATCAGCCCTGGGATTTCTTTGGAGGGAATGATGCTGAAGCTGAAACTCAAGTACTTTGGCCACCTCATGCGAAGAGTTGACTCATTGGAAAAGACTCTGATGCTGGATTGGGGGAAGGAGGAGAAGGGGATGACAGAGGATGAGATGGCTGGATGGTATCACTGACTCGATGGATGTGAATCTGAGTGAACTCCGGGAGTTGGCAATGGACAGGGAGGCCTGGTGTGCTGCGATTCATGGGATTGCAGAGAGTCGGACATGACTGAGTGGCTGAACTGAACTGACCTGAACTGAAAGGGTGCTTTCAAAAAACCTTGTCTGAATGATTAGCTTTTGATAACTCAGCTCTCCTCAATACCCTGGCAAAGCAATGTTATTAATTCAGTGCTCTACTGACCTGAAGAAACTGGAATCCATGGTGCAGACATTTGATATTTTTGACCCACCTGTGCTCTGCTTTATTGAATATATTTTTTTCTTTTTAGTTTTGGTTGTCAGACATAGTGTAAGTCTGAATAAAAATTTTTTCTGGAAAGTGAGGAAGAAATAAAATGTGAAGGACGTTTTCTCCTCTGAGTTGTAGCCAGTTCAGCATGTTAGGGTTTTAGAATTGGTGTTGCTAGCTTCAAACAAACCATGATCGCTTATTTTAAGGGCCATCAGTTAATGTTGTTAAAGGGCTTCAAAGATGAAAAGCAATAAATATATAAATAAACACACCTCAGATGCTTCATATTGATTGGGGGTTGGTTTTACAGTGCAAAACTGTTGCTTTAGTGGTTGGAAAAGTGATCCAAAGTGAGTTATCATGCCTGAAGCTGAAGGCCAAGGTCATTAATTATTGCCACCTGAGCAGTGCAGCTTACAAAATAAATCTGGCCTGGCCTCAAAACCAGACCCAGAGCATGATGGAGAGTTTAGAAATATTCACAGGAAAAACCAGTGTTCAAGTGCAGCTGCAACTTGTGAATAGAGTTAAGTTATAAAATAACTTGGTGATTTTACAATGCATCGTAAAAACTGATGTCAAACAAGTCTTGATATATACCAACCAACTACCCAGAAATGATTTTTACAATTTTACTCAAAGATATTTGCTTTGATAAATCTCGGCTGTCAGAAATTTATTGTGAGAAGGTAAATTAATCAAGTTAGCTGTGGGATATTACTGCTATTTAGATATTTAGTTGCTTACAGATAGAGATGAGGAGAGATAAAGCCTAAAGTCCCTGAGTGCTGTTATGAATATATGCATTTTTCCTTTCCAGACTCCCTTTGGACTGTCTTTTTACCTCTGTAGGAATATCTTGTATTTCCCAACCATGTTGTAAATACTTATTGCAAGTTTCTTTTCAGGGTCTCTGATTTGACTGTGATCTCACAGATATTTGTTATTTGTGGGTGGGGGAAGGTGAGGACACAAGTGCCTACTCTGTTCTTGCAGTAGCCACAGATGCCCTGTCAAATACCATGCTCCATGCCTAAGCGATTTTACAGGACGTGTCTGCATCACAAGATAATGACATCAGGTAATCACTTCATTTTAAAGGTGAGAAAAATCAAGCTAAAAAAGAATGTGGCAAGAGTGAACGTCGACATTCTAGAAATCAGCAAACTAAAATGGGACTGGAATGGGTGAATTTAACTCAGATGACCATTATATCGACTACTGGGGGCAGAAATCCCTCAGAAGAAATGGAGTACCATCATGGTCAACAAAAGAGTCCAAAATGCAGTACTTGGATGCAATCTCAAAAACAACAGAATGACCTCTGTTCTTTTCCAAGGCGAACCATTCAATATCACAGTAATCCAAGTCTATGCCCCAACCAGTAATGCTGAAGAAGCTGAAGTTGAACGGTTTTAAGAAGACCTACAAGACTTTTTAGAACTAACACCCAAAAAAGATGTCCTTTTCATTATAAATCTCTGGAATGCAGAAGTAGAAAGTCAAGAAACACCTGGAGTAACAGGCAAACTTGGCCTTGGAATGCAGAATGAAGCAGGGCAAAGACTAATAGAGTTTTGCCAAGAAAATTCCCTGGTCATGTCTAGTCAAGGCTATGGTTTTTCCAGTAGTCATGTATGGATGTGAGAATTGGACTATAAAGAAAGCTGAGCACCAAAGAATTGATGCTTTTGAACTGTGGTGTTGGAGAAGACTCTTGAGAGTCCCTTGGACTATAAGGAGATCCAACCAGTCCATCCTAAAAGAGATCAGTCCTGGGTGTTCATTAGAAGGACTGATGTTGCAGCTGAAACTCCAATACTTTGGCCACCTGATGGGAAGAGCTGACTTATTGGAAAAGACCCTGACCCTGGGAATGATTGAGGGCAGTAGAAGGGGACGACAGAGGATGAGATGGTTGGATGGTATCACCAACTTGATGGACATGGGTTTGGTTGGACATTGGAAGTTAGTGATGGACAGGGAGGCCTGGCATGCTGCAGTTCATGGGGTCGCAAAGAGTCAGACATGACTGAGCGACTGAACTGAACTGAACTAAGTATTCTATTGCATTTATGTACCACAGCTTCTTTATCCATTCATCTGTCGATGGATATCTAGGTTGCGTCCACATCCAAGATATTGTAAACAGTGCTGCAATGAACATCAGGGTACATGTGTCTTTTTCAGTTTTGGTTTCCTTGGGGTAAATGCCTAGGAGTGGTATCGCTGGGTCTTATGGTGGTTTTATTCCTAATTTTGTAAGGAACCTCCACACTGTCTTCTATAGTGACTGTATCAATTTTCCCACCAGCAGTGCAAGAGTGTTGCCTTTTCTCCACATCCTCTCCAGCACTAGTTATCTGTGGATTTTTGGATGCTGGTCATTCTGACTGGTGTGAGGTGATATCTCATTGTAGTTTTGAGTTGCATTTCTCTAATAATAAGTGATGTTGAGCATTTCTTCATGTGTTTGTTAGTCTTCTGTAAGTCTTCTTTGGAAAAATGACTATTTAGTTCTTTTCCTTGCTTTTGGATTGGATTGTTCATTTTTCTGGTATTGAGTTGTATGAGCTGCTTATATGTTTTGGAAATTAATGTTTTGTCAATTGTTTCATTTACTATTATTTTCTCCATTCTGAAGGTTGTCTTTTCACCTTATTTATAGTTTCCTTTGCTATGCAAAAGCAAAATGATCACTTTTAATGAAACATCTATAAGCTTTCATTTGTTTATCATACAAGGTATTTATCACAATTGATCATTATTCCTGACATCCACTCTACTAGATGAGACATCCACTCATTCAGAGTGTGACCATATGTCACTCATCCTTCTATGCCTATGTTATCCTGTTAATATATATTGATCTTAATCAACTAGACATCATTATAAAAGTTACAGATGTTACAACTAAATTTATCAGAATATCAAGTGCTGTGCTATATGCTATGAGAGTTAAGACTATTATATTCTCATTCATACCCTATGTATTTATTTATAAATTTACATTTGGCATTGAAATGCGCTTAATTGTTTAATATCTTAATTTCAGGAACTAACACTATGCTTTAAAGGGTTAATTCAAAATATAGTAAAATTGTATCATTCTAAACTTTGAGCATTTTGTAAAAAAAAAGTTGTTGAAAACAAATAACTGTCCAGTTTTATTTGTAATATATAGAAAAATCATTTTCTCTTTTTCTTTGATACTTATGTTGTCATTAAGCTTTTCACACTTTTCCTTTTATTTGTATACATTTTAATTTTCTTTAGAGTAGTAATTGACTGCAATGAAACTTCTAAAAAATTTGAGGTCATTTTTCTAAAGATGGAGAAGGCAATGGCACCCCACTCCAGTACTCTTGCCTGGAAAATCCCATTTCCGACTCTGTGCGACCCCATAGACGGCCTGTCTCTTATACACATCTAGATGTGTATAAGAGACAGGCTCTATACAGTTTTCCTGTTATTTGTATACATTTTAATTTTCTTAGAGTAGTAATTGACTGCAATGAAACTTCTAAAAAAATTGAGGTCATTTTTCTAAATTTTATACATATATATAAAATTGATCTGAAAAAAAGAAAAAAATATTCTATTCTTGCTGAGGTTCTTTTCTGTATTTTTCTGTAGTTTCTATAGGGACTATGATTGGACAAGGAAATTTATGTTGGCTAACAGCTTTTGGTTCTCACTAGAGGTTGCCAGATGTCAAATTAACTGACCAGCCAACAGGGATACAGTTGCTAAATGTGGTCTGCATAAGGCCTCCTCTTTGTACAATCTGGGTAATGCTTCACACAGCATGCCAATTAGAACACCATACACTAAAACACATTAAGGCAATTAGTGCCTAACTCCTGTACTGTTTCTGTCTTTGAAACTAAGAATTTCAATGCTATGTGGCATTTGAACACTTGGCAGAAAAACAAGATCTGAAGGACTGGTATTACATTCTTCAGAGCAATACATCAATATAGTTAAGGCTATCTGAAGACTTAGATTATTATTGTATTTTCTTTCTTTTATGAGGTGCCAGACACATTTAATTAAATCATAATCAATGTTATAAATTTGACTCTTACAATCTCAGTAACTCTTAAGAGTTTTAGTCATGTTTCTAGGAAAGGATGTGATATCATCATGTCCTTTACTCAACACAGTTTCTCTTGTGATCTTAATTTTCAAATTTCATCTTATATAGTACTTTCAATATTCAAATTCTGATGCAGAGATTACAGTTTTGATTTTTTGCCCATTGTATTAACTAGAACACTAATTTTTAAAAAATGTTTAAAATATATACAAAAATATCTCACAATTGTGGTACAAAAATATAAATTATAAATCCTCAGGAGAACTTTTAAATGGAGAAATCATTCAAACAATGCACACAGAAATGAGTGACATGGTTGAAGGATTGATCTTATGGAAAACACATCATGACAACTGGAGAAAAGAATATTTCATGTTTGAAATTCAAAATTAGCAATTTAAAAAATTAAAAACTCAAAAGCTACAGAAAATCTTTCAGATCAAAAAAGTCATCACTTTAGCCAATAATACTAACTTTACATGTGAAAGAAACAACTAATTTTGCAATAATATTAGTTCTTTTCAATTAAAATAAATAAATTTATATAAAAGATTAGTTCTTTTGAGCTAAATTAAAATTTATCATCACGTTATGCACTTTAATATTTATTATTTTGGGAAAGTAGTTTTTAAAAGTAACTCAAATACGGGGTCAAAACAGTAAATGTAGATTTAGCTAGGGGCAAGTAAGTTTTGTGGGTAAGAACACAATTTAGTAACTGGTCTGCTCTGACATTGTTTTTGTATAATAAAAATCATCAACTGAAAGAAAAATACAAAGAGCTATTGTTTTATGATCATTTTATTTATTCTTTGAGAGCACGTCCTATGAACTGAGGCATTTATATACTGGGTTATTAGAATAAAATGGCTAATAAAAGATCTTACTACATATTGAATTAATTGCTCTTCTAATTGTTTTCTGGTTTTACTAGTAATTAAGAGCAAACAGTTCAGGTTCTCTGCATGAGAAGAAAATAAAGGAGAATAGCTCATTTTTACTGTTTCAAGAAATATTTAAATCTGTTATTTTAAAATTATTAAAGCATTGTAATTACTCATTTTTTTGAAATTATTAAAGCATTTTAATTACTTTTATTTTGATGTCGGAACCTGTATGGATGAGGAGACTTTCCTTGTCCTTCTGAATAAAAGCGAAAAAGAGAAAATGGATAGCAATCACTATATTTGCTACTGCAGAGTAACTAAAAGGATTCAATACTAAGCACAGCCTTACAAATGAACTGTGACTTCAGTCATCAATGGGGTTTTTAGAGCAGTCATAGTAATTTGGAAAGCACTAAGTAAAACTTTCTATCAAATACACTCCAACTAAAGTAGGAGAAGGAGGAAATTATGCAGAAATGTCAGCATTTTTCCAGTAGCAAAAAATGAAAGCACCACACCCATTTTCATCTGAAATAGCTAGATAATTGAGGGTTGGAGATCAGCCCTGGGATTTCTTTGGAGGGAATGATGCTGAAGCTGAAACTCAAGTACTTTGGCCACCTCATGCGAAGAGTTGACTCATTGGAAAAGACTCTGATGCTGGATTGGGGGAAGGAGGAGAAGGGGATGACAGAGGATGAGATGGCTGGATGGTATCACTGACTCGATGGATGTGAATCTGAGTGAACTCCGGGAGTTGGCAATGGACAGGGAGGCCTGGTGTGCTGCGATTCATGGGATTGCAGAGAGTCGGACATAACTGAGTGGCTGAACTGAACTGACCTGAACTGAAAGGGTGCTTTCAAAAAACCTTGTCTGAATGATTAGCTTTTGATAACTCAGCTCTCCTCAATACCCTGGCAAAGCAATGTTATTAATTCAGTGCTCTACTGACCTGAAGAAACTGGAATCCATGGTGCAGACATTTGATATTTTTGACCCACCTGTGCTCTGCTTTATTGAATATATTTTTTTCTTTTTAGTTTTGGTTGTCAGACATAGTGTAAGTCTGAATAAAAATTTTTTCTGGAAAGTGAGGAAGAAATAAAATGTGAAGGACGTTTTCTCCTCTGAGTTGTAGCCAGTTCAGCATGTTAGGGTTTTAGAATTGGTGTTGCTAGCTTCAAACAAACCATGATCGCTTATTTTAAGGGCCATCAGTTAATGTTGTTAAAGGGCTTCAAAGATGAAAAGCAATAAATATATAAATAAACACACCTCAGATGCTTCATATTGATTGGGGGTTGGTTTTACAGTGCAAAACTGTTGCTTTAGTGGTTGGAAAAGTGATCCAAAGTGAGTTATCATGCCTGAAGCTGAAGGCCAAGGTCATTAATTATTGCCACCTGAGCAGTGCAGCTTACAAAATAAATCTGGCCTGGCCTCAAAACCAGACCCAGAGCATGATGGAGAGTTTAGAAATATTCACAGGAAAAACCAGTGTTCAAGTGCAGCTGCAACTTGTGAATAGAGTTAAGTTATAAAATAACTTGGTGATTTTACAATGCATCGTAAAAACTGATGTCAAACAAGTCTTGATATATACCAACCAACTACCCAGAAATGATTTTTACAATTTTACTCAAAGATATTTGCTTTGATAAATCTCGGCTGTCAGAAATTTATTGTGAGAAGGTAAATTAATCAAGTTAGCTGTGGGATATTACTGCTATTTAGATATTTAGTTGCTTACAGATAGAGATGAGGAGAGATAAAGCCTAAAGTCCCTGAGTGCTGTTATGAATATATGCATTTTTCCTTTCCAGACTCCCTTTGGACTGTCTTTTTACCTCTGTAGGAATATCTTGTATTTCCCAACCATGTTGTAAATACTTATTGCAAGTTTCTTTTCAGGGTCTCTGATTTGACTGTGATCTCACAGATATTTGTTATTTGTGGGTGGGGGAAGGTGAGGACACAAGTGCCTACTCTGTTCTTGCAGTAGCCACAGATGCCCTGTCAAATACCATGCTCCATGCCTAAGCGATTTTACAGGACGTGTCTGCATCACAAGATAATGACATCAGGTAATCACTTCATTTTAAAGGTGAGAAAAATCAAGCTAAAAAAGAATGTGGCAAGAGTGAACGTCGACATTCTAGAAATCAGCAAACTAAAATGGGACTGGAATGGGTGAATTTAACTCAGATGACCATTATATCGACTACTGGGGGCAGAAATCCCTCAGAAGAAATGGAGTACCATCATGGTCAACAAAAGAGTCCAAAATGCAGTACTTGGATGCAATCTCAAAAACAACAGAATGACCTCTGTTCTTTTCCAAGGCGAACCATTCAATATCACAGTAATCCAAGTCTATGCCCCAACCAGTAATGCTGAAGAAGCTGAAGTTGAACGGTTTTAAGAAGACCTACAAGACTTTTTAGAACTAACACCCAAAAAAGATGTCCTTTTCATTATAAATCTCTGGAATGCAGAAGTAGAAAGTCAAGAAACACCTGGAGTAACAGGCAAACTTGGCCTTGGAATGCAGAATGAAGCAGGGCAAAGACTAATAGAGTTTTGCCAAGAAAATTCCCTGGTCATAGCAAACACCCTCTTCCAACAACACNCTTTTAGAACTAACACCCAAAAAAGATGTCCTTTTCATTATAGGGGACTGGAATGCTAAAGTAGGAAGTCAAGAAACACCTGGAGTAACAGGCAAACTTGGCCTTGGAATGCAGAATGAAGCAGGGCAAAGACTAATAGAGTTTTGCCAAGAAAATGCACTGGTCATAGCAAACACCCTCTTCCAACAACACAAGAGAAGACTCTACACATGGACATCACCAGATGGTCAACACCAAAATCAGATTGATTATATTCTTTGCAGCCAAAGATGGAGAAGCTCTATACAGTCAGCAAAAACAAGACCAGGAGCTGACTGTGGCTCAGATCATGAAATGCTTATTACCAAATTCAGACTTAAATTGAAGAAAGTAGGGAAAACTGCTAGACCATTCAGGTATGACCTAAATCAAATCCCTATGATTATACAGTGGAAGTGAGAAATAGATTTAAGGGCCTAGATCTGATAGAGAGAGTGCCTGATGAACTATGGAATGAGGTTCATGACATTGTGCGGGAGACAGGAATCAAGACCATCCCCATGGAAAAGAAATGCAAAAAAGCAAAATGGCTGTCTGGGGAAGCCTTACAAATAGCTGTGAAAAAAAGAGAAGCGAAAAGCAAAGGAGAAAAGGAAAGATATAAGCATCTGAATGCAGAGTTCCAGAGAATACCAAGAAGAGATAAGAAAGCCTTCTTCAGTGATCAATGCAAAGAAATAGAGGAAAATAACAGAATGGGAAAGACTAGAGATCTCTTCAAGAAAACACATCTCTTCAAGAAAACACATATGGATTCCCAAACGGAGGTTTCATAATCTCTGTTATTGTCAGGTGTTTTTCTAAGAATCACAACGTAAATGAAAAGTGTTTCTTAAAAATACAGCCTGAACTGCCTTATAGTGTTCACAAGTATTCCTGGGTCCACAGAAAACCAGGGCCTGAGATACCAGATCTGGAAATGGTGAGCTGAAACACCAGGGAGACATGGTGCTGCTTGCAGCTCAGTCTCTGGTTCTCATGAAAGGAAAAGCTGATCATGGAGCTGCAAGGGGTAGCTAATATATAGGATCAAAATGCCTCATGTTGGCCAAGAAGAATTTTTCAAATGCTGAAAAAGGCAGCATTCTTGAGACTGACACACATTTCAGAAAATGGGAAATAGAAGTCAAAGACTAATATGAGTTAAGTACCCCCTAATCAATTTCCTAAAATTAGATCTGAAGGGCACTGCCCCATAGGTAGGACAACGCTCACTTTGCAGTTGCGGAAACTGCAGGTCAAGGACTCTTCCAAAGCCCTGGTTGTTTTCTCTGAACCATCTGTTTGTGAACCATGAGTTAGAACCCAGAGTTCTTCAAGCACCTCAGGGATTGGTGAGGTGGCAGAGCAGGAGAGGACAAGATGCAGTCCAACAGGTACTTGTGGGACTTCAATTAAAGCAGCAGATTATCTTATTTCTTTTTGAAAAATAAGCTTTACATGTAAGATTTATGTTCATAAAAGATAGTCAAATCCTTTAAGAAACTTTAAAAAACATTGTAAAATATTCTGTCTACATGTCTTTCTTCATTTCTTCATAGTCAGGTTCTGCAGCTTGGTTGTGGAGTGACAGGCTTTAGGAAACGACCTACATTCTGAGCAGGGGGAGCAGAGCCAAGCCTTCTTTTTAAAGACTAGATCAGAATTGAAAGAGACACGTGTACCCCAGTGTTCATCGCAGCATTGTTTATAATAGCCAGGACATGGACGCAACCTAGATGCCCATCAGCAGACGAATGGATAAGAAAGCTGAGGTACATATACACAACGGAGTATTACTCAGCCATTAAAAAGAATACATTTGAATCTGTTCTAATGAGGTGGATGAAACTGGAGCCGATTATACAGAATGAAGTAAGCCAGAAAGAAAAACACCAATACAGTATACTAACACATATATATGGAATTTAGAAATATGGTAATGATAACCCTGTATGCAAGACAGCAAAAGAGACACAGATGCATAGGACAGTCTTTTGGACTCTGTGGGAGAGGGAGTGGGTGGGATGATTTGGAGAATGGCATTGAAATATGTATAATATCACATAAGAAACAAATAGGCAGTCTAGGTTCCATGCAGGATACAGGATGCTTGGGGCTGGTGCACTGGGATGACCCAGAGGGATGGTACGGGGAGGGAGGTGGAAGGGGGGTTCAGGATTGGAAACACATGTACACCTGTGGCAGATTCATGTTGATGTATGGCAAAACCAATACAATATTGTAAAGTAAAAAAAAAATAAAGAACTAGATCAGTTTTTAACAGGATTTTTAAAACACTTTATTTTATACTGGAGTATAGCTGACTTAACACTGTTGTGAGAGTTTCAGGTGGACACCAAAGGGAGGCAGCCATCCATATACATGTATTCATTCTCCCCCAAGCTCCCCTCCTAGCCAGGCTGCCCCATAATATTGAGCAGAGTTCTCTGTGCTCTACAGTAAGTCCTTGTTCCTTCTAAAGTCCAAGTCCAGAGAATCAGGGCAAGAAGTTCCTCAATGAGAGTGCAGGCATGCCTCAGAAAAGATAGTGCGCCCAGTCAGGGCGAGCTCTCCTGAACACGCAGTGTTGACTCAGCCTGCTCTGAAGCTGCCTCCCCTCTTAGGATGTGTCACTGTTGCCTCTTTCTGTTATGACTGCAGACTGCGCCACGGGACTTGTAGTCTTTAGTCATCTTCACAACCCTTTGTTTATTTTCATTTTGTGAACTGTATAGAACTAGACCAACTTGCCCATTAGGTATCCTAAGCTTTATGATTCTTTGTAATTGAAATTTAATAAAAAATGTTTTGAAATGAATAAAAGACAACCTTGGAAATAGATCCTAAGCAGTGGCCTTGAAAACTAATCTCCTACTTGACTCTAACGTGCAACCATTGAGAGCTAATAATACTTCATATTTATTAAGCACCTCAGTTCAGTTCAGTTCAGTTGCTCAGTCATGTCCGACTCTTTGCGACCCCATGTATCGCAGCACGCCAGGCCTCTCTGTCCATCACCAACTCCCAGAGTTTACCCAAACCGGTGTCCATCGAATCGGTGATGCCATCCAACCATCTCATCCTCTGTGATCCCCTTCTCCTGCCCTCAACCTTTCCCAGCATCAGGGTCTTTTCAAATGAGTCAGCTCTTTGCATCAGGTGGCCAAAATATTGGAGTTTCAGCTTCAACATCAGTCCTTCCAATGAACACCCAAGACTGATCTTGTTTAGAATGGACTGGTTTGATCTCCTTGCAGTCCTAGGGACTCTCAAGAGTCTTCTCCAGCATCACAGTTCAAAAGCATCAATTCTTTGGTGCTCAGCTTTTTTTAGAGTCCAACTCTCACATCCATACATGACTACTGGAAAAACCATAGCCTTGACTAGACAGA
>SJYT01034506.1:0-11687 GCA_006410635.1 Cephalophus harveyi
AAAAAAAAAAGAATACCTAACTTGCACTCTTCTGCACAAATCACAAGGAAAATTGTATGTGAAGATGTCTTTTACTTTATAAGTATTTGATAAATGCAAATAATGATAAACCAGTAGAATAATCTTTGAGAGATTCAAGTAGAGAGAAGTTATTAGAGCTCTCAGGACATCACTCAGATTCTACTTGCATCCAGTTTTCATAAGCTTGATTTCTCTGGTTTAATTGGAAGAAGGAAGTTGAAGGTAGTGAGAGGTAAGACTGTGGGCAGTGGGCACAGACACACAGTTACAGTATATATATAGTTGTGTATTTATATCTGTATTTTATACTTGTTCTTTACAAGTATGTATACTTGGAACTAAAGGATAGAAAAAACAAGTGTAAAGAGCACACGAAAATACTTGGAAAGCCATAGTTTGGGGTCAGTTAACATAGGGGGAAAAGCAACTTTATGCAGCAAGATAGCTCAAGCATATCATGCTTTCATCAAACACAGTACAGTGATTAATGACAATAATTACAACTCTGTGTCATCAGATAAAGGTTGACTTCTGCTTGTTATGCTGTCTTTGTGATAGCAAGGCTGCATGTAGCATTTGAGAAATATTTTTCTCCAAAACAGAAATCTAAATATATTTAGGCACAAAAGAGTGACCTTCACTCAACTGGACATGTTGCTCCACAATAGATAGAACATTAGCAAATTTTAAGAGTGATCTAGAGCTATAGGGGCTTAATCCCAACATTTGATGTGCTGGTAAAAAGTTCCAGGATTTCAGATCCTTAGGGAGCCCTTCAACTGACAAGGAAAGAGTGGTTACTTATTTTCCTCCACAGATAGCTGGTCTGTGAAGAGTGTTTTTAGATGACTAAGTCAAAATAGGAATATTGTGCAATTCATTAACTAATGGTTAGTATAGAAAAGTGATAATAATATAAGGCAAAAAAGAATACTCTTAAAGTCTAATGGAATCACGTTTTTCCTACCTTTAAACAACAGAATTCAATTCCAAGCACAGTGCCAATTTTCACGAACCTATTTGCAGACACTTTCAATGGTTAACTATTGAATAAAAATAAAATGGAAAAATATGGTCTTTCAACTCAAGAGCTTAGTAAGTAAGATGACAAATAGGAAACCATGAGATCGTCATAGACTGTTAGACCTATAATAAGGAAATTTTATAATTTAAGCCTGCAGTTTCCAAATCTGTTAGATACCTTTTTGTTTGTTTGTTTTTTTAATTTCAAAGAATCTCGGTTAATGTTCACTGGAACACATTTTGGAAAACACTGAACTGCAGTATACACATCACTATCGTCTGATCCCTGCCTAACTTTTTTGCATCATCTCTGCCCTCTGCTTTCCAAATCTTTTGAGCTTGAGGCATGTTGGAATATTCATGATCAAGTTTTGGAAGCAATGATTCTACAAAGTGGGATGGGTATAACACGAGGAATATATTAAAATGTATTGTATATTTAAAAAACTCAGAATTTCTGTTTCTATTTCATCTAAATATTAAACTAAAATAAATTGTATAGCTATCTAATACACAAACTAACATCTGTACTTATACATAATTTATAAATTATGTTTAGATAATGAGAGTCTATGCCCAAAATATTTTTCCTAAAAGGGGTGCACAATTAAAAATAAATGGACCACTGCTCTAAAGATTTTGTGATGTCTTTTCTTATACTATTCCTATTCCCATTGCCTTTTTCGTGTTCATATATAAGTCTATTCCACCAAACCACAAGTTCTTTAAAACATCTTTGTAGACCCCTGAGCTATTATATCATTAGGGATTCTATAAAGATTTTTTTTTAATAAATTGACAAGTGAGCAAATGAATTCCCAAGCCTGGGTGCATTGTCTGGATCACACACAAAGGAAAGTTGAAATAGAAAATCACCTTACTGCCAATTTGCATTCCTTCTTGCCAAATTCATAGCCTAACCAGACAGATACTTTTTACCTCGCATTTATTTTTCAGAGGGGATAACTGGGAAATTTTCTCTTTATATCCATTCCTGTCTCATCTTCAAAGATTAAATCGATGAGAATGGAGAAGATAATCCCAGCTAGAAATTAGAAGCTATGGGAACATGTAAAAATTGTAATTATTTATGGTGGAAAAGATAATTAACTGACAGATGCCTTGCCCTAATTATAACACTCTGTCAATTACTTGGCCCCATTTATCAAGATCTCCAACTTCTCCAGATCATTTTGCTGCTCAAATTAGTATGTACAGGGATATTTTTTTCCCACTCCCTTCATTAGACTAATGTGCTTCTCCTCTTGGAAGTTTAGAAATGACTGTAGAATCTTGTTCCACTGCACAACACTTCCCCAGGCACTTTCTCATGTAAGAGAAAGGGTTTGAGATATCTCTCAAGATTATCCATGTCTGTATAGATTGATCATCCCCTATATACCTTAATTATATTGAGTTTAAAAAATGTAATATAAAGATATGTCCAATTATTCTAAGTAAAGACTAAAGAAAAAGAAAGGCCAGCAGAGAAAGATTGTCTATTATTGACAAGACCTATGGAGTATTAAGAAATAAGAAGTAACACCCACATTGGTTTAAGATTTTCAAGGTAGAATAAACAAGTCTAGGATTTTTTTCATCTTTAAACTTACCTGTAGGAAAAAGTCAGTGATTTTTCAAGGTCCTTTCAAACTGTTCAGGGAGGGGAACACTGGCTTTGCCTAAAGATCACCAAGGATACGGAAGAGACGTGGTAGTGATTTATGCATTTGTTTGCATTTTGTCTTATGCCACAGAGTGAAGAGAGGAGGGCTAGTTCTGTCTTGAATTACGACTTAGAGAAGGTATTGAGTTGTGGGTTGGTGAAATCACACCTAGAATACCATGGTCAAGTTGGGGCATCACAGCTGCAGAAAGAAGGCAGTACATAATTTGGAGGGAGTTCAGAGACAAGCAAGGAGAGTGATAAAGGTATTGGAAGACATAACTTATGTGGCAAGATTAATGCCCCAGACTATCTATCCATACACAAAGCTTGCCAGGATGACTAAGGTGATGACATGATAATACTTGAAAAGCATAAACAACCAAGGGGCAGGAGGATGACTAGGGTTGGAGATACTCATAACTTACAGGGATGAATAATTAATGTTTCCAAGGGCTGGAGAGGAAGGGTTAGTATGAATATCAGGACACAACAGTGCTCTCGAAGTAGTTAATTAAACTGATTGGGATTGTTGTTGTTGTTGTTTTGCTTTGTTTCACCGTAATTATTGGTTGCTCCTAGATTATATGATGCACTGTAGAAAGAAGGAAAGAAATAGAGTTCAGGTAGTGGAGGGTAAACCCACAATTATTATGCCTTCCTGGGACCACTGTCTCTGGAAGGAATAGGCCTGGTAAAACTAACCAGATTACTTCTTGTAACTGTAATGCCAAAACTTCTGTGAACAACTAGGAACAGTACTTTTGACATTTTTTTGTAACATTTTATTATAGGTATATAAGGCCTTCTCAGGTGGCTCAGTGGTAAAGAATCTGCCTGTCAGTGTTGGAGATGAGGGTTTGATCCCTGGGTTGGGAAGATATCCTGGAGAAGGAAATGGCAACTCCATGCGGTATTTCTGCCTGGAAATCCCCTGAAGAGAGAAGCGTGGAGGGCTACAGTCCACGGGGTTGTAAAAGAGTCAGACACAGTGTTGCAACTGGAGTTTTGAAGTCACTCATTATTCTTTTAATAAATACTAATCTTTAAAAACATAATTTAACCAAATATTTCTCATTTTTTCTCTTTCAAATATTCTTACCATTCAATGGTCAACAAATTTTCTTTTGTAAAGGATTATAAAGTAGGTATTTTAGGATATGCATGTCACATGGTCTCCATAAATAATCTGTTGTAAGAAAAATCAAGAACATGCAAAATACAGGCAAATGGGAGTGGTAGTGTTCTAGTAAAACCTTATTTATAAACACATATTTGAATTTCACATTATTTTCATGGATCATATTTCTTTTTTTTTTTATTTTTCTAAATGACATTTTTTGAAAAATATTTTTAGCTCAAGGATGGTACAGAAGTAAGCAATGAAATGGTTCTTTCAACCTAATCAAATGTGTGAGTGATATTTCCCATATTTCCAATCACATTACTTATTAAGAGACTAAGCAACTTCTGATTCTAAAGTTGACATATTGAAATCTCTGAATTAAAGGAAGTTAGAGAGAAAATGTCCTTCAGCCACAATGGACTGACAGAAATCTATGGAAAGCAATGATGATGACTTTGATGGTGACAAGAAAAATATATCATCATTATATGGAATTAACCTGAGGCCTCTGTCAGTTATCAACCACTTTTACTTCATAGAAATAATTAGGTAGTCTCAAAAAGAACAAGGGGCATAACACATATAAATGTTCTTTGTCTACTCTACACTTTTCTTTATCCAGGTTTCCCTAGGAAAAAAAATTTCCCCTTCTGTGCCGCAGAAGAGGAATAGAAAATATTAATTCTTTTTCAGCCACTATAAGGATATCTGTCCACTGTAAGGATAATCAGTGGACAAGGCATTGTCATTTCCATTTTCTTCTGAGTCACTAAAATATGGATGAAATGATACTAAAATATGAAAATTAAATCTACCAAGAAGAGCTTTAGAGTCATGATTACAATTAATCAGATATTTCTATAAATCAGAATGTACATCAAAATGGCCAATTTGGAACATTGTAAAAATGAATAACAATCTCAAAGAACTTTCAAGCTGAAATGGTTATCTTGGAGGAATGACTTTCTTAAAATGATGCTTCCAGCTCAGATGGTGACTCACAGGTGAGGCAGCCTAACTGTATGTGTTATTTTGTCTGATAGAGAAAGCAATGGCTTTAGTTTTGTATGCTTTCAATTCACTTGAGTAAAAAAGGCACCCAAATAAACACATGTTTATCTTTGCAACTAAATAGAAATGATTTTCCTTTTCTGCTTTATAGTGTTTAGTAAAAATAAGTTGGGGACTTCACAATTGCAACTTTCGTCAGCTTTATAGAACAGCTTTATGTTTTTCAATGTCTTTTAATAGGTTTACAGCATCAAAGCTAACAATGTTTAATAAAGCCAATAAATAACTGCATTATAAACTTGAAGGTTTATGTTGCACAAAGGTAACAAATTTACCCTTGGTGGGAGGAAACATTTTACAGTACATGCATGAAAGAAAGGAGATGAAAAGCAACTATCTCTTTACAGTTTAAGGCTAGTTGAATTACTACCATTTTCTCAATCACATGAAGCAGTAAGAATTTATAATAGAAGAATATTGTCTCTGTGAAATGGATTGCAGATTTTGATCACTGCCTCTAACTTAACCACATATTCCCTATATCTACAGATAGCATGCAGTAAAATGAGAAAATATTGTTGATTCTGAAGAAAATGCATACTAATTTTGATAAATTTATATGGGTTGCAAAATAAAATTTGATTAGATTCCAAGTCTCTAGAAAATAAATTGGAAAATACTTAAACATGAAGATACACTGAAGTTTAAGAACAAGTGGGATTAGTTGATTCAAAGGATGTTGTATTAAAACAGTGACACAACAAGAAGGTTCCCAGGAGAGTAGGGATCAAGAAGGTACAAAATATATGAATGCAAAGGATTGACCATGGATATTTTATGCCCTGTTCCACTTCTAGATGATCAGAGCCAAGACTGAAAAATATTGCAAAAACGAAGCTTTAGTCTAATGTTTCAAATCATAGGGTTGGGAGTTTGGATCCAGACCCAAGCTCGGATATTCACCTGCTGTACATCCTTGGGCAAGTTACTTAACCCCTCTGTGCCTCAGTTTCCTCATCTGTTAAATGGGAGGAGTGCATACCACCCATGAAGTTATAATGAGGTACTGTCTTACGTATTTTACCTGTTTGGAAGTAAAAGCTAAACACATATTTGATAGTGAAATAAGAGTTTACCTTGGCCCTCTATTGTCTCTTCTCTGTTTATCAGCCAAGTCCCCCTGAACTCACAGCAGTCTTTTGCCCACCTTGAATCCCTCCACAGGCAGGTCCATCCCCTGTGGATCAGTTCCCTCATCCTTTCAAAAACTCCTTCCCTTTCATCTTATCAAATCTTGCTTTACCTACATCAGTTTGCTAAATCTGATAAGCTACTCGTGACTAACATCTTTGAAGCTATGCTCTGGATAATCTTTACATTGCCCAAATCTTTCCATGCAGCATCTCATTTAATTTAATTTACACCTGTGGGGTAAGGACTCTGTCATATTAGAGCTAAAGAAAGTAATGCTCAAATTTTAATAAATTACACAAGATCAGAAAAACAGCACCTGGCAGGGTCTAAATAAAGGCTTGAGGAGCTGGGCTGGCCCAGTCCACCACAGTGTATCCACACATTGGAAATCAAATCTGGGATGATGTGGAAACTCATTGCTCTGGTTCCACACAAAAATTCTAACAAAAGCCTCTGCAGAGCACCCTTCCACTCCAAATTCCAGTTCCCAGCACACTAACGGAGAAGTGTTTGGAGGGAAGAAGAGAGTTACAGATGCTGCCCCTATCCGCAAATACTTAGGAAGTCAGATGACTAAGTCTGCAATCCTCAAGTGTGACCATTGGTCTAATCTTTGCATTTTCAGATTTGAAAAGTTGTCTTCTCACTGTCACTGTATTCTGTAAAAACCCCACAACTCATGAATTCTGCTTTCATTTGGAAATGACTTCTCAGACATGAGCCTTCACACAACTAGAGTCAAAAAAACAAAATTAAAGAAGCGCATATTACAGAGATGCTGACCTGCAGAGGCCAGCTGGTTAAAGCCACCATATGTGAATGCACCCCACTCGCCCAGTTTTCTTTCTCTACATTCCTAGTCATTCATTTGCCTATAATTCATCATAGTGTGTTTAATTTAAAATTAATTCCCCAGCTAATTTTAAGATTTATGGCCCAGTCTTTGTCTCACAACACTGACTACACTGAGAAAGGAATTCAACTGAAAAATAATGAATCTGGAGTTTTAAACTGTCTTCACATTGAGTTGCAATAAGTGCATTATCAGTCCAATAAACTAGGTCTTATTTTTAAATACATTGAAAGAAAACAAAAGATAGGCAATCAGATTGCATTTCCAGCAGGCCGAATTCTCAAGAGGCCCAGTATGTCTTTAATTCTGAAGAGAAATTACCTGTCCTAAGAAGAACCTGAAGGGAGGGATGGCCATGATTTAGATGTCTCCAGCGTGGGGTCCCTGGGGAAGACATTGTCAAGTATATCTGATGGGGAAAAGAGGATATTGAGACATGGAGTCATTACACAACCTGCCCGAGGACTATACACCCCTGGAGAGACCCACCAAACCCCTCTCCCACCCTCCTCCTGCTCCCCCTCCAGCTCACAGGCCCATTTTTGTGTAAGACTTTTTTCTGACTTAGATAATTTTTGCACTGCTCCTTCTCTTACCAAGTGGCTCCACCTCAAACTTCAGTCTCAGCTTAAATCCCTCTGAGGCCTTCCACAGCTACTCTATCTGATAGTAGAGCTCCTTTTCTGTTTGTTCTCAGCATGCTGTTTGTTTGCTTTATAGCAGTTGACTTTTATAAATATAGATCCACTTGGTTTTCAGCCTTCCTCTTTCATCCACCCACTAGAATGAAAAGTTGAAGAGGGTAAGACCCTGGCTCCCTTTCAATAGACTCCATTGTACACAAAGCACTGGTATGGCACCCAATGCATTAAAGGCTTCCAGGGAGTTGTTGTTGCTGTTGTTTTCTTTTTAATGGATAAAAGCAAAGAATAAACAGAAAAAAGAAAGGTGGGAGTGTTAAGTGGAAAGGAAAGACTGAGCCCAAATTCTATCTGACTGTAGGATGCTGGATTTGAACACCTTTGGATCCTCGGTAGAGAGCAGCTAGAATCATTTGCAGCAGATAGGAAAGTTGACATTAAGAGTGAGAGACATGTGATCTTGATAGTATAAACCATTGGCAAGAGTGGAAAAGCAGGGTCTTAGGGACTTGCTCTCAGTCAGTGTTTAATCTGAACAACTGCTCTCCACCTAGGGGAACCTGTCTCATCAACAAGGCCAGAAAAGCTAGCCCCTTGGTCACTTGTGGCTCTCTCCATCCGATGGACTATTTGCCTTGCAGATGTGTTCATCACTCAGCCGTGTCCGACTCCTTGCCACCCTATGGATTGTAACCCATCAGACTCCTCGTCCATGAAATTCTCCAGGCAAGAATACTGAAGTGGATAGCTATGCCCTTCTTCTTCACGGGCTCTTCCCAACCCAGGGAGCAAACCCATGTCTCTTGTGCCTCCTGCACAGCAGGTGGGTTCTTTACACGGTGAGCCACTTGGGAAGCCCTGCCTTGAATGGAAGAGGTGCAACTTACACTTGTGCATTCTTTCTTTTCCTTGACCGGTTTTCTTTACTTCTTCTCTTTCATTCTTTCTCCTCATCATTTTTGAGCTTTTAAGATGTTTGTATTTACTAATTATCTTATTCTAATTATTTTAAACAATGTAATTTTTGTCTGTCTTACTTTATTACTTTTTGATATCCTAATTGGTATTTTTTATTAAAATATTAATAAGCCTTATTTTGCCTCTTTAAGATAATTGTATTAACTTGGGTTACTGTCACTAAATTGCATAGACTGGATGGTTTGAGTAGCAGAAATTTGTTTCTCACAGTTCTAAAAGCTGGAAGTCCAAGACCAGGGTGACAGAATGGTCAGCGTGGTTGGGTGTCATAAGGGCTCTCTTTCTGACTTGCTGACAGAGGCCTTCTCATTCTGCCCTCCTATGAACAGGGGGAGAGACAGTGTAAGCTCTCTGGCATCTGTGCTTATAATGATACTAATCCCATCATGAGTGTCTCACCCTCCTGACCTCATCGAAATCTAAGTACCTCCCAAGGGCCCTGTCTTCAAATACTATCACCTTGAGGGTTAGGGCATCAATACAGATATGTGAGAGGACCCAGTTCAGTCTTTAGCCCTGTTTAACCATTTTATGACCATTTCCTTTTTTTCTCTCTCTCTTTGACTCCTTAAATCCCTCTTTTCATTTTACATCATTTACTCATTAATACAGAACTCCATTTAAAATTTCAAACCATAATTTTTGTTTTTCATACTTCCTTTCAAGAGTGATAAACAAGGCTCAGGATAACATATTTATGTGCTAAAATATTGTCAAGCTGGGAGATCCAGTGACCTGTCCAAGTGAGAATTTTTAAAGTATGGAGGGTCACAAAGATCACCTAAAGATGTTCCTCATATGAGATCTTCAGCCAAAGGGAAACAAAAGCAAAACCAGGGCTGGAGAGGAGGGGAGCTGTTGGGGATGGATAGGACAAATGGTGTTTTTCTCATCTGCAGTCAGAAGCCACAAGAAACAAAGGGAATTATGAGTTCAAATAATACCTACTGCAAGTATTTCCAGTTGCCATATTTTTAAAGGTGCTTTTCAAATATTTTTCAAGAAAACCTCCAAACAGTTCTTTCAAACATCCTTTTGTGACTCAGACATATTCCTTTTATAATTAGAAAAAGTATATAACTATTCACTCTCCCACTATTATGCCACCACAAATGTGTGTATCACCCAGCTTTCTTTCACCTTCTTTACCTCCTATGCCATTCCCATGAAAGGCATATAGTTGTGATTTGCAACTATAAGTTGGTATTAAGGGGTTATTACCAGAGAGGCTTCCCTGGTGGCTCAGATGGTAAAGCGTGTGCCTGCAATGCAGGAGACCTGGGTTCAATTCCTGGGTTGGGAAGATGCACTGGAGAAGGAAATGGCAATCTACTCCAGTACTCTTCCCTGGAAAATCCCATGGACATAGGAGCCTGATAGGCTACAGTCCATGGGGTTGCAAAGAGTCGGACACGACTGAACAACCTCATTTTCACTTTCACTTTTCACCAGAGATGACTCAGTAACTTTTCAAAGGCTTTTCAGATATTTGAAGATCAGAATGCTTACATATAAACTGAGATAAACATTTTTGTTACTTTCTGAGGTCATCACTATCTGACCATGACTATATTTGAACCATAAAGTTTCAGGAAGAAGAAAGAAAAATAGCAAGGCTAGATAAATATTCTAACCCCTTACACTGTTCTTTTTCCATGAAAATGTTTTCAGAAACTTTGAGCATTCAGTGTTAGAAAAAACCAATTATTATTCATCATGCCTACTTCACCTGATGCAAAGAGCCAACTCATTGGAAAAGACTCTGATGCTGGGAAAGATAGAGGGAAAGAGGAGAAGAGGGTGACAGGGGGTGGATGGTTGGCATCACTGACTCAATGAACATGAATCTGAGCAAAATCCGGGAGACAGTGAAGGACAGGGAAGCCTGGTGTGCTGCATCCATGGGTCGCAAGGAGTCAGACATGATTTAGTAACTGAACAACAAACAATGATAACCTCCCACCCCTGCCTATAGCATCCTTCTGTAAATTACAAAGTTAACCAAACAGTGAATGAGTAGATCCAAAGGTTGCTGACTATTCAACATACAGTAAATTTGTTTTCAGGTTAAGAACAGCAACAAAATCCAGACTAACAAGATGTCTTGCTTTAATAAGTACTAAACATAAATGTAGGATTAATTGCATATTGTTTTAAGCCACTTAAATAATCAAATATTAGCAATGAAGGAAGCAATATAATTTGTCTTGCTAAAAAAAAATTAGCTTCATTAATGAGGCTAAAAACATGAACCATTATAATACTATGGGATGGTGGATCTATGAAGCTGCACAGATACATTTTTGTTTGTTCTATAAGGTTACTCTGAAAGTAATTAAAACTATGTATATATATATATATAGCATATATATACTATATATATATATATATCCATGGAACACATGCATGTCAAGGTTCAAATTTCAGCCTCTAGTCAGCCCACTCCAGTGTTCTTGCCTGGAGAATCCCAGGGACAGAGGAGCCTGATGGGCTGCCGTCTATGGGGTCGCACAGAGTCGGACACAACTGACGCGACTTAGCAGCAGCAACAGCAGCAGCTAAAAACTACCCTATGATCTTAGGAAACTAACAAACCTCTAGGCTTCAGACTCTATCATAAAGTAAAGATAATAGTGGTAACTCCTCTATAGATTTATGAAGATTTAGAAGATAATAGAGGTGGAAGTTTCAGTGTCTGACATAAGTATATGGTATTTTCTAGCTGTTATCAGTGTTACTGTCCTGATCATTGTCAACTTTCTGCCAGGTTCATTTTTTAAAGATCAGCATTTTTGCTTGAATTTACATAATTTCTGATCTTACTTTCCTAATAGTGTGATGGTAGTTGATAACATACTTTAGGAAAGATAAATAGAATATTTACATCAGTTCAGTTCAGTTCAGTTCAGTCGCTCAGTCGTGTCCGACTCTTTGCGACCCCATGAATCCCGGCACGCCAGGCCTCCCTGTTCATCACCAACTCCCGGAATTCACTCAGACTCACGTTCATCGAGTCCATGATGCCATCCAGCCATCTCATCCTCGGTCATCCCCTTCTCCTCCTGCCCCCAATCCCTCCCAGCATCAGAGTCTTTTCCAATGAGTCACCTCTTCGCATGAGGTGGCCAAAGTACTGGAGTTTCAGCTTTAGCATCATTCCTTCCAAAGAAATCC
>SJYT01034506.1:11891-34834 GCA_006410635.1 Cephalophus harveyi
CTCAAGAGTCTTCTCCAACACCACACTTCAAAAGCATCAATTCTTCGGCGATCAGCCTTCTTCACAGTCCAACTCTCACATCCATACATGACCACAGGAAAAACCATAGCCTTGACTAGACGGACCTTAGTCGGCAAAGTAATGTCTCTGCTTTTGAAAATGCTATCTAGGTTGGACATAACTTTTCTTCCAAGGAGTAAGCGTCTTCTAATTTCATGGCTGCAGTCACCATCAGCAGTGATTTTGGAGCCTAAAAAAATAAAGTCTGGCACTGTTTCCACTGTTTCCCCATCTATTTCCCATGAAGTGATGGGACCAGATGCCATGATCTTCGTTTTCTGAATGTTGAGCTTTAAGCCAACTTTTTCGCTCTCCTCTTTCACTTTCATCAAAGAAATCTTGAATGCTACTACTTTTATATACAGATAAAAGTATTTAACAGTGGTCTCTAGCTTCCAGGATCTAATGTCTGATGGTCTGAGGTGGAGCTGATGTAATAATAATATAAATAAAGTGTACAGTAAATGGAATGTGCTTGAATCATCCCAAAACCATCCACTGGCAACTCAGTCCATGGAAAAATTGTCTTCCATAAAATCAGTCCCTGGAGCCAAAAAGGTTGGGGATCGCTAATTGAGAAGAGGGAAAAATTTGTGGACAACATGAAAAACCAAAAAAACAGTGACGAATCATGTTAGTAATTTTTAAAGCAAATCAGGAAAAGTTTTCACTTTTATCCAGTTGTACGCTTGAGAGAGAAAAACAAAACTCTTTTTATTTAGCACGTTAAATCATTGGTATGGTATATCAACAATTCATAACACTTTTTTTTTAGTTGACAAAATTATTGCGTTTATAAAATTAAAAGTAAATCAGGAACATTGTAAACATTCATGGATGCGAATTGATGCCATGTCTGCAGGCACTGAAAATATTTTTATGTTCAACATCTTGAACTTTTCTTTTTCTATTTGTGAAGAAGGAAAAGACAAAAGAATAAATGGCACAATGACTTGTTCCTGATGGGGACACATTAAGTACCCTAGAAGAGCCTGTAAGAGGCCTTTGAATCCTTACTCAGTTGTGCTAGTTTATAAATCCCTAGGGATTAGCCGGTCATTGACAACTAAGCCTGGGAAATGCATTTGGTACTGGTTCTTGTTAATAAATGTTAAAACTACTTATCTAGAAAATTCAGTGCTGATTGGATACAGATTTGAGCAAATCAAAGTCCAACTCTAAAAACAGCTTTCAAGTTTGGGAGGTTTTCTATCTGTTTCCATGAAAGCACAAGGAGAAGCATTAATTGCAAAGCACATTTAAATACAAAAGACTCCATGGAGCATTCAATACTTCCTATGTGAATTTTCAGGAGGGGAAAAAAAAAAAAAACGGTCTTTCATGCAAACAATCTCCAACTACTCCTTTCCACTCAGAATTCATAATTACGCTTAATCTGCTACTCCTTTTGGCTCACTTACAGGTCCTCTTGGCAGGTAGTGAATGCAAAATCATTTTAATGGGGGGTCCCCTGGGAATAGAGCAAAAGTTTCGATCATTTACGGGTGGTTCACAATGGAGTACGGCCAGCTGTCGGGCACCCTGAGCACGAAGACCACAGCTCCCTTAAAGCTGCCATTTGCACGTCTGTCTTCAGGTCAGCAACCTAGAAAGGAAGAGGCCACCTGTGAGAATGGGAAACCAGCCACTGAACGGACTGCCAGTGCCAAAGCCAGTCAGGAAAGTCCCAATGTGATAGGGCAATGCCCAGAGGGGTGCACTCCTGTCTGCTTTTCTTTTGGCCGAGTTGCCCCAAGGGGCAAGTGTTAATGAGAATAAGGCTCCCAGAGATGAAGGTATCAACACTTTGTTGAATGCATTTTATCTGTGTGTATGTACATTTTATTTTCTATTTAAAATAAATTTAATGCTTCCCATTTCGAAGAAAGTTGTTTATCAAAATCATTTACTCAATCATTTGTTCTTTTTAATAAATATTCTTGAGTGGTTAAGGCATTAAATTGCAAATCCCCTGTGCCTTTAAAAAAAATAAAACTGTTATCAAAAAGATGTTTCTTAAGTTATTTTTCTTTAAAAAAAGAAATCTCTCAAGTTCTCAGCATTTTACAGACACACACTATAGTTTTTTTCTAACTTTTTGGGAAAAGCATTTTCCAAACATAATGTACTATTGTTTACTCCTGACTTCAGTAGCCTTTTAACCTTATATATAATATGTATGTTTATATACATATATACATACACAAATGTTTATTTGTGAATTACTTATTAAGTACTTACAATGTGGTGAGCTTTGGACTAAATGCTGGGTGTAAAAGGAAAAGTAGGACACAGCTCAGACCTTCTGAAACACTACCAGAAAACAGGAAAATATGCTTGCGGACAAGCTTGATGCTGTAAGCTGTTAAAGACTCTAAAATTAATGTGTATTAGCTATGGCTAAAGTCCAAAAGAAAAAGAAGTAACACAAGCAAAGATGTTATTTAAAAAACATGCCTGACTTGCCCCCCACCATTAGGGTTTGTGTGCATGCATGCTAAGTCTCTTCTGTCGTGTCCGACTGTGCAACTCTATGGCCAGGCTCCTGTGTCCATGGGATTCTCCAGACAAGAATACTGCAGTGAGTTGCCTTCCTAACCCAAGAATCAAACCAGCGTCTCTTACATCTCCTGCACTGGCAGCCCAGTTCTTTACCACTGGTGCCACCTATTATACTTCAGTTTTAATTTATAAAAAAAAAACAAAAACCTATAGATAGCAATGTTTCTAAATTTCTATCCATCATCTCTATTTTATTTTGAGCTAACCCTGTGACTGGAGGAGGAAATGGCAACCCACTCCAGTATTCTTGCCTGGAGAATTCTGTGGACAGGGGAGCCTGGTGGGCTACAGTCCATGTGGTGGCAAGAAGTCAGACAAGACTGAGCTACTGAACACAGACACAAGCTCTATAATTAAGTCATGATCAGGGTTCACAGTAACCACATGTTGATTGGGAGCCAGAGCTTCAGACTGTTCAGACAGGGAGGCCAAAGATTCTAATGTGTATGTACATACATAAAAGCTTGAGACACTTGTAGTGAACAGGAAGATGTCTGGGGCTATTTGCTTGGGTCCTTAGGTAGCTTCAGACCCAAGCAGTCAAAATTTGACTAAGAAGAAGATAATCCTTGATTATGAGAGCATGTTGTGTTTTTTTTTTTTATTGTTTAAATTTTTATACACTTTTTACTAATTGTATTTCATTTACAGTTATTACAAAATATTGGCTATATTCCCCACATTGTACAATACAACCCTATAACCTATCTTACACCTGTCTGACTTATTGCACTTAACACCTTCCAAGTCTATCCATGTTGGTGCAAATGGCAAGATTTCATTCTTTTTTCTGGCTGAGTAATATTTCATTATATATATATATGTGTGTGTACCACATCTTCATTATCCATTCCTCTGTTGACAAACACTTGGGTTGCTTCCATATCTTGGTTATTGTAAATAGTGCTCTTATGAACATCTTTTCAAATGCTTCTTCATACATAAAGCACACAAGTTATATATATATATATACATCCAGGAGTAAATTGTTGGGTCATATAACAGTTCTATTAGTTTCTTTGAGAAACTTTCATATTGTTTCCCACATCTGTACCAAGTTACATTACCACCAACAGTGAATGAGGGTTCCCTTTTCTATACATTCTTGTCAATACTTGCAGTTTGTATTCGTTTTGGATAGTCATTTTGACTGGTGTGATATGATAGCTCACTGTGGTTTTGATTTTCATTTCCCTGGTGATTAGTGATGTTGAGTATCTTTTCATGTGCCTGTTTGCCATCTGCATTTCCTTTTTGAAAAGATGCTTATTTAGTGTTTCTGCCCTTTATTTAATTGGGTTGTCTGTATTTTTTTTGATATTGAGTTATATAAGCTGTTTACATATGTTAGATATTAATTCTTCATCCCTGGGAAACTTAGAGAAAACCAAATTCAAAAGAGAGTACAATTCTATATTTTCATCACAAGAAGTGTTTATTGAACATTTTTAGGCTCTAGCGTTTTTTTAACAATAGCTGACAAGAGGATATATAATCTCAGACACAAACACAAATATTTCTAACCAACAGCAGTGAAGTGTTAACATAAGAGAATCTGGCTGAATAGCACTAGCCTTAAAATGTTTTTGTAGGCCTGAAATGGTATAAAAATAAAAAGTTAAAAAAAAAAAGAAAGAGCTCCTCCCTGGCTACCCAGTCACCTTTCATTTCACTAACCTATTCATATTTCAGTTCTCTGTATTCCACTTGTTAATATGATTTGACATGATTTCTGAGTTTTATGTAATCAGTTTATCTGTAGATTTCTCACCTTCCCCCTAGAATGTAAACTTACTGAGGGCAAGGAACTTATATGTCTTAACTTTCAGTTCAGTTCAGTTCAGTCGCTCAGTCATGTCTGACTCTTTGCGACCCCATGAATCGCAGCACACCAGGCCTCCCTGTTCATCATCTCTCAGAGCTCACTTAGACTCACGTCCATCGAGGCAGTGATGCCATCCAGCCATTTCATCCTCGGTCGTCCCCTTCTCCTCCTGCCCCCAATCCCTCCCAGCATCAGAGTCTTTTCCAATGAGTCAAGTCTTCGCATGAGGTGGCCAAAGTACTGGAGTTTCAGCTTTAGCATCATTCCTTCCAAAGAAATCCCAGGGTTGATCTCCTTCAGAATGGACTGGTTGGATCTCCTTGCAGTCCAAGGGACTCTCAAGAGTCTTCTCCAGCAACAAAGTTCAAAAGCATCAATTCTTCAGTGCTCAGCCTTCTTCACAGCCCAACTCTCACATCCATACATGACCACAGGAAAAACCATAGCCTTGACTAGACGGACCTTAGTCGGCAAAGTAATGTCTCTGCTTTTGAATATACTATCTAGGTTGGTCATAACTTTTCTTCCAAGGAGTAAGTGTCTTCTAATTTCATGGCTGCAGTCACCATCAGCAGTGATTTTGGAGCCCCAAAAAATAAAATCTGACACTGTCTCCACTGTTTCCCCATCTATTTCCCATGAAGTGATGGGACCGGATGCCATGATCTTCGTTTTACCTTTAGTATAAGCTAAAATTAAAACATTCTATTTCTAACTTGTAGGTTCCTTGTCTGTCTCATCCTATTTGTCATTGCCATTCTAAGCTAAGCCAGTTTCATGCTTTGGATGGAAATATTTAATTGGGCTACTTCCATTCTTACTCTGGTGTAGATTATTTACTGATTAGTAGCAATAGTAATCACATACAAATGCAAATCAGATTTTAATAATTCCTTTAAAAGTACAATAGCTTCCCTTTAGACTTAGGATAAAATTCATAGTCCTCACCATGGTTTGTGAGGCCGCTGACTGCCTCTGAGATCTTCTGTTCTCCAATCTTCCCCTATTTTTGCTCAGCACTTAAAGTGCTGTTTTCTGTGCCTCAAACACATTTTTCCAACATTCTTCCCCAATCATTCATACCTCTGCTCAAATGTCACCTCTATTACTCTCCTTAATATATGTTTAAAGGGTTTGCCCCTCTACCCCACTAGCTATTGTCCTTAATTTGAATCCTTTGAAAGTAAATTGCCCTTTTACCTCTAAACACTTTCTCTCCCATTGTTACCTAAAATGATGTAACTTGTATTTATATGCCTGTTTGTTTCCCCTATGAGAAGGTAAGTGCAGGTTTGCCAGAATGTTCATCACTTTATCCTCAACCTAGGCACTTAGTAAGAGATCAATTAATTTGTGTGAAATGAATCAACATTTAGTGCTTACTGTAAATGGTAACTATAGCAATATAAATGAATATAATGGCTATTTTAGGAAGCAACTTTTATATCTATCAAAGTCAGACCCCTTTTGATTAGTGGGCTATACATTTATTAATGGTGACCCCAATTGTTTTATGAGATCACCCCTGTTCCTGTAATCCTAGGGTCACCTAATGCCATCTGAGTATGTTGGCAGGCTTCAAAGTACCCATCGATATCCCATGGCCAGAACCCCCACCCTTCATTTGAGTCAACCTGGAATCCAGCCAAGAACTGGCCCAACTGTTGCCACCGCAATACTGTGGTTTCCACAAATGCCTGAATATCTCTCAGGATGTTCTTGGCATTCTGGGAGAGGTTCATTATTTTGCCTTCATGGTTTGGGGCTGGCAGAAACAGACTCTGAGGAAAGCGTCACTGTGACATAACTTTCCCGGAAAATGATAGATTATTTTCTCTATAGCTGTTCTCAAGTCCTCTTTCAGAATTTTTTCCCACATTGGTGGGAGTAGGACAAAAACATCTGTGCTTAATATTCGAAAGCCAAGTTTTTTGTTCAAACTGCTGCAATCCTGCAGGGGGGTTCCCACAAGGGAAACCAGTAGCACCTCAAATCCCTTAACTTCTCTGGTTCCATTACTTCATTTTATGTACAGATATATATCAAGGTCTCAAGGTCCTGTGGATGATCAGGTAAATAGACACTTGCCTTAGGAGGTAGGATGGCTCATTGGAAAGAACACAGGTTTACAGTAAGGCAGATTTTGTTTCTAACCTTAGATCTACTACTGACTTTGACTAACAAGTGACTTTGGATAAGTGACTTAATCTCGCTGCCTTTTGATTTTTCAGGGGTTTTCACTTCTGCCTCGGAAGGATTTGGGAAGGATTATAAGAGGAAACAGATGCATGCCACCATCAGACTCCACCCCCCTGGAGTCTGATACACTGTCAATGCCCACTGTTTAAGCATGCCTAGTGTGTTAGCCAGAGAAGGCTATGACAACCCACTCCAGTGTTCTTGTCTGGAGAATCCCAGGGACGGGGGAGCCTGATGGGCTGCCGTCTATAGGGTTGCACAGAGTCGGACACGACTGAAGCGACTTAGCAGGAGCAGCAGCAGCACTGTGTTAGCCTGGCACAAAGTAGGAACTCCATAAACATTTGTGGATGGTTGGATGAATGAATGCCCACAAAATGTGAGCTCTGGGTCCCTTGTCCCACCAGCTTCAAACTCACTCCATCTACAAAATTTTCACAATAATAATGATAGTGTGTGTTAAATTTTATGAATGTGAAGGACTTAGAACTATCAGGGGAACTTCTCTGGCAGTCCAAGAGTTAAGACTCCATGCTTTCACTGCAGGAGGAAGCATGGGTTGGATCCTGGTAGGGGAACTAAGATCTCGAAAGCTGCACTGCAACAAAAAGAGAGAGAGATGCGTCTGTGATACTGCTATAGAAAAATATCTAAAATGTATTAACTGGAAAAAAGTAATATGCAAAACAGTATGTAAAATTGTATCAGGAAGATTTTAGAGATGGATTGACTTTGACTTTCAGAGATAAAACAGAAAACAAAGAAAGAGAAAAGAACACAGCTTTTTTTCTGTTAGCAAAAGCCTTAATTGGAAAGCCAAATTTCCTAGCAGATGGCACTTCCTGAGGGTGGCGGGGGGTGGGGGGGGCAGCGTTTAAGAAGAAGCAAATTAATTCACCATTAAATTAAAATAAGATCTTCAATTAATATATAAACCTGGGACCATCCATCACAGTCACTTATTTTACTGAGTCGTTTGATACCTGAAGAAAGCTTGCATAAACTGAACTGATGTGGCAGGTCATTATACTCACTGACAGGGACAGTCTTTCTTCCAAATACATATGTACACGCACGCTCAGTCGTGTCAGACTCTTTTCGATCCCATGGACTGCAGCCCACCAGTCTTCTCTGTTCATGGAATTTTCCAGGCAAGAACACTGGAGTGGGTTCCCCTTTCCTTCTCCAGGGGATGTTCCCAATCCAGGGATCAAACTTGCATTTCCTGTCTCCTGCATTGCAGGCAGATTCTTTATAACTGAGCCACCTGGGAAAAGACCCTATTCTTCCCAATCTCACTGTTTATGACAGAGACTTATGTATATTCCCCTAAATCTATATTCTCTTATTTTCCAGGACACTATAGATAGACTACATTTTCCAGTCTACTTTGCAGTTAGATATAGCTGTTGAGTAAACTCTAGCCAATAGGAGGAATGAAGTATAAGTATACTTTGTTTTATTGTGCTTTGCAGATCTTTTTTTTTTTTTAACAAACTGATGGCTTATGGTAACCCTGCTTTGTCAGATAGTGTTAATATTTTTATCAATAAAAAGTATTTTTAATGAAGTAGTGTACTATTTTTAGACAATGCTATTATAGTGCACTTACTAGACTATAGTATAGTATAAACATAGCTTTAGCTTTTATGTCACTGGGAAACCAAAATGCATGTGATTTGCCTTATTGTGCTATTTGCTTTCTTGTAGGGGTCTGAAACATACCCTGTGATAGTTCTGAGGTGTGTCTGTGCACCATTTTCTGTTATGGTCCACTGAAACAGCCCACTAAGCATCTCCCATGTTTCTCACCTCCTCTTTCCAAGAATGGAGTCAGACTCAGGCTGACCTTAGAAGCTACAGTATATTAAATATAATTTGTGCTCTTGTGTGCTCAGTCATGTCTGACTTTTTATGACCCCATGGACTATAGCCCATCAGGCTCCTCTGTCTATGGAATTTTCCAGGCAAGATTATTGTAGCAGGTTGCTATTTCTTTCTGCAGGGATCTTCCCAACCCAGGGATCAAACCTGCATCTCCTGCATTGGAGGTGGATTCTTTACCTGCTGAGCTATCAGGGAAGCCCCGTTAAAGACAGCTACACTTCTCTAAATCTGAGTCCCAGAATGATTTCATGAAGATAAGCCATTTCATCAACCCTTTCATCTACTCTGTTGTATGAGCAAAAGCTAAGCTATTGACTGAGTCATTATACATTTTGGAGTCAATTTGTTAGAGAAATTATTGTGTCTGGTTAGTACCCTGCAAAGAAGCAATCTTTTCCCATCATTCATCCCCTATAGAAATAATAGAATGCAAAATTAACCAACGTCAGAGTGGGTAACATAAGGATAATCCTTAAATTGTTTTTATCTTAGAATTCCTTATTCCTAAAACATTTGAAGACCAGTTATGGCTGTTTTCCATCAGTATTTGTTTTGTTTTCTCACATTTCATGGACCTCAATCTATCCTGCACTCAGCATTACTTTAGCTAATACTGAGACAAAAG
Organism: Cephalophus harveyi; assembly: GCA_006410635.1. Classification (NCBI taxonomy): domain Eukaryota; kingdom Metazoa; phylum Chordata; class Mammalia; order Artiodactyla; family Bovidae; genus Cephalophus; species Cephalophus harveyi. The sequence goes on from SJYT01034506.1 coordinate 21,050, forward strand.
CTTTTCATATTCATTTCCACATTTCTATTAACAGCTCTTAATTCCTTAACAGAATTACTGTTCAACAAAAGTTATATACAATACAGATTTCAAAAATCTGCATTTTCTTCCTTTATGACATGTGATGAATTACTTGAGGGCACAGCTTAAGTCTCTTATTTAGGAAATTTGGGCCACAGTACATAGAGGGCCCTTGGTAAATATCAAACTTCTTGCCATCAGAGAAACACAGTTGTCTTGGGAAATACATTTTTGCATTAACTCAGTTTCTATACTTTGGTCAATCAGTGATACATATTGTGGAGCTAATATTTACACAGTGATGAAGTAGGCTGTTTACGAAATGAGATAAATGGAAATGAAACAAAAGAAATGGCCTTTGCTTTGATCAGTTCCAGGGAAGGCGCACACAACGCAACAGTGGTACTGAGTTGGAGGATGTGACCCCAAGAAGGGGCTCGTCCTGAACTGCAGGACACTTGACTCCTTGGGTTTGGGTCCAGATGCGTTTACACATCTTGCTACATCTGGGATGGTCCATAAAGGCTATTTTAAGACTCAGCAGCCTATAAGTCTTTTTTTTTTTTTTTTAAGAAGCTTTCCTAAGCCTTTTTATTATACAAAGAAAAAGCTGTTTCTCCAAAAATAAAGAGTTGCTGAAAGCCAGCAGCTTTTGATTTAACAGAAAACTCCAAACTCATCGATTTTAATCAACATTAAATTGGGAGATTTCAGGATCTTAGATTTTATACATTTCTTAACATCCAGTGTTTTAGAGAATACTTAATTAAATCAGCTAACCTGAAAAAAAAAAAATAGAGTCAGGAGAAAATACAGAGAAATGTCTTTAGGCTTACATAGAGGATTCTTTTATTCATCGTGAAAGCTATAGGTTCATGGGACTGTAATCCAAGAAAAATTAGTTCATTCATCTTTAACCATATACATAGATTTGCTTCTCATGTTTTACTTGCCTACACTAATTTATAACTGTCAATCAACTTTTAAAACCTTGATTATGTTTGATGATCTTGGTAAGGTTAGCTGGCCATGTTATAAAATCCTCCTCAAAATCATGATATTTTCTTCAGTGTTAATGTTCTCTACCTAAATGGAATCTTCTTCCCAAAACTGTATACTCTTACTTGCTACAGGTCCCTGTGAGGGTCTTTGTAATAATTATGAACATAATTCACTTAAATACTATATGAAAACCATTAGTTAAAAGAACTGTTGCTGTTGTTATTTAGTTACTAAGTTATGTCCTATTTTTCTGCGACCCCAGGGACCATAACCCGCCCGGCTTCTTTGTCCATGGGTCTTCCTGGGCAAGAATACTGGAGTGGGTGGCCATTTCATTCTCCAAGGGATCTTCCCAATCCAGGAATCAAACACTCATCTCCTGCACTGCAGGTGAAATCTCTACCACTGAGCCACCAGGGAAGCCCCAGAAAAAGAATTAGCCAAATTTAATCAGTAAAAGGATTAAATTTGTTTTTAAGTTTTCTCATCCTTCTTGGCAGTTTTAATCATTGTGTTTCCTTCTCTAGTATGGCAGAAAAATTATTTACTAGCATTTGAAATTCCTAAAATATTCTACATATTGTTCAGAAGTTGAATCATAAATACAAAACACTTGTGAATCTACCCCAATTATGTGACTTGGTAACCACATGTGGGTGTGACCATATCATCCCTCTGCTTTTGAAAACAAAAATGATCACAAATGAACTTTCATATATATAAATGATTTTTTGTGTGAAGGGTTTTAAATTTTATTTCTTTAGTGAGTAAAGAATACCATTGCATAATTTAAAAATTAAAAAATTTTAAGAGCTTTAAATGAACCATTTTATTTTCTTCTCTTTTCTAATATATGCCCATACATTGTACCCACTGTTCTTCATTTCATGCATATTCTTCCAGAGTTTCTTTAGCAGGCACAAATACAAAATGCTTATTACAATTTCTTCATTTTTATCCTAGGAGTTACATATACCTCTATATCCTCATTCTTATCTTTATCAAATAAAACACTGTAAATATTATTCCTACTGTCTGAAAAAAATCTCCAAATATTTTTAATAAGAATGTATTTAGGAAAGGAGAAAACTGTGAAAATCTGAACACATGAACACATAATAAAAGGCAAAGACTAAAATGAAAAAAAAAAAAATCCTATGGATAAAGAAGATGTGGTACATGTATACAATGGAATATTACTCAGCGTTAAAGAGAATTAAATAGTGCTATTTATAGCAACATGGGAGGACCTAGAGAGTCATACTGAGTGAATAAAGTCAAACAGAAGAGAAATACTGTACAACAAACATCCCTTATAAGGGAATCTAAAAAGAAATGATACAAATTAACTTACCTACAAAACAGAAAGAGACTCAAAGACTTAGAGAAGGAACTTAGGTTGCCCGAGGGGGAGAAAATGGGGGGAAGGGATAGTTAGGTAGTTTGGATGGACATGCCGCTATATACACACTGCTGTATTTAAAATGCATGACCAACAAGGTCTTACTATATAGCACATGGAACTCTATGTTATGTGGCAGTCTGGATGGGAGGGGAGTTAGGGAGAGAATGTATGTATGGCTGAGTCCCTTCGCTGTTCAGCTGAAACTATCACAGCATTGTTAATCAGCTACACCCCAATACAAAATGAAACATTAAAAAAAAAAGAAAAGAAAAAATTCTAATTGCAGGGCACAGTGGAAAAGCATTGGTTGTCTAGGGAGCTAGGTGACAATGAAGCTCTTCCAGGAGCTGCTGGCTAACCTTGAATGTGTGACTTAGATCCATTTATAAAATTAGGGTGCAAACAAGAAGGAAATAAATATATATTTTTTAAAGTTTTTCAACCAACACTGAACTTATACCAGTCCACTGCTGAGGATATAGCCTTGGGTGCAATGGAAAATTCCCTCTTCTCATGGTGTTTGCATTCTAGTGGGAGGGGGTGAGTTACTTGAGATGGGTGGTGAGAAAAAGTCTCTGTGCAGAGACCAAGTTTTAGCGGGTTCATGAGGAAACCTGCGGGCAGGGAATGTCTGGTGAGGAGAACCATGAATATCAAAACAAATGAACGTGGCAGAAATGCTCAGGAGACTCTCCAGGTCTGGTAGGACCTTGTGGTTTGCGGCAAGCAGTTGGAGTCTTTTATGAGCGCGATGGGAAGCCACTGGATTTTTTTTTTTTTTTTTTTTAAGGAAACAACATGTTCTTTTTTCCTCCAGGATAATGTTTGTTAAGTGAATTTCTTCGAACATTTTTGGTGACAGAATGCTCATATGGCAGATTTTGAGATAAAAAAGAAAATCTAACCTCCATCCCCTAGGTGGTGGGAGTCTCCTGCTTGCTTTATAAAACACTCTAATCAAATAATATCTGAATCTTGTCATCTAGGGTAATTCATCTTTTTAACTATCAAAGTAACTCTTTTACCTTCAGTCTTTTCAATAGGGGAAATTGAAGAGTAAAAGGATAGATCAAAAATAAATGTCTTGAAAATTTGTGCATTTTTTTCCTAGGGAAATAGATACATTTGTAATCATAAGAAAGCTTAGTAGTTCTCCAAGATTTGAACTGTATCAGTAAACAAGATCTCTTCAGAAAATCTAAACTTTTCTATTTTACAACACATCTCAGGAGAGAAAAGATTTCCCTGAAATAAAATGTAGGTGTTTAAAATGCTTTTCTGCTAGGAAAGGATGTTTTTCAGTTTGTTGATAAGATAGATGTTACCGGAATACGCATATAATGTTGATAACAAAGATTTGGTTTCGTACATTAACCCAGAGTTACAAAACGTTATAAGTTCCAGAAGGAAAGGAACTGGAAAAAGGAACTTGAGAAAACTGTTGTTTTCTCAAGAAAACAACAAAACATTCAAAGCATTTTCTAAATGGAGTTTTAATTTATTGTCTGTGAATTTCCATTAATTTGATAATGATAGCATTCCTTTCTGCCAACAGTTTAGTGACTAGAAGTATTGAGATGACACACACAGACGTACTTTAAAAAAATTTAGCATACATAGCTGGTGGCTCAGAGGGTAAAGCGTCTGCCTCCAATGTGGGAGACCCGGGTTCAGTTATTGGGTGGGGAAAATACTCTGGAGAAGGAAATGGCAATCCACTCCAGTATTCTTGCCTGGAGAATCCCATGGACAGAGAAGCCTGGTAGGCTACAGTCCACGGGGTTGCAAAGAGTCAGACATGACAGAGTGACTTCACTTTCACTTTTTCACATATATTTGTGTATATATGTGTGCATATATGAGAAGGGAATGACATCCCACCCCAGTATTCTTGCCTGGAGAATCCCATGGACAGAGGAGATTAGTGGGTTATAGTCCATTGAGTCCCAAAGAATCAGACATGACTAAAGCAACTTAGCATGTGTGCATGCACGTATGTGTATATATATATACTGACATATATATATGTATACTGTTCAAAATACAAGATTATGTCTTTAGGCAGAAGATCAAATTGAATACAATGTTTCATTCATATGGAATATGACCATGTAGATAGAGAAACCAATAATTCCTGATCCCTGACATCTGGAAAGCTGTGTATGTATTTGTTAATTGAAGTCAATATTTGCTGGGCACCTAGTGTGACTGGAAAATTCTGAAAGAGATGGGAATACCAGACCACCTGACCTGCCTCTTGAGAACCCTATATGCAGCTCAGGAAGCAACAGTTAGAACTGGACATGGAACAACAGACTGGTTCCAAAAAGGAAAAGGAGTACGTCAAGGCTGTATATTGTCACCCTGCTTATTTAACTTCTATGCAGAGTACATCATGAGAAACACTGGGCTGGAAGAAGCACAAGCTGGAATCAAGTTTGCCAGGAGAAATATCAATAACTTCAGATATGCAGATGACACCACCCTTATGGCAGAAAGTGAAGAGGAACTCAAAAGCCTCTTGATGAAAGTGAAAGAGGAGAGTGAAAAAGTTGGCTTAAAGCTCAATATTCAGAAAACTAAGATCACGGCATCTGGTCCCATCATTTCATGGGAAATAGATGAGGAAAGAGTGGAAACAGTGTCAGGCTTTTTTTTTTTCTGGGCTCCAAAATCACTGCAAATAGTGATTGAGCCATGAAATTAAAAGACGCTTACTCCTTGGAAGAAAAGTTATGACCAACCTAGACAGCATATTCAAAAGCAAAGACATTACTTTGCCAACAAAGGTCCATCTAGTCAAGGCAATGGTTTTTCCAGTGGTCATGTATGGATGTGAGAGTTGGACTGTGAAGAAAGCTGAGTGCTGAAGAATTGATGCTTTTGAACTGTGGTGTTGGAGAAGACTCTTGAGAGTCCCTTGGACTGCAAGGAGATCCAACCAGTCCATTCTAAGGGAGATCAGCCCTGGGACTTCTTTGGAAGGACTAATGCTTAAACTGAAGCTCCAGTACTTTAGCCACCTCATGCAAAGAGTTGACTCATTGACAAAGACTCTGATGCTGGGAGGGATTGGGAGCAGGAGGAAAAGGTGACGACAGAGATGGATGGATGGCATCACTGACTTGATGGACGTGAGTTTGAGTGAACTCCAGGAGTTGGTGATGAACAGGGAGGCCTGGCATGCTGCAATTCATGGGGTCGCAAAGAGTCAGACATGACTGAGCAACTGAACTGAACTGAACTGATTATTACCTCCTTCAAAGAAGACTGAGATTCGAAAGTATTGAACAAAATATCTTCTGGCCTTTAGTAAGAGCCCCCAAATTGTTTCCTACCTTATCACATACCTCAACTTACTAGATCTTACCACTGTCCTTATTTTATTTTTTTTTCCTTTTTATCTATTATATGAAAAACATAAAATCAAGTCTCTAAAATCAAGCTCTGCTTTTATGAATTTGCTATAGTTACAGAATCACATTCAAAAACTTGTTTGTTTGTTTGTTTGTTTTTTTCCGATATCTTTGTACCTTCTGTTCTTTCTTATTGTCACCCTTTCCCAGTGGTGGGCAGGAAGAAAGAAGAGGTACAAAAGTTTTTTTTTGTTTGTTTCACTTGAAGAAAAAAAAAATCATCTTTTCCCATGAGTAATCTCTGGCCTCGATCTAGACTACACTACAAACAAAATGGTCAGCTGATCGTAAATGCAGAAAAATTTCTCTTAGGCCCCTGGGTCACATCTCTATGTCACCTCAAAACTTCCCAAGCAATCATTGAATTATAATAGGTGGTGGCCCTAGGTCATAGCTAACTTCAAGCTCAATGCCATTCTGCATCTCAACCGTACTCCGTTTTGAGAAGTGCAGAGTCTGAGAGTCAGATTCCCAGTTCCTTTGCACTTGATGTTGTATTGAGAATATATAAAAATATAGGTACAAAGGCAGACTGACTTCCCTTTAAAACAGTTGAAACAGCTAGATACATGATACAAACCAGTACTGGTACCATAAATAGTAACATGACTGCAGGCTTCTCCTACACTCATACCAGAAATGGAATGTTTAAACAGAGTCATGTCTTAATTTGAGGACTTTTTTCAGATGACTTCCAAATGAGTTGTAAATTACTAAAGAGAAATCCTCCTTTGTAATGCGGCAGAGTCACATATTAACAGATTCAAGAGAACAAGGATAGAGTAAGGCATTAAAAACCACAACAAACCTATAAAATCAAACCATATGTATGACTAAAAGTGTGAAGATGTAGGTGCAACTCCTTTAGCCTAACTCCAAGCTTACCAATAATATCCCCTGGACACAGCAACCCATGGGGTTTCCCTACTTGGAGAGAAGGCAGCGGTCAGTCTGTTACATGTGTGGACGCATTCAACGGCTGCAGTTCTCATTGTGAATGACCACATTTGGCATCTGACTGTCCCCTTAGGACTTTCTTAGCTTAAGAATTATTGGTAAGAATAATACCACTCACCATCATGTACTAGACATTCTTACGCTGGGTAGGTGCTAAACTTGGCACATGTAGTTTTGCTTATTTTTCACAATAATCCTAGAGATACTTTCAATTTTGTCACATTTTTTCTTTCAAAATTCAATGCACATACTATCCAAATATTACCCCAGATAGAAGACACTGAGACCGTAGCAAGCCAGGGCACTTTATGGTCTTTACTGAGATTTCTCTGTCTATATATTTTTGGTTCACATCACAAAAGTAGAAAAACCCATGCTATGTTAAAAGGTTGAAGGAATCACCACTTAGTAATTAAGAAGGAAGAATTTAGCATGAGAGGTGACTTGGACAAGTTTATAACTCTAAGTAGATTTAAAATTTAAGATACCTAGTCTCATTTTTCCTCACTTTAATATGTTGCCTTCTAATCCAATATAAGATTAGTTAGATTTCTTCTCTATTTAACAAAACCTGAGTTTCTCCAACGGGAGCATTTTTGCTTATCTGTTAAATGGAAATCTGACATAAAGATTTACATTTGTATACTGGCTTGTGATGTTAAGTATGGTCATCAAAAGCAAATACAAACTTTCAAAATTGATATTGAAGATTGTAGAAAGTAAGTTAAGAGAAGGAAAAAAATTGAGAGAAATGTGACATGAATTTACCTAAGAAATAAGGTTCAGGGGAGACATTGCAATAATAACAAAAAAAAAGGCTGATTAAATCTAATTAAGTCCTCAATTAATGTTCAAAGTGGTGCTACAAGAGAATCAATGGAAAGAGCCCTGGGTAACTAAACTTGCATTTGACCTCATCCTTCTTCATATTCTCAAAGAATGGTGTAAACAAAGTTTTTGTTTTTAATATTGACAAAAGTTTTTGGAAGAAAAATTATATAAGGAAAATGGCATGGACTTTGGAGGCAAACAGTCCTGCACTTTCTTCTGCTGCTTTAGAACAATGTGACTTAGCATAAATTTCCCTGCTCACAAAAAAAGAGATAATGCTTTTCCCTTACCTCTCCATAGAACAGTACCAGGGAGCCTCAATCTATGAGTCAGAGACTTGAGCAGTGCAGAGTACATCTGATGTGGTAAGGATAATAGCAATGACACAATTACTTTTTCTATGCTCACATAACATCTAGGATCAGGCTCATACTCTCTAAGTTTTAATTATTTTCTCCTCTTAACAGCTACTGAGGTAAGAAATATAAGCTCCAAGGGGGAAGGACGCTTTTCTAGATTTTCATTTTCCTAGCTCTAATGTCTGCGGTGTCTTGCTGTTGTTCAGTCACTCAGTTGTGTCTGACTCAGACAACCATTTTGTCTTTCTTTTTGGGGGGGATGGTTTTGATCTCTGCCTCCTGTAAAATGTCATGATCCTCCGTTCATAGTTGTTCAGGCACTCTGTCTATCAGATCTAATTTCTTGAGTCTACTTGTCATTTTCACTGTGAGGGATTTGATTTAGCTCATATCTGAATGGCCTAGTGTTTTTTCCTACTTTCTTCAATTTAAGTCTGAATTTTGCAATAAGGAGTTCATGATTTGAGCCACAGTCAGCTCCTTGTCTTGTTTTTGCTGACTATATACAGCTTCTCCTGGAGAAGGCAATGGCAACCCACTCCAGTACTCTTGCCTGGAAAATCCCATGGACGGAGGGGCCTGATGCGCTGCTGTCTATGAGGTCGCACAGAGTCGGACACGACTGAAGCGACTTAGCAGCAGCAGAAGCAGCAGCATAGAGCTTCTCCATCTTAGGCTGCAAAGAATATATTCAATCTGATTTTGTTATTAACCATCTGGTAGTGAAAATAGGAGAGTACACAAATGTTAGGGGGAAAACAGCCTCTACAGTGTTTGCAAGATACAGTTTACATGACTCTTTAATACTGGATATGACAGCATTAAGGAGATAATATAGGGAACTTTCCTTTCCTATCAAAAGAAACTCTGAAAGTCCAGCAGTCTTAGTTGCTCAGTCATGTCTGACTATTTGTGACCCAATGGACTGTAGCCCACCAGACTCCCCTGTCCATGGAATTCTCCAGGCAAGATTACTGAAGTGAGATGTCATTTCCTTCTCCAAGGGATCTTCTCAAACCAAGGAGTGAACCTAGGCCTTCTGTATTGCAGGCAAATTCTTTACTGTCTGAGACACCAAATAACCCTAAAATCTCAAGTATAGTTCCTTGGAACTGATCCTTTTCCCTAGACTGGGGTCAGCTAACTATGGCCCATTGCCTGTTTTTCATACAGTTCCAGATAGAAGAATAATTTTTACTTTTTTAAATGGTCAAAAAATCAAAAGAATGATATGTGAAAATCACAAGAAATTTAAGTGTCAGTCCCCATAAATAAATTTTATTAGACCCTAACCACACCTACTTGTTACTTGTCATCCATTGCTGTTTTCATGCTACAATTTCAGAGCTGAGTAGTTGGGACAGAAACAATATGGCCTGGTAAGCCTAAGATATTTGTTTTTTCCCAGAACAAGTCTGTCATCTGCTCTTAGACAACATATTTGCATTATTAGTGGTGACCTGACCAATGTGCAGTGATGACTTTTTTGTGGAATCATATGAGGAGGTCAGTACATTTTGCCTGTACTAACAGCGTTTCTCTAATAACTGCATAATATTCCACACTAATTATCTATATCTATGTAGCAACATGGGAGAATGCTATTTGATGCGGGCTTTTAAGAAACAGGATATCATAAGAAGAAGCTGATGCTTTGACTCTGAGCCTTTAGTCATTAACTTTTTCTGCATTATTTATCTTTTTGAGACAAGGACTATAAGCTTTTTGTTATACGTTGAACTTTCAGTTCAGTTCAGTCGCTCAGTCGTGTCCAACTCTTTGCAACCTCATGAATTGCAGCATGCCAGGCCTCCCTGTCCATCACGAACTCCCGGAATTCACTCAGACTCACGTCCATCAAGTCAGTGATGCTATCCAGCCATTTCATCCTCTGTCATCCCCTTCTCTTCCTGCCCCCAATCCCTCCCAGCATCAGAGTCTTTGCCAATGAGTCAACTCTTCACCTGAGGTGGCCAAAGTACTGGAGTTTCAGCTTCAGCATCATTCCCTCCAAAGAAATCCCAGGGCTGATCTCCTTCAGAATGGACAGGTTGGATCTCCTTGCAGTCCAAGGGACTCTCAAAAGTCTTCTCCAACACCACAGTTCAAAAGCATCAATTCTTCGGTGCTCAGCCTTCTTCACAGTCCAACTCTCACATCCATACATGACCACAAGAAAAACCATAGCATTGACTAGACAGACCTTTGTTGGCAAAGTAAGATCTCTGCTTTTGAAAATGCTATCTAGGTTGGTCATAACTTTTCTTCCAAGGAGTAAGCGTCTTCTAATTTCATGGCTGCAGTCACCATCTGCAGTAATTTTGGAGTCCCAAAAAATAAAGTCTGACATTATTTCCACTGTTTCCCCATCTATTTCCTATGAAGTGATGGAACCAGATGCCATGATCTTCATTTTCTGAATGTTGAGCTTTAAGTCAACTTTTTCACTCTCCACTTTCACTTTCATCAAGAGGCTTTTTAGTTTTCCTTCACTTTCTGCCATAAAGGTGGTGTCACCTGCATATCTGATGTTATTGATGTTTCTCCCGTCAATCTTGATTCCAGCTTGCACTTCTTCCAGCCCAGCGTTTCTCATGATGTACTCTGCATAGAAGTTAAATAAGCAGGGTGACAATATACAGCCTTGACGTACTCCTTTTCCTATTTGGAACTAGCCTGTTGTTCCATGTCCAGTTCTACCTGTTGTTTCCTGACCTGCATATAGGCTTCTCAAGAGGCAGGTTAGGTGGTCTGGTATTCCCATCTCTTTCAGAATTTTCCACAGTTTATTGTGATTCCCACAGTCAAAGGCTTTGGCATAGTCATTAAAGCAGAAATAGATGTTTTTCTGGACCTCTCTTGCTTTTCCCATGATCCAGTGGATGTTGGCAATTTGATCTCTGGTTCTTCTGCCTTTTCTAAAACCAGCTTTGGCCCCATTCAAAATTCATATGTTGAAGCCCAAACTCCCAGTACCTCAGAATGTGAATGCATTTGGAGAGAGTCTTTAAAGAGGGAATTAAGGTTAAATGGGGTTTCCCTCATGGCTCAGTGGTAAAGAATCCACCTGCCAATGGAAGAGACATGGTTTCAACCCCTGGGTCAGGTAGATCCCCTGAAGAAGGAAATGGCAACCCACTTCTGTGTTCTTGCCTGGGAAATCCTATGTATGGAGGAGCCTGAGGGGGCTATAGCACATGGGGTCACAAAAAAGTCAGACATGACTTGGTGACTAAATAACAACAAAGGTTAAATGAGATCATATGTGAAGTGAAGTGAAGTTGCTCAGTCGTGTCAGACTCTTTGAGACCCCATGGACTGTAGCCTATCAGGCTCTTATGTCCATGAGATTTTCCAGGCAAGAGTGCTAGAGTAGATTGCCATTTCCTTCTCCAGGGCATCTTCCCAACCCCGGAATTGAAGCTGGGTCTTCTACATTGCAGGCAGACGCTTTACCATCTGAGCCACCAGAGAAGCCTCAAGATAATATGGGTGGGTGCTAATTTAATTTGATTGGCACCCTTCTAAGAAGAGAAAATTTGGACACACAAGAAGTTAACAAGTATACATCTACAGAGATGTATGAAGATGGCATGAAGAGGCAGCAAGAAGATACATATCTGTAAACCAAGGAGAGAGGCCTCAGAGGAAGTCAGTGCTGCCTACACCTTGATCCTTGACCTTGTACTTTCAGCCTCCCAAATGGTGAGAATGCAAATTTCTGCGGTTGAAGTCACTTAGTTTACAGTAATTTTTTTTTTATGGCAGACTTCACCCCATACACAAAATCATACATATGATTTTTTTGGGGGGGTGAGGGATTGGCCTTCTTGAAAACCACATTGTCCATGGGCTCCTGGTTTAAAAACTTTTCTGGAACAATTATTGGCTGTCATTATTTGATATTAACCTTGCTTAACTTGGAGTTGCAAACTATTTCTTAAACAGTTCTTTATAAGTTCTAGCAAAGGAGGCCTGAAGCTTATAAAAACTTGTTTGAAAATCAAGTTTCTATAGTTCTTTAACTGAGCAGCCTCAGGAAGGCTGTGACTGAAGAAACAGATAAACCAGCCAGGTCTGCCCAATCCATCCTGGGTCTAATGAGTGACAGATACATTTCTCAGCAAGAGTCATAAAAAAAATTTTCCTTCTTCCATCTGACCAACTCCATCAGCTTTTAATTAATTCTCTGTCCTTATCCTCAATAAGACTGGCAGTCTTTTAAGTCTGCTACTAGCCGAAAATAAAGTCTGTGTCGTTCTTTAGCTAGCTCTGTGATATTCCGATTTTTCTTTCTCTGTAGTTAAGTTTTTACATTTGTTTCCTTGTTTTGTTTGTCTTGTAAACTGCCTTAAAAAGAACAAGGTGCTCAAATGCCTGTGGTTTCCCAGGCCCTCTTATTTGCTCTCGGAATCTGAAGATCTCTCATTTATGCTTGGCAGCCATGCAACGGGTAGTTTATTTGTTTCTTTATTCCTCCTCTGTCTCTTCCGTTTTGATCAGCAACAACCTGTGGTCCTTTCCTATTTTCTGTGCCTGAATATTTTATCACTAGCTTTGATTGAAGGTCTTTTGATGTGATTTTTATAATGTAATCTATCCTTGGTTTATTGTATGTTTTCATCATCATTTGGAAAAGAGTGTTTTTATGTAGTGCTTTACAGTAGCCACTATGTCCATTTTATTGTCAGTTTTTAACTCAGAAATGAAGTGTGAGAGATGCTATCTCTGTTCTGAAGAGCCTAATTAAAGAGGAGATGGCAAATATTTTTACTATACCATATTTCAATTTAAGCGTCAGCAAACTTCCAGATCTCACAGACTTCAAGCCCTTTAAAAAGAATTCAGCATCATTTCTATGCTTAAGATATTCAAGTTGAGGCAGAGTAAAGCTTGGTGGTTAGAAACATGTACTCTGACAGGAGACTGTATAGGCTCAAATCTCAGTTCCCTGCTACACGTAACCTTGGCTAAGGTTCTTAAACACTCATTGCCTCAGCTTCCTCATCTGAATAATCCAGATTATCCAGATGATAATATTTGGATCTGAGAATATTTGGGTCGACCTCAGAAAGTTGTTGTGAGTATTAACATAAGAATTAAAGATAACCTGTCACAAAGTAAACACCATGGAAGAGTTTGCTGTGACCAAATCTGCGTAGTTTTGCTTATACAGGAGCCATTTAACATCCTTATAACTCAAACTTGGCATCCTTGCCATACAATCAGTATTATTGAAGAGATAGATGATAGCTAAATTTGCCCATGTGGTTCTATATTCCTGAATCTGGTGGGATAAAAGACAAAACTATTTTATTCTGAACTGTGTACCATAATAAATTACATTAAAAGGCTCTAGTGTATTGGGGGGATCTTGTTCCAGGTCATTCAAATTACATTAAAGTTATACAAATCTAATAAGTTATCTTCCTCAGGATCCTTTTCTAAGACATTCAAATTATATTAAAGTCATACAAATCTAAGATATTATTTTCCTCTGTTGATTTTATGAAGACTGACAACTAAGCTCCATTGCTTATTGGTAGGAATCAACTGGAAATTCTTGTATGTTATGTTCTCATGCAATTTAAGATGCTTAATCAATAGGTTTATAAATCTCTGAGAAGGGATTATATATAACCAGCAATATTTTAAAAAGGGACAGGAATGGGCAGTAAACTTAAAATAAGATGGCTCCCCAGCTGCATTAATTATCAGGTGATGAGCAATGAATCCTCCTCTTTGGTTAGTTTTCTCCAAAGTGGTTATTTTTTTTTGGGGGGGGGGGGGGGCG